>JAYRCH010000175.1:1800000-2380291 GCA_037179445.1 Phengaris alcon alcon | reverse complement strand
GATTACTTCACAAGTTGTTGTCGGGTTTCACTTAAAATAATTTTCCTTAAGAGTTTTTAGCACGATTATGAACTTACAAGTTTGTATATCTTACAATTAGGAAATACCAACTTATAAACCACTTTGGAAGCCGGATTACTCGAAAATGGTTATTATTTGTAAAATAGTCATGTATGAAACTTTGTCTTTATTTAAAACGACCTATTCAACGATATCACACGATGGGGTAGAATGAAAAAAATATTTTTCATCCCCACTTCATGAAATTGTCGGGAATTCCCAAACCCTACAGATGATGTATATCCATTGCCGGTATAACAATAAATGCTGAGAACAGAATAAAATAAATATCTATGATAAACTATTTATTTATTTATTTATTTAACAATTTATTGTACACACAGAAAATTATGACAATACAATTAACAAAGAAAGATGAAACAAAGGACTGCTTATTTCTAATTAGAAATTTCTTCCAGCAGCCCTACGGAGAGAAATGGGATGAAGTATAGCAGTTAGGACGTGCACAATATTATTTCTACAATTATTGTAGAAATAATAATTCAAATATTTATATCTATAATAGAATAAAATATAGTAAATAAGCTAAATAAATAAATTAAAAATGATAGCTAGTTAATATATATAAATACTAATATAATATTATTATAACTATAATATATAAATACTATATGTATACAAAATAACGGTATCTATATGGATTCAGATTTGAGGTAATGCTCTTTCAAGCGTCTTAAACTATTTTTTTCCTTACTGTACAAGAACACCGGGACCCTAACTCTAATCAACTGTGAAAATTACTATCTAGCTATGACGGTTCATGAAACTTAACGTGACAGACAGACATACAGACAGACAGACGGACAGATTGTTAGAGGGTCTGAAGGACGGATAGTAGACGGAGTCTCAGTAATAAGGTCCCGTTTTTGGCCTTGGGGCACGAAACCCTAAAAACGAAAGGAAGCCATCATAATAAAATTTCCACTGTGCCATTAGTTGCTTTTTCCACAGCTTTGTAATTATAATTGTATGGTTCCTAAACTGGATTTCGGAAGGGATGAAATTGAATCGCCCTGTTTATGTTCACCCCATACATAAATCATATTCGGCTTACATTTTTTGTAACGTGTGTTTAAGTGTAACGGATACCAATTACTTCGAAGAATGCTGCGTATAATTGGCTAGTTTCATCGATCAAAATATAATTATATAAATTTGTTATTTATATAATTTCTATCAAAAGAAATACGAATACAACACTATTTTGTTACATAAATATGCGATGTATTTATAATTTCGCGAATAAAACTGTAGTTTTTATTATCTGTATTGTATGGGAGCGAAAACGCCGACCGTCATATTTTTCATGTAAGTGACGCCATTAGAACATAATCAAATGGAATAAACAACAGCGAAAGCTAAATCTAAAGTACATGCTCTACACTCGTACATATGACATTAATTTGTTTCTAATGGTGGTTTCTAATCTAATAATGGTGGCTGTCGTTTTGGCGCTAACATTTATCGTTCAAATTGTAATAATTTTTTCTTTACATGACGAGATATCATTTCCAGGAAATAAAAGTACTAGTTGACTATTGAATCGATACGAACATTTTAAAATACATATGAAAAAATGTAGAATAGCGTATTCGTTTTAATAAGGACTAGACGGTCGCCCTATGGTTGAAATTCGGCCGTGATGATTCATATAATTTTTAGCAAATGCATGGCGGTAGCAACTCCTGAAGTCACACGATCATTCTTATTGTAAATTTAAATTGTTTGTATCTTCATAATGTTTTTTAACATTTACAAAAATGGGTTCTAGATTTTTTTCGATCTATGGACGCTTCACACCACGTCAATCAGGTTCCGCGGTAAGTTCTCTAAGAACTTGTGTTTTGTACCAGACAACGTAAATATATTTCATACTTTTTAAACTATACATATATTTAAGATTTTATTATATTATACACATAGTACCTGGGCGACCGAGCTTTGCTGTTTTGTAATGTGGTGAAACTCGAAAGCATAAATCTTATTCACTTAATCAGTATAGGTAAATGTTAGACATATTTATGAGAAATATATATTGTTATCTCAAACATTAACTACATTTTTTTAAACTTGTTTAAAAACAATAAAAATATATATAAACTTGAACATATAAAAAAAACAAAAGTAAGTCACCGAGCGGGATTCGAACCCGTAATGCTCGTTTATTGCCGTCCGCGTCTTATCCCGCTGGACCAGATGGACAGTGGCTGGCAAGAAGAAATTAGCGACCATATTCTGCGTGGACAGAAAAACGCATGGAAACTGGAAAATACGCGTTTTCCCAAACATAAGACTACGGGGGTAAACAATCTAGATCGATTGTTTACCCCCGAAAACCCCCATATACCAAATTTCAGCGAAATCGTTAAAGCCGTTTCCGAGAACACAGAAACATATAAATAAATATACAAGAATTGCTCCTTTAAAGGTATAAGATTTAATACACATCTATGACCCAGGAACTTTTTGTTCTTGTGGACAGCAAAACTTTTTGTTCCTTCGGCGGGATTCGAACCCGAGAACCCCGGCTTTAGCACCAACACGCTCAACCATTGAGCTCACTGTAGTGCCACAGAGGACGTTTATTAACATGTTATCTAACATTGAAAAGACGAAAAAAAAATTTTAGACAACATGCCTCATGTCAAAGCCTGTCTAAGCCAGCAGAGAGATAGCGTGGTACCTTCCTTTAATAAAACCGACTAGCCAGTAGTGGTGACAGTTGTATTGATGATGATGATGGTTTATTCGTATCAAGCAAGAGTTCCCGCGTCCCGTAGTAATACGATAATCAGAACACGAAGGATAATTTAATTTGCCGGACAGCACTATATTACTAAAAAGTAGTAGCAACCTAAATAAGGAAGATGAGTTAGTAGGTAAAGTTAAATGTAAGTAATAATATATTTTGCTTGAATGCGCTGCCATTTTGGTATGCAATTTTGTTTCAATTTTAGCTTGCTCATAAGTCACATATTATCTTATGGCCGAATACAGGAACGATAGTTAAATTAAGTGACGCTCGAGTTACATGCCGTCCTTGTCATTTCGGCTAGCAGAGACAGCAACAGCCTGTGAATAGGAGCACTCTTAATTATGATTAGCGTTTCAGTATTCGGCCGTAAATGGCGCACATGAGGCACATATTTAAATAAAGTTCAATATTAAATACTTAATGTAAGTTCATTTTTTTAATAAAAACTATGTTGTATGCCTATGTCATCCGGACTATTGTTCGAATCTATTGACACCTAATTTATTTAAATCAGATCAGTAGTTTAGGCGCTACGGTGGAATAAACAAACATACATAGACTGCCAAAATCCTTACCTTTTAGCTTAGCCGCAGTCGAGTCAAAAATTAAGCCTATTGTTGTTTACAACTTAGTACATTATAAATCTTTGCAATACAAAATACTATTATTAATAAAATATTCAGTTCATAAAGTATTCGAAGTCCCTGGTACCTACTCGTATAATACCAGTTATAAGTACCTATTATAAATAAAAGTTTCATAAAAACTTCATAAAATATTTTTTCTGGGAAAGCACGCACACTGCACAGCACTAAACTTAGTTGGAAAATTATTTTAGATAGCTGATAGTAAGTGAAGGTCTAAAAATACCTAAATGCTATATTCTAGAACTAATTTCTAATTTTTACCAAGCAAAACCTTACACATCAGTTTTTGAGCTGATACCATTTATATAAAAATATTTGAAGCAGTATACAAAATTTTAAAACAACTTCTACCGCATTTCTTTAGAAAGTATGATAAAAAATACTTAAAATTAAAAATAACATTATATATATATATATATATATATATATATATATTACTTTGTATTTTAAGAGAGCTTATAATTTTTTCGTTAAGTTTCATTTGGATTATATTTCCTCTCTGGTAAATTTTATTGTAATACAAACCGAAGCGCACCTCGTATTTTTTGCAAATATTCTAAGCGCTAATAGCTTTAATACAATATTGGGGCATAAGATAAATATTGAGCATCCGATTTTGCAATGATAAACTTAACAATACTAAAAACAGTGTTGTTATACGAGTATATTATATTTTAAGCTCTATATATAATTTATATGAAGCGTTTGTGGAATAGTGGGAGATCGATTGCGTTTTGCAAGAGAGGTTGTAGGTTCGATCTCGGGTTGTGCCGTGTAACTACGAAATTTGTTTCAAGCAAGTACATCGTACGGACGCTCAAAAATAAAGAAAACGATTGTGAGAAAAATTGATTTATTACAATATCTGAACATTTTCTATGTCACGCTAAATCTGCCGATTGGCAATGGCGTATTGGACAACAGCCTTATGGGGAATTTACATAGGTCGATTTTAACCGCACTATTTTTGCCGCACGGTGAAAATTCAATCGTGTAAATGACAATTCGGCTCGGTCAATGCAAGGCAATTTTGCCGACAAAAATGGTGAGGCGTCAGATGATATTTACACGGTCGTACGGTTGACGATTTGTCGTTTCGGTACACGGTCGATTTTCGCCATTCGGACCCATTTAAATGCCCTATAATCCTCCTCACAATGCAGACAGTCCCAGCAATAGGGACGCGGACGTTAATAGTCGCTGATAAAGATCATGATGATCTCCATCCTATTGGTATACATGTAAACGCCTCCGTGGTCCATAAGTTTAAAGCTTGGCTCTCGACTTCATAGGTCGTGGGTTCGATTCCCGCGTTGGAACAACAAAGTTGTTTTCAAGTCTGGTTAGTACAATGTTGGCTGATCACCTACTTGGCTGACAAGAAAGATAATCCATGAGTCGGATGGGCAAGTAAAAAGTCGGTCCTGCGCCTGATCTCACGCCAGTCGTGTGGATTATCCATCCCACTGGGATATGAGAGTAAAGGAAGAGAGAGTACTGCACACACACTTGGACACTATAAAATAACACCTGCGTAGCCGGACTGGTTTCCAAGAAAACAGCTACCGCCACCGAAATTGGTGTGGGAGCCATTATTATTATCATACATGTCACAATCGTTGGAATCGCAAATCCATGAGGTGTCAGAATTACGCGGTGTTTGAGCCAATTTCATTATCTAGAGTGCTCTTCAGATTTAATAACCGCACTCCACGATACGCTGCCGTACGTTCAGTTGTCGTAACCATGTGTACGTATCGACCTTAGTACTATGGTAATAAGGTTCAAAAGTACACCGTGGATGAATGGTGATATTGCGTCACTTTACGTTGTGACGTGTCGGGCTTTTACAAATGGTTATTGGCCGAATAGCCACTCGATCACTGCAATGACATTGGCGTCAATGGTTAATAGTAGGTAGTAGTTAGACTTTACTGATAGTAAATAAGTAGCATCGTATCGTAGTAGGTACGCAATAAGTTAGTTTTTCCATTGAGAGTTTTTAAATTCGTGACATCTGACAGCTTTTTGACACGACAACCGTGGACCGTCGGGCTACCAAGCGCCGCCTGGTGACAGAAAAAGAATCTAAATTACTTATTGACCATTTTTGATACCACTTACGCCACCAGATGACGCATTGTGTGCATTGGGTCTGCCCCCTAGCAGCAGAAAAAATATCAAACACCCTCTTTGCAGTTACGAAAATTTTAATGAAACGTATAAGGGTTTACACCGGGACGAGACGAGACTTGCACGGCGCTGCATTTTTAAAAGCATTTTAATATAATTTTGAATAGATTTTTAAAACACTATCTTAAAAATGCAGCGCCGCGTCACGTATCGTCTCGTTTCGGTATGAGCTGAGACTTAGACTCGATGCGTCTAAGTCTCAGAAAGTCAAAGACAAAACTTTTACCACAAAAAATCTATACAGGTACTATCGGACAAGTTGCCGCTCGTCTAGGCGAAAGATGAAATTCGCTTAACAGCGCCGTTGAATCGTACGCACGCACACATACTCATGTGTAAATACGTAGCAAAACCATGTCTGCAGTCGTTGCGGTCACTTCCTTGAAAAATGATTAGCAACTGATTGAGCAGGAACATTGTCGATATTGTACATATTAGAGCTCGTGACGTTGCGTTAAGTACAGTACGATCACGATCTCAATGTCTTTCGGGAATCGTCGTTTTTTATACTTCGTCTGTCATTTTCGTACGAAAACGATGATAGCCGAGCGTATATCCAATTCAAATTCCCTATCCTCCTATCCTATTTCAACAGAGGCCGCAGGTTGTCAAAAATAGAGAGACTGTTCTATCTGAAACATGATTAGGAGGTAGAACGGTGATTCGAATTTCAAACTTTGATTGATGAACGTCTGTTACAGCTGTCAATTCCCGAAAATTGTACTCATCTACTTTTGCTGTCGCTGTTTCTTAAGTGGACGCATTAAACTAAAAGTACTTAGTACTTACATTTCGGATCAACGTTTTTAATTGTATCCATTGTATTTTTAAAGCACGATACTAACAAACAAGTGATATTGTGCGGTTGTTCTAGATGTTTTTTTGTGTTCCTTAAAATTATTTCAAAACAATTTCCTGTATACCTACTTACAATTAAGCCTTTTAAAAGATAAAATCAATTCTATATAAAAAAGTAATTTAACGGAAATAAAAACTGAAGAGGTTTCCTTCAATCGTTTGACCCTCGCCTGCCGAATTCCTGCTACAAGTAAAAAGGTTATTAATTAAATGGAAATCTTAGCCCCAGAGAGAATGGCGGCATTATTGAATTATGTTCACTGCGCTCTGCTGGTTCATCTTTGTTTGATTACTGCTAGCGATTTCCCATGGTTCCGCACGAGGTAATATTTTATATGAAAGATGTTAGTTATAGTTAGTTAATATTCTTTATTGTGCACACAACATAAACGAAATAAAAAAATATATATAAAAGAAAAGAGGTAAAAAAAATACAATTTACACAGGTAACACAATGGCGGCCGTATTACTAGGTAGCAACCTCTTCCAGACAACCTTGGGTAGAGGAAATAATAGAAAAGAATTTGGCGTGCATGAGCAGTTAAAAAGAACACAATAAAATACAAAAATAAAATAATTTATACATGCATTAAAACAATATATATATATATATATATATATAATATATATATATACACACACATACACATACACACAACACAAACGAGGAGGCATAATATTTAGTTTTATGCATGGGTAATTCTAGTTGAAAATTGGATGCAGATCGTAATTCTTTAACAGTAGCTTGTCGAAATATAAAAATATCTTTTAAATATGAGGGTAAACAAGGGTCATGTATAATAGAGAAAACAAGAGAGTGAATACGAGCGTCCCGGCGAAAACGTATAGGCAACCACTTAGTCTTGATCGAAAATCTGACACATGGTCAAATTTTTTTAGACCGAAGATAAACCTTATCGAGAGATTCTGTAGTCGCTCGAGCTTATTTAGTTGTTCTTCGGTGAGATTGGTAAAACATGCATCTGCGTAATCAAGAATTGACAGGAACAGGGATTCAGCGATTTTAATCTTAGTTGGAATTGGAAGAATGTAACGAAGGCGACAAACGGAGAACCAAGTTGCAAAAAATCTTTTTACTAATTTCTTTAATATGCTGTGACCATGATAATGAGTCGTCAAAATAAACACCCAAATTTTTTACAAGATGATGAATTTTTTACAAGATGCATGTTTATTATGTGTATAAACCTTCCCATCGAGTCATAATAACTAGCTGGTGCCCGCAACTTCGTTTGCGTGGAACTATTAATGTAAACGGAACCATGTATTCTTAAACGGACCCCTTAGATAAAAGTAGCCTAAGTTACTCCTTATAACATCAGCTATCTGCCAGTGGAAGTCCCGTCTAAATCGGTCCGGCCATTTCAGACATTTTCAAGATCCAAGCGTACAAAGAAGACAAGCGTTAGAGCGTTTTTCCACTATCCGATCCGGTATCCGGATATCGGATAGAAAAACGCTCTTATGTTATCGGCATAAGAGCGTTTTCACATTTATCCTATCCGATATCGGACTGGATTGTTCCAATGTGAAATACTGTCATTCTCAATATTCGTCCGATATAGTACGGATCGGATAAATGTGAGAACCCTCTTGCTATTGTATACCTACTATAAAAAACTAGAATGTGGACGCCTAAAATCTAAAGTGAAAATAAATGAAAATAGGAGTTAGAAAACTAAATCATTTCAATAATATGTTCTATTACATAATATGTAAAATTTTGTAACAAATTTACAGTCCGTAAACGTTTCAAATAAATTTGTTTTAATCATAATACAAGTGAAAACTATAGGTACCTACCCACATGTTCTATGCTATATTTTTATGATATCTAAGGCAAATAAAGTCTGCTAGCCCACACTGGCCTAAACTAATTATACCCTTCGCATTGAGGAGATACCAGCTATTGGAGACTTGAGTAGTGAACATCGGGGATATATAATGATGATGGTGAAAAATGTTTAACACTTAAGCGTTTATCCATGAATGACTGGGACATCTGCACTCTTCAGAAGTGATATCTTGAACTGCAGCAACACGATCAGATATATTGCAATCATGCTTATAGCCTGTAAAAACAAATACAACAATATAATAGGTACATATACCGTTGGTTTTGTCTACGGGTACAACAAATCAAACTGTAACGTGTCCAGAAGCGTGAAAAATGTCTTAAACTTGACGTCACGTAGCGCCTAGTGATCGAATACGACCATAATAATTCATATTTTAAATTTTAAGTTTCAACTTCATTCGGGTTCCTTTGTCTCTTAGATACGCAATAAAAATATGTTGTCTATACAATAGAATGAAAGATTGACAATAGGCATGTTGCCTAAACATTTTTTCTTACGTCTATTCGATGTAAGACCACATGTTAATAAACAATCTAAATTTTTGATAATCTTCCGAAATAACGAAGATAATAAGATAATAATAATTTAAATTTAGAGTAAGAAAGAGAGCGGCATATCCCCCTGTGACGTCACTTGTTGCTGCCTCCATACATTTGTCATCAAAAAATGTACGGCGGTAGCAGCTTGTGACGTAACAAATCATTCTGCGGTAAAGAGATGGGCAGTATTTTTATGTGCTTATAATTTTTAATCGCATTAACCGAAATAGCTCGTTTTTATTTAGATTCCTTTTCAACAGTTTTAAATTTTAATTTGTAAAATTGTGGAATTTGACACTAGACAACATCCCTATCGTGTCAAACCAACAACTAATGTTATTACACTGGTAATGTGAGTTATTGATCTGAGCTAGTTGGTGTAACTTTATTTTTATTAAATTTATGTATTTCTGAGCATTATTAAAAAAAATATTAGCTTTCTGCAAACCTTCCTTCACATAAACTTAACTGTGCCAAATTTCATCCTCCGTTTGCATAATTTTTGTAAAAAGGTTTACTTTACGTATGATAATAATAATAATAATATCTATGGACGCTTCACACCACATCAATCTGGCCCCGGGCTTCCGAAGAACTTGTGTTACAGGTACCAGAAAACGGGAAGTATATCTAATACTTGAATACTATACATATATTTTAGATTTTTAATATATTATACACATATTTAATACACATCCATGACCCAGGAACACAGAAAAACTATTTTGGTCCTTCGGCGGGATTCGAACCCGCCACCCCCGGCTTGAGCACCAACGCGCTGAACCACTGAGCCACAGAGGTCGTCGATGATGACGATGATACTGCTTTAATAAAGATTGTATTTTACTAGTAAAACCAACAGCATTCGAGCGAGGACAAACGAGCATAGTTTTATTTGCCGCATATTTTAGGTGGCGTTATTTGTTGAAGTTATAATACATTTTTGTTGCGTTTGGCAAATAATATGAGAGTGAATTCGCGCGCGCACATTATTATCAAAAAGTTACCCGATGAAGTAAGTTAATAACTCTAAAGTTTCCGTGGAAACTTATATATTCAAAGTATTACATATTATGTAGATATAAATGTTTTATCATAAATTCCCATGGTTTTTTATATTCATTTATAATGCAGCAGAAATTATGCGACAGAAAATGCATAACTGACAATTCTTACTACTTATTGTGTACTGAATACTGTAAAATGTATGTGTGTAATTATAGTTGTACGTAACGAGTACTGCGAACCACACCTTTACGGGCGAGGTAACTGATTTAACAATCTCACTCGCTAACCACAACCTAGCGCTCAAACTCGAAGCTTACTCCGCAAAACCAGTTCAAATATTGATCAAATTAATATTGTTACATCTTAAGTAAATGTACAGTCAGCATCAATATTATTTATTATATCGATACCAAATATCTTAGTCTAAATAGTAAACAAGATAGATGAGTTAAGACGACGCCCAACAAACGCGCAACCCCCGCATGACGCATACCCCTCCGGGCATGTTGCGCGCTCACGATTTTTTCATAGAACGCTATCTTGAAATGCTTGCTTGGAGCGTTTGCGCCAAACCAATTTTAATTTAATCCGTGTAATTGAAGAACTATAAAATATTTTTAATTTGAAATCACAGTGTCGAACGAACATATTTATAAATTTTGGAAATATAAATCACTTCCGAATGTCGGTAAAATGGGAATCCCTATTTTTATAGACTTCTTTTTGATCTATTATTTTGTGCTATAAACGTTGTTTAACTGTATTATACTGCAGCCAAATAAAATCCTCTTAAAATGATTGTATAGTTATTTAAAATTATTAAAATCTGAAACTAATCAAATTGCTAAACTCTAGTTTTAATTAATAGTTTACATATTAAGTTAGTCAGTTTCATTGTTGTCCTAAGCTTTCACCCTGTTACTAATAAAATTTACACAACGGATAAGCTATTAAATGTTGCTGTCTTTGTCTGTTAAGTGGCTTTTCCAACGTATCAGACAAACACTGCAACAATAGCTTATCGGTTGTGTAACTTGTGTTGTGGTTGTGAAATATTTTTAATAGTAAGGGGGTCGGAGTCATTTGCATAAACTATAACGTAATGATTTTCCTACAATTTTGTTATACAGTACGGCCTAAATAATCCGGATAGGGAAAAATCATGACCCCTTCCTTATCGAAACGTTCAGAATATGTAATGAAGTATGCAATAATATGTATTTTAATTGGAATAACACACATTTTGGTGTATTTTGAAAATGTGGAATGTTTACGCGGCGGTACCATTTTGTCAGTGAACGCGTAATAAATTAACTAAGTTGATAAATAAAAGATTGTCGAGTGACTGTAAATAATTGAAAACACGTTGTGATCGCACCCTTAGAATAAGAATATTACAGGGAAGGACTACTAAAATCGAAGCTATCTGTCTCACAAAACATCAATGGCAAAAACCCTTTGGAGTGAAATAGAAAGCAAATAGAAAAAACGAAAAGACATGGCATTTTGTTTTTTCTAACGCCTTTGGAGTTCTTTTTGGAATCTTTGGAGTTCTTTTGGAGTAATTTTTTACTACGTTGGAAACTTTATGGCACTCATAATAAGTGTTAGTATGTGGGATAATAATAATAATAATTATAAATATCTATGGATGCTTCACACCACGTCAATCTGGCCCCGTGCTAAGTATCCGAAGAACTTGTGTTACAGGTACCAGAAAACGGGAAGTATATTTAAGATTTTTATTATATTATACACATATTTAATACACATCCATGACCCAGGAACACAACTTTTTGTTCCTTTGGCGGGATTCGAATCCGCAACCTCCGGCTATTTAGTAAAGTAAGTAGTAAAAAAATTTACTAAAATATAAGGAAATATATTATATTTTTCATCTCTTACTAAATAGCCGGGTTTCTATGCTATAGTTATAACTCTACCGCTTCCTCCGCAAAATTCCCCCCACGCGATTCTCTCATCTGTCCGGATTACAGAACTTTAGAAGGTAGAACTTTAAAATATTTTGTGAATTTAATTTGACTCAATACGCTTTATTTTAATTCCTCGGCTCTGGGTACTTTGGTCATTCTAGCGCACCCTATGTCTTTGCATTAAACAAAAACCGTATTCATAGTTTTGAATTAGGAATTGTTTTTTTTTTCGACGAAAGAATATGTGTCCTTTGTAGGTGTCATACCGAAGTGAGCAGCTCTCTATTGACATGAGCGTATCCTTTGAGGCTGACCACGGCTGGGTTCATCTCAATAGCTTGGATGAAGTGATCGATCTGCAAGAAAGCGTTTTATTCGCATTCATTTTAATTAGAGATAAATCTTGTTAATCCTGCTTTTATGGACAAGTATCATGATTATCATCGTCTTAAAAAAATAATGGAGTATGACACATGCTTTATTCGAAATTTGAACCATAGACCAAAGATTTTTAGACGAATGAGATGGGCTATGACGTACTTTTGACAGAACAAATCTTCATACAAAAAAAAGTTACGACATCTTGATTCCACCATAATTTCACCATACTCCAAATGTCAAAATGGCCCCAAATATCAAAAGTGGAGACAGTTTTTGCCTCGACATGCCTCGTCTATTATCATTACCTTTCCTTTTGTCTTCGCCGTAGTCGGGTAAAAAGACTGATGATGATTTGATTGTCTTTATTAAAATTATTCATCCATTCGTTCGAATCTAATTCTTTATTTACTTTTTTCAGTCTTACCTCTTTTTGCGTCGGTCTGTCGACGGATAACACGTCAATCGACAGCAAAGTATCCTGAACTCCCGCCGCTACCTGCGATCAAAAGTCGTATCAATCGAGGGACCATGAAATGTCGGAAATAAATAATGTTATTTTATTGATTTATTAGTTCCAAGACAAAAGCAACCTACGCAGAATCAAAAACGGAAATGTAAGAACATTCTAACAATCAAATTTTATAATGAGTTTTAAGCGGTATGGCTGTCACTCCTTCCGAAGCAAAGGTAATTAAGAGATAATTATCTCCCAAAGTTAATATACAACCGAAACTGGAATAAGGTTAACATTTGTAGAACCGCTACGGCTATAGAAACCAAACTATTTTTAATTAACTACGTTGTGCAAGCTTATTGTTTCAGATTATATAAAACACTTATAAATAATACTATTTAAACATACAATATGGTTAATATGTGTAATTTAGTTATGAGATGAGACTGTTTTTTTTGGACAATTTCTTAGGCATAAAAAATATGATACTGAGTATCGTCAATTGTTTCTTTTTTTTCAATGACACCATTATGTTGTTGAATAGCGATAGATACACATGCTAATAATTTTAAGAGAATAAATCCTTTTTAATTTTATCATTGATTCTATTTTCAATAACTAGAAATATTATAGCGATTGTAGAGAGGACTCTACAGTTGTCTCTCTCTACTGTCTGTCTCTACATAATCAACCTATGATTATACTTAAAATGGAATTGAAACGTGTAGAAAAAATAGTTCAAGGGTAGGAATATATATATATATATATATATATATATATATATATATATATATATATATATATTTAATATAAGTAATATACATATTACATTGTGTAATATACGTGTAAACAGACGGGTAACTGAGTTTTGCTCGGAGCTCTAGTAAAAAAAAAAAGAATCACATAAATACTTTCTCCCCCAAAACTCCCTGCATACTAAATTTCATGTGAATACTTGCAGCCGTTATAATATATAAGATTGTCTCGACATATTTATTTGTTTGTTTGCATTGAATAGGCTCTGATACTAGTGGACCGATTTTGATTGTGAAATTTGGCACATATAGAGTAGACCACGGGAACGGACATAGGTTAAATTTATTTTATGCAGGGTAATTTCCTTGTACGCATCGCGGGCAACAACTAGTAAGTTATAACATACTCTATACTGTAATATCAAACTTATTTACTAGAACTCTACCTAGTTACAAGTAGATTCTGAAGATCTATGTTTAAGAGACCGTACCTTCAAAGTAGACTTATGTGAGCAGTCAGCGAAGATGAACAGCAGAGTGGAGCAGTACAGAGCGTCCACAAACAAGCCGATTTCCTTGAAGCTGAAGCCGAACCCATGGTCCACTATCTCTGACAACGCGCCGTAGACGGCTATGGTTATGTTGAAGAACCTACAATACATATTTAAGTGTTAAATCATCACCATCTTTGTTAAAACTCTAAATAGTAATTTTATATTTGAATTTATTTCAGTAGACATTTTTGGGGATTCTGTTCAATTATTATTGAACTAACTAATATTTTCGTGACGGCTTCGGCGGCATGAGTTATTTGTATAATGCCCCAGTGTGTGCGCAATACACAAGAGCTCGAGCTCTCTCCTCCTTTACTCTCGTAATCTAGTAGGACGGAAAGCGACACGACTGGCAGGAGATCAGGCGCAGGACCGACTTTTTACATGCCCAACCGACGCATGGATCATCTTTTTTGTTAGAAAAGCAGGTGATCAGCCTACGTCGTCATAACGGGACTTGAAAACAATATTTTTCGTCGTTCCAACGGGGATCTATCCTACGACTTCCGTAGTCGAGAGTCAAGCTCTAAGCCACTGGACCACAGAGGTGACTTCTTCTACTAAGGCATATGCGTGGAGGATTTATCTTTTATCAACACATCTAAAAAATATTTTATACATAGCTAGCTATACTTCACTAAGAACAACTACACCTACACCTACTACCTACCCCTACAACATTCACCTACTATCTACGCCTACAACCTACTTCTACTATGTACCCCTACAACCTACCTACCCCTATAACCTACACCTACTACCCATCCCTACAACCTACACCTACTACCTAGCCCTACAACCTACACCTATCCCTACTATCTACACCTACAACCTACACCTACCCCTACAACCTACACGTACACCTACTACCTAGCCCTACAACCTACAGGTGATGTGTGAAAGAGTTATCGACAACTTAGGGTTGAAGATTGTTACAGTACTAATATAGCTAACAAACAATGGAGGTTGGTGTGAGAAGGGTTATTTGTATTTTTAATGCCAAATCATTAAAAAAATATATAGGTAAAAAAAAATGTTCAGGTTGGGTCACCCATATCACTAAGGGATATAAAAATCGCTTACAACCTATTCTCATACCTATAAAATACACCTGAAATGTTCCATGAAAATCGGTAGAGCCGTTTCGGGGGCTCTGTAACAAAACACCACACACGAGGATTTTATGTACCTACAAGATAAATAATAATTGATCACTCACTAGTCTCTAGAACCTCTCTTAAAAATGCGTCAAGGTTTACATCACCCACTATGTGTATAAAACATTACAAGCGACATATCAAACCATATAATCATGGCGTGTCAATGTAACGGGTCGCCACGCTAATGCGGAACAGATTTCTACAAAATAAGATACGAAAATCAAAGCACTTTGTGATTTTACAATCCTATTAATATTATAAATGTGAAAGTATGTAAGGATGGATGGATGGATGGATGGATGGACGTTTGTTACTCTTTGACGCAAAAAGTGTTGAACGGATTTCGATGAAATTTGGTGTGGTAGTTTTTTAGTCTCTGGATTAAAAAGCCGTGTGGTGTCGTGGGACACCGGATAGGAAAGAAGTTCCTTATTATAAAAATATTGATTTTAAGTTATATTCGAGGTATAAAGAAAATAATAAAGACTATACATAAAAATCTTACGTTACGGACGTTTTTTCCCGGCTATCCGACCCGATTCCGACCTCTCCGCATCGCCCCATAACGACTTCGTTCCAAAAAAACATAGGCTACTTTTTTCCCAAAAAAAAAATCAGTGTTCCTTTGGGAAACTGTATTTACGCGGGCGGAGCCGCGGGCAACAGATCGTAAAAGTAAAGCACTTGTATAATCTCGTTTCAACTAAAAAACTTCAAGGACATGGTTTCGGACTTTGTATAATGTCAAAGTTTACTTAATTTTAGCTAAAATGAATGGGTGATGTGTTTTAATTTAACTACATGCTTACATTATACCATTTTTAGTCCCATCACGAGGAGCTACATTTTAAATGAAGTTGTGCAAATATCAACGAGTGCAAATTATTTCAAGATGGAAAATTAAAAATATGTAAAGTTACAAAGAGGTTCTCGTATACTTAAATGAAAATTTTATTTTATATTAAAATTGTACAGTTAGGGATAATTAATGTTATGCAGTTTGATCGTCCCCATAATTAGTTTGTGCGATGTGTCTATGCTCTATAATAACATTATCGGTCGCTTAGGCCTCTGCCTCGAATTTGGCGGCAGCGGCGAACGGCGGCGCACACGCGGGTGCTTGACAGGAGTACAGTGTGTCAAACGGTGACATTGGCGCCCCCGGCGCGCGCCGCCGCTTCGCGCTGCCTCTCCGCTTGCCACTTAATTCGAGGAAGAGGTCTTACTGTGGGGCAATATACGCAATAGTTACGCGACCTATTTCGAAAATAAGCTATCCAGCTTAAGTACAGCGGTACATCTTATTTCTTAATGACAGATGTATGAAAAACGACGATTACTGAAAGTGTCAGGAAGCGTCGTATTTCAGACATCTGTCATTACTTTAAAAAAGGATGGTTGCCGAGGGACATCAAGGATGTAATCTTATTATAAAAGTATCTGTAATTCTACTGAACATTCGATTTATTAGACTGTACCCGAAGACACAAATGTAATTTATTGACTTCTATTACATTACTTACTCGCTAAAAAGCGGAGCATTACCAGCGCAATATCCTGATCCCCTATTACATTCTAGTTTATAACTGGAAAACGTCGAATATACGAAGATGCAAGTTTTAAAGAGAATAAAATAGTCTTACAGCCTACTTAATACTCTAATTAAGAGGCTCTCAAGTCACATGTCCTTGTCATTCTGTATAGAGACAGTGAAAGTTTCGGCCGTAAATGCCTATTCATATTTGAATAAATATAAAAAATCTGTATTATCTTAAATATTAGAACTATATTTGTGATATTAGGTGGGTAATGTTTGATACACAGTTTGAAAGATAGTTTAAAGCCTGTCTGTCTGTCTGTTATCGTACTGTTCCCGTGGGATTAAAGACTTTCATTTTACAGTTACACAAACGAAGTCATATCAGCTAGTACCTTCTTATATAGAAGAATATAATAATAATAAAATATATAAGTTCTCGAAAAACTTGTGTTACGGGGACCAGACAACGGGAAGTATGTTTAATACTTTATATTATACATATCGACAGTTAAAAGGTAATAGGGCATAAGCGCCAAACACCAAATTGTTCAGGAGAGCAATTTAAAGTTTTAAATTGCAGAAAAATGGACATAACTTTTTTATTGATTATTATCATAAAGTGAAAATGAAAACAGATATGAAAAGAAAAAACCAAAAACACATTTTTTTTTTTGGTTTAGCGTCATTTTGTGCCGATTTTTGGCGGAGTCTATTTTCAATTTAAGGTAAATAGTCACGTCATAATAGTATAATTATTGCAATGTGTAAAGAAGGATAAGCGACGATGCGCATCGTTATACCAAAGTCCAAAGGTAATCCAGCTTAAGCAACAACGCGTAACCAAAACAGCGTAAGGTAGTAAGACATTAGCGACAATGTAAGCTATTTAGAAGATAGGTAAATTGGTACATCCACAATTAAGATTTATTTACAAAGAGGAAAAAGGGAACATTCAACATACTGTATTATTTGAGTAAAAGGTAACGTGGAGAAACCTCACATTCTAAAAATAACAGAATCACAACCGACATGATTTTTCTTTAAAATAAGACACAAGTATGAAATTGCATACATTTAAAGACGAGAAGTCTGCAAAATTAGAATCCTATAGAGAGTAGTTACTATCATTTGTTTCGATATAAATAATAATTATTTATTAGTGTTATCGACTGATTCTACAATCTAATAATAATATTCATATATTTTTTTCTTACATTTGGTAAACATGTAGATATTCGTAAAGATGTAAATAATAATTTGCTAATTATTTTAGGTAGATAATGGTACCTGGCCTTTGTAAAGTAATACGGCATAAACATCACATTCGCATTAAAATAGTGCGTGTTACTAGGGTATAACCGAGAGTTCGACATAAAATATGATTTTGGTAGTTGGGTATAAGCGACGTTTAATGCATTTGATGACAAAGGTAAAAGGGCATAAGCTCCAGTTATCAAATCAGACGCTTTTGGTGAAGTACTTAAATTCATATTTATCGTATTATAAAAAATAAAATAAAAACTTAGTTTTATTCAGTACAACTGTGGTATCGTATCTAGTCATAGAAACATCTTTAGATCAATGTACATTACTTGTATTCACCCAGCCTGTTGCTATACCATTAATCCATCCATACATCCATTCATCCATCCATTCTCACAAACTTTCACATTTATAATATTAGTAGGATTAATACGTGAAGCAAAAACATTAAGTAGGTACCTACAGTTTTTCGAGAATTGTGCAATCGCAGGAGTATGCGATTTGGCACAGCTAAAGTTTATTAGGAGGATGTGGGCAGAAAGCAATTGTTTTTAAATAATGCTGAGAAATATATGAAACTAGCTTTTGCCCGTAACTTCCCCCGCGTGGGCAAGTGATTGTAGCAAAAAACTTCTTTAGCAAATATACCTGTAATGTAGTAATAACGAAGAGTAAAAATATATACTTTATAATAAATTTTCACTCGTACTTTTTAATTTTAACATATCTCCTAGATATAATCTTCTAGATAAGGATAATTAAATTGTTTCCCCTTCTGAAAATACCACATTATTTCTGATAATTTTTTTAAACTTAGAATGTACCTATCCTTAAAAAATAGACATATCTATGCCATTGCAGACTTTTTTGTAGACCTATAAAAGATAAAGAATTCCACCATACATTGTTTTGTTATTTATCGCGAACGGGTTAGGTTAGGAAGCATTTTCGATAAAAGCTCCCAGACGGCAATTGTAAAAAAATTCTATTGATTTTAATGTGCATGCTAAGATTTAAAATTGTAAAGTTTCTCTATTAATAGATATGAGAATCGAATGTTCAATAATACACGCAGTATGCTTAAAACGAAGTCATATTATTGTTTACCTAAAATTACAATATTGTATCTTTTGCACTTTTAGACGATAATACGTAAAAAAGGTAAAACCTCAACACTTTTTTTTAATTCGGAGTATCACCTCTTAATACGTAATATAGTTACATTCTCTTTGAACAGTAGGTGTTCGTTTGATACAATTGTCAATATTTCTTTCACATTTTGGAATTTTAATTTTATTTTTTATTAATTAATTTTTATTGCGTATCTGAGAGGCAAAAGATCCCTAAAAATATGATATTTAAAAATATAAATATGAATTATGGTCGAATATCGACCACAGGGCTACATCCAGTGCTTAAAATTACTTACATAAACAGGCAGTAAGTGGAGTATGTCCTGGCGTACGCGTTGCCCAGGGACTGCAGCAACTCGGATAGGTTCAGCCACAGGTAGCGGTAGCTGGATATCAACTTCGCCGTACACTCTATGTTCACATCCTATAAATAATTTAAAGGTTACATTATTGAATGGTGCACGCAAACGAGCGGACGGACCACTTGATGGTAAGCGATCACCGCTCATCCTTGTCTTTCGAGATGATTTATTGCATTTAAAAGTGTCTTGAAGTAAGAAATTTTTCCTTTGAGCGTCCAAAGAACAATAATCAGATTGTTGTTAATTGAGACTATAGAATCCTAGGCTTATTAGCAACAAGCTTTTCCGAGCCATCCACCTGGAAATACTCAACTGTTACTAATCAGAGATAATAATATTATAATGTTGAGTAATTTTAAATGTAATCGCCGTTGAAAATACAAAATACCCGTGAAAGAATTATTTCGATGTGTCAATTAGTTTCCAAGATATTTAACTTTCAAGTGGCCCACGGTAACTTGCGACTAAGCCACAGAGTAAAAATATATCTATATACTTAAGATCCCTATTATAAATCTGCACTCTGCGAGATTAGGTATTTGAAGCGTTCCCAACATATCGCATTTTGTAGTAATTTGCAGTTGTATTTACCGTTTTTATTGAAATAGGTTAATAAATTCATGCTTTAAAATTATAAAATCTTTATTCCTCATGAAGTAACAATTGATCTGGTATAAATTATACTTAATAATATTATCATAGATAGGAGTAATTCACAGTTAACTTAAAGTTATTTTCGAAGTTTTTTAGAATAAGATTTTTTTCTATATTAAATCAAAGATATTTCAAAATTGTATGGCCGCTACGAACTATACAACTTTAATAGGAGATAACATTCTAATTTTTTTATTTGCTTAGAACAGTAGTTCTAAGCAAATGAAAGCAGAAGCTCAAAAAAGTGCCTTCACGAATTTTATGAAAATCTTTCTCTGCAATTTTGGGTTTAATTAAAAAGTTAAGCAAAATTTACAAAAAGCGAGGCCGCTACGAACTAGGCCAATAGCTATTCTGCACTATTCAATATGTCAAAATTGTTAATGTATCTTTATTTCTGAGATCAAGAACGCCATAATTGGCCATTTTACGCAAAAATCACAGCCGAGATGTAATATGCCTCTTAAGTACTTTCTTTAATCTGTGACTAAGCGGTGCGTAGTACGGCGCGAACTCCGCGAACGGCGCCTGTAGGGCCGAAGTGAAGCGCGACGTCACTCTACTCCCACCAATGTGGGAATGTATCGGCAAGCCCCAAAGGGAGATCTCCGACCGAGCGAGGTGGTATGCTCGGTCAGGCCGAAGCCCACTTGTATGAATTTCAGATGTCGTATATATAGTGCCGATCATAGAAAACTTATATATAATAGCGCGCGCGATAGCGTGATTCAGGATTGTGGCGCTAATTGGTCCGCCACATCACTCCCCCCCGAAGATCTAAGGTCGAATCTTGAGTCCTCTTTGCTGGAGTCGCCAGTGCCAGAGAGCTCCAGTGAGTCAGAACTGTTGCTGCTGCTGCACGGGCTCCAGTGAGTCAGAGTGCTGCCGTGCGGGCCGAAGCTACATGCTGACCAGGAGAGATGTGCTCTGCTTGCTGACCGGTCGTTGTAGTGAGTGTGCCCGTTGAAGCCGATGAGGGTTCAACCAGGCCGCGGTGCGTTGAGGCTGGTGGTGGTCGAGGTACCCGATATGGCTGATGCTGTCTGGCGTGGTGCGGAGTGGTGGGGAATGATGATGATAATGTCCAGAAGGAGGCGTGTGTTCTGTCGGGGGTCACCAAAAACTTGGAACGCGTGTAAAATCATAACTACATAGTGAGCGTTTTCATTAAGAAAAAGAATTCGACACAGTGTAAACTGTATTGCACTTTGAAAAAACCTGTAGGGCCGAGGTGAAGCGTGACGTCACTCTACTGTAAGCGGGGTTCGATCGGAACTTGGAACGCGTGTAAAATCATAACTATATAGTAAGCGTTTTCCATTAAGAAAAATAATTCGACACACTGTTAACTGTGTTGTGTTGCACTATGAAAAAACGAGTTACGTGTTAAATACGGTATTTTGCTGTATTTTTTATTACATAAATGAATAGTGCTCTTCAGAGCACTATTCATTTTCAAAATATGGCAGTTTACAAAAGGAATAGTATATTAAAAATCAAAATTTTCAAATATATTGCGGATTCTTTGAAGCACTTTTGTGAGTCTCGTGAAATTTTGCGCGTTTATGTTGATACCTTCAATAATAAATCTTTTGTATTGGATGTAACTAAACTAATTATGTAGGTTTGATACACTAATGTTTTAAAAAAATATTTTAACGTTTTGAGATTTCGAAATGCATATAATTACAAAACTACACATAAAATGCTAATTATTTTTACTTTTATCAAGTTGTACGCAGATATTTTTTCACAGTGCAACACAGTCGACACTGTGTTAGTTACTTCGTGTTCCATTTATAAAATTAATCAATACAGTGTCAAACACAGAGGGGGTTTACTTTAAATGGAAAACACTCAATATTTTTGAATAAAACAAAAACTAATGTACACATAATGGCTTTACTGTTACAAAGTTTCAAGTGATTTTACGTACTTAGTAACATTCTCTTTTAAAATCTTATACGAGATAATCTTGTATATATCATATGATCGTAATCTCGGAAACAGCTGCAAGTATTTCCATGAAATTTAGTATGCAGTTCTGGGGGAGAAAAATCTATCTAGGGTCTTACTTACTTATCCCTGGAAAAGCAATTTTAAGTTATATAATATGTTTTTATTTCGTCGTGAAACAATATAATATGAATAAATTTCGACTCTGATATGTTGTTTGGCAGTTTGGTATGGGTATGTGTAATTTTTGCGTTGTTTGCAAATTCAAGTTCAGAATGTGGTGGGTTCGAATCCCGGTTAAATCTTTTTGTGTTTCTTTTTTTTTTTAAACTCTCTACTAGAGCTAAGAGCAAAGCTCGGTTAACCAGGTACATTGGTATCTCAAAACTTACCCTACGGAAGCACTCCGAGAGACTCTGCGAGGCGACCTCAATCCCCCTGCAGTTGATGTACCACAGCGCGCAGTTCATGTTGATCATAGTGATGATGTGGTAGTAGGCCGTGGTGTGACGCAGCAGGAACCCATCCAGTAGCACGCACAGGCTCAGGAGGAAACACACGGCGAGCAACAAGCAGCCGATGCTGATGATGACGATGGTCGTCTTCAAGTTGGGGAACTTGAGATCTTGACCTGTCACTCGATAGTATCTTACCTGTGTTAATATTGTATGCGATAAGTAGCAATATTAGTAAAAATAAGTAAGTAACGAATAGCTTATCCGGAAGTTTTGTCGCTGCTTACTTTATACTGAGCGACAGAGACAAAACTTTCGGATAAGGTCACTTATAGGCGATTGCGAAACAGGCCCTTAATATTAAATCCTTCAAGTAAAACTAAGTAAGAAAAACTGCAGTGTATATAAACATTTTTTCTACTTTTTTTATTATTTTATAGTTTTTCTATTAACAGTAACAACATGAAATCTAGCCTTGAGACTAATGAGTAATTTTTCTATAACAACATATTAGAATGTTTACAAATTAAGAATATGTCTTTACTTATTGTCTCTATTAAGAGGAAGCCACTTCGTTTATGTGTTTTTTTAAGTCTCACTGCTGTAGGTATACGCTATACACTAACACTAATAAACTAAGTGATAAAAGATTTTGTCCTTTTTAGTCTTCTAGCTGTGTTTGTATTGTCCGAGAGCTTCGACGTTAACGTGGTTATGAAGTCGTTTTTCGTGATCTTCAGTATATTTTTTAATAGGCTAGACGACAGATTTTTATTGCATAAATGAATATAACTCTTAAATATGAGTAACTTCCCAAAAGAAACAATAGGTACACTAAAAATCAATATTTTCATATGTACAGTGATTTGTTTATAAAATTTCGCAAGTCTCGTGAAAACGCTTCATACATGAAAAAAAATTAAACCGACATCCAAAGTATAAATGCACACACAAGTATGAATCGGTACCAGCCCAAACAATATCACGATAAAACAATATTTTATAGAACTCAGGTTTCAGTTGGCTGGTACCGTCTTCAAAATTATGAACATTGTGTAGAGAAATAGTTAAAATTTTAGCCGAATTTAAATGCGAAATTATTTAGAAAATAAGGTTTATTTCATACTTTTTTACTTTGAAAGTCGGTTTATTTTTTTTGTTTAAATATAATAATATTTTTTCCCTTTCTTGGATATTTGTTAAAATGTTATTAACATATTTTAAGAAAGTTTAAAATAAGCGTTCAAATGTATAATTGAGTACGTGCCAAGCTTCCATTAGGTATTGTATACAGGTTGCCAGAAAACCGCTTCCATTAACTTTGGGATATGATTGCACTACCTTTTCTCATTACAAAAAAGTTATTTTTTTTTATTTTTTTTTTCAAAAAAATTTTTTTTTTACATTTTATAAATTTTAATCATAAGAACATGCTGTCTGGAAGTAGATTTTTTATTAAAATCTAAAATTTTATTATTTTTACTTCATTACGTAATGTAACTTACTTCATTAGGCTCGCAAGTCAATGACCCGTCAGCTGACGCACGGGCCGGGCGCCGCGCCGTGCTCCTGCCTTAGTACACGCGTTCAGCGATGTTTAATGTATGCAGATTGCAGTGACTTACAAGTTACAACCGTACACACACAAAAGTGACGGATGTTTGGATTTCATAATTTCAAATTATTTTGGCGGAACCATGATGACTACCCCACGGAACCCACCTTAAGAATTCCTTCTCTACACCGCCTGTGGTGTGGTTCGTAAATCACGCACGAAATATTGCTTGACAAATAACGAAACCTGTGTACAGTGCAATTAAATTCTTAATGTCCAATGGCAATCATCGCTTTTCTATCGAAATTACAGACGGTGTTTGAAAAACGACAATAAACGAAAGATGTAAAAGATGTAACGTGGTTGAATTGTAGGTAACAATGAAACTAAGTAGGTGTATAAAAGGGTGCCCGAAGTCGCATTAGTAAATTATTATTAATGATAATAAGTTACGTACGTAATTACACCGATCATAATAAATAAAACTATGGCTAATAGCTATTTACTTCCGTGAAAGAAGTATTGAGCACTGAATGACTGCTAGTAGGTAGTAGGTACTAAGTCTACTCCTAGTACTAAGTTCACGGAATCCATCGATCATCAGGTGACCGCGGCAAGGTGTCACATTAAAAGTTAAAACTTAAAATTGTTAGAAAGTGTTTTTGTTGCATTTTGAAATTTGAAAATCGTTGCTAGCACCATAAATCATTACACGTATAATTTAAAACTTAACAACACAACACTACGTTTTTAAATACGACCTAATAGTGAAACTCAAAACAGACGACAACCTTATACCTCGAGAGAAAAACCGCAACTAAATTCGAAAATCTATTTCAAAACAACATAGATCTTTTATCGACTTATCGACGGCAAAATTCAAAGAATGCCGACGCTATGCGGCACGGGCGCGGGCGGCGGGGCGGCGCACGCGGCCACAGCACGGCTTTTTGGAGGCAAATATAAAAAGCGTGTCGACTCTTTCAAGAACTACCTAGGCTAAGTGATGTGACCTATGAAAATTGAAACATTTACGTGTACGTAGTCGATATTTAAATAAGTTAATTGTTTGATATGATTTTTTTCCTTAGTTTTTTGTAATAAATAAGTTACTGTTTTTATATCAAGCTGGGTTTTTATGATTTATGACCGGCAATCGAGAAGACAGATCGCCTGATGGTATGCAATTATCGTCTCCCGAACGCCTCTTTCTTCACTCTTTTACGCGCCTTGAGCCTCCAGATTTTGTAATAAGTTCATACAAATCAATGCGTATGCATTGGCTGTAAGTGTATCTAAACCCGTGTTTTCGAGTGACGTACGGAACGTTATTTTTTTAATTATCTACTTTTTATCTTCGTTTTAATTTTCGTTGGTTTATTTTGACTTTCGTTTGTTTTAAAAACTGTTTTATTTGTAATAAGTATTAACTGTTTTGTCTGTTTTGACTTGTTTTTCGTGTTTGTCACTTGTGTGTGATTTTTTATTCTAAAATGCCTTTACATACGCGTATATCACGCGTTACAATGGTATGATGATGGTGTGCTTATGTGAAGCAATTGGGAATGTCACATAGGCATTGAGGATTTATCGGAGGTGATATACTCATGCTCGCCATCTTTCAGACTCCCGTACCATTACACAGGCATGCGAGTGTTAGAAAATAGGCCCATTGAGCCTCCAGCGGTGGGCGGCAATTGGACGTAAATATCAAAGAGCAAATTTTGGACGGTGCGCCGGGATCCTCGTCTTGGAGCCCGCAGTGTGGCTAAAATACTTAGATATTGGCACGGTAGGCCAGTTGCTACTTGCTGTTCGATTTAACTGTATGTACCTCATCTCATTTTATTTTCATTTATTTTTCTTAATCAGGTCAAAAAAATTAAAGGAATTAAATGTTAACTTAACAAAAGTTAGTAAACAGGTACTTAAATGTTATTAGAACTTTAAATAAACTGAGGCCTTTTCATTCGTTATTGGATGATTTATACAGTATTCTCCGAGCGAAGTAACCACTCTTCAAATACAGTAGTGGCAGTTGGTTTGAAATGTCGTATGGTTGCCCAAGCACATACGGCATTCTCACAGCATAGTCAGTCAGTCCTGAGGAATGACTGGTCAGTACGTTTGAGGCCAAAAATGTGCGGGTTGCCTCACGATGTTTTCCTTCACCGTTAGAGCGTCCGTATAATGTACTTGAGATCTGAAAATGTCTCATTGGTACACGCCACAAACTGGGAATCGAACCTGCACTCTCTCGAGTGCGAATCAAACTGTCTACCCACTAGGCCACGGAGCTATCTAACTTTAAATAAGATTGTTATTAATCTATGCATTTTTCGTGTTTTATTTACTACATACGGTACAGCTGCTAGTATCAACTGATTTTCTCTATTCGCATTTGCGCGGGCGCGGGGGACGTGTTTACTCGGCCTACCCCTCGCGCGCCCGCCTCCGAACGCCAACTCCGCCCGTGTGGTTATGTACTATGTACGTTGTACATTGCGTATTGAAAATTTTACCTTTTACAAAAACAATCGATTAAAAGCAAATGGCTAGTACCAATGGATCTATTTCATGGCCTAATATAAGCCCACGAAGTTAATGGGACTGGTCTGAATACACCCTGAATAAGATAATGATGATGATTAGTGTAAGTGACATAATGGTATATGCTTGCAGTTCTTTAAACAATGCCGAAATTCCCAAACGTGTATATTTAAACATTGAGGAGTTCTATTCAGAACTTTTAGATTCAGGGTATACGTTGGTACAAAAGCTTACTTTTTGGTAGCATATAATAGTTCAGAAAAAGTCGAAATCACTATATGTGTCCATATAAATTTCGAGGAGTTCCCTCGATGGATCCCACAACCTAACAAGCCTTATCGCCTTACAAGGTAAGGCGTAGTTTCGAAACTTACATGTGTGTGCGTGAAATAGTTTAGACTGTGTGGTTCACAGAACTCTGTCTTCACTCTTTTCTTTGGTCTGAGGTTGTATCTAATGAAAATATTTCAGCGTTATTGTAAAGAAAGTACGCAAGTCCGCGGGCATGTGAAAGTTTATAGATCCTTGTTAATATTCAGAACACCCCATCGTTTGATCGAAATTAAAAGTTCTCCGACACCGACGTTACATCTCCGTACTTGGTTCTTGTTTTTTGTATCAGGTAAATGTTTTAGACTATATAAGTTAGGTGGTTTTTTTTTTATAAATATGGCGGTATGGACACTGGTAAAACCATTGCCAATGTCATGTTTAAAAGGTGGGAAAATAGAAGCTTCGGTTTTCAACACCGTTTTTCAGAGACTAGTCAAAGTCCAAATTAATCGTCAGTGTAGTCAATGAGTCAAGTAAGTCTATTTAGTACAGTGGTAGACGCTTTTTGAAATTGCCACTTGCTGAAACTTGTGCACTTTAACAAATATTTAATGGTAAATATTCTACCAAATAACACATTAATAACCGAATTAACACAAATTTATGGAGGAAATACAAAAACAACAATGTCACTTTTCCACATCCCCCATTAACCCAAGATAGGTGTCATTGGGTAAGTACATCATTTTTATCTTTGTCTAATTTAATATGAAGATCTTACCCTGAAGACCCTTGGAAATGTATACTTCAGATTCTAACTATATGTGGGAGAGCCACGCTACGGCATAAATTGTCTGGCTCGACGGGGTAAATACCACGGCCTCACAGAAAACCGACGTTAAATAACGCTTGCGTTGTGTTTCGCCGAGTGAGTGAGGTTACCGGAGGCCCAAGGGGGGTTGAGGATTTTATGGACTGGGAACGCAAGTCGTAACACCAGAGGAGTTCAAGTGTAACTCCTCTGGTGTTGCGAGTGTCCATGGGCGGCGGTAATCGCTTACCATCAGGCGATCCGTCTGATAGTTTCCTGGTTCATTTCAAAAATAATAAAATTTGAAAAGGTTCAAAATGAGTTCGAAAACAGAATAGTCTTTATTTTTGTAGCTTGTATTTTACGGACGAATATGTTAATATATTAAACTCACAGGTGCAGTTTGTACTATCCGGGGATCGATTCATAAGCAGGTCGACTGTTGCTAAAATTTGTTCGTATACTGTTATTCTTCTTCTTTCTTTTGGCATAGCTTCCCCTGTAATAGGAGTTGCCAACGTCAGAGTGATGGTATTATGATATTAATATGATATCAAACTGATAAGTCATTGACAATTATTGTATTTGTGACTACATGCCGTTATTTAAATAAAAATAAATTATGACAACACTTCCTGCTTATGAATTAGATTTATTGAAAGTACGTTTGGCACCCAAGTAGGCACCATTTTAATAGCTTACTTCTTAAAGAAAAACTTTAATTTTATGGCTTCAGTAGAATAAAGATTATTTTTATACTTTACGAGTACCTACTTACCCCTTTTCCTTCAAATTTAATTCAATAACGGAAATCAAGGATCGAACGTATCCTTTCATTTCGTAACTTAGTTTACCAAAAAAACTTACTTGGAACTTTCCCCAACTTGTTTTATAAATCGCGACTTGGTGCGCGACGCCCCAGCCAACGAAGGGGATCCAGAAGTGCGGGACCAGGAAAGCAACGAACAGTATCGAATAGATGTAGTCGTCGAACTTCTTAATAGACCGCAGTATCATGATGCGCTCGTAGCCAACGGTGAGAACTATGACGGTGGTGACGATGTAAAAGAAAATCGCATACGCTGTAGCGCGCGAACGCCAGCTGAACGTGATTGTACCTGAAAGAAGTAGGTTTTTATAGATATTGCTCTAAAGTATATTAAAATTGCTTTATATTCTGTGCTAAGTATGTAAGGTGTAGTGCACTAATTTACGGTTAATAAAGTAAATTAATTAAAAACGGACAAAAAAAACATGAATAGCTAGTATTCGAGATTTTGCTATTGAATATTATTGAATAACCTAACATACAATTGAATTCGTGGTCGATAGATTCGAAACGAAAACATTCTATCTGGGAACATAACGACTTCAACAATCGGGACATTATATGGATGCCGGATTTTTTATGGGTCCCGACTTTTTACCCGTTCTATGTAAGTATGTGGGTTTGTGGCACTATTTAGACCAAACGCTTTTTTGATAAATGATATGTCGTTTGAATATGTCATAACGGCGCGAATGTCGTCGAGAAAAATCAAAATGGCCGATTATGGACGCCATATTACGAAAAAGAAAAAACTTAAATCGACGTACTGTGTTAAGTGGAGTATCGTTGAATAGGCATTTAGAAATAATTATTAGGTTTCTAATATCTATATCGTTTTTAAATCAGAATTACGGTTTAGGACTTCATTGAAAATTTGTACCTACTATACCTACTCGTTTAAATTTTCAAGGATATTATAAATACCTATGTTAGTGTTCTTACAATTTAAGAATTACGTACTGCGGTTCGGTGCGGTGAATGAGGCCCACACAGACGAGAAGCCGTCGTTTCAGTTAGAACTGACGTCAGTTCGGCCTGAACGGATTCGAGCAGAAAAATCGCATCAGGTCGTTCTGGTTTGCCGCGAGCTACGGTCGTGTTGATTAATAGTAAACTCACTACGTTTGTACACGATACACACCCTCACGGCCGCGGCTCGGGCGAGAACTGAAGCGATTTATCCACATGGTCTGTTCAGTCCATCCGTTCAGTCAAGAATTAATGTTGCCAACTTGGTTATTTTACAAAGTTTTACTATTAAATAAAGTATTTTATTTCCTCTTTAGTAGAAATTTAGTTATTAGTAGTGTTTTAGTAGGAAAGAGCCAGACAGTAATCATATGCAAAATGGTTAGGCACAAAAAAAACAAACATTTTTTTACACCTTATCATAAGAATACATCGTAGCAGTCGTCCGTGATTTTCTTAAAACTACACATTTAATTATTATATGCGTAATATTTTCTAGTATATTTTATTTAACGATAAAAATCATAATATAATTCAATAAATAATAATTAATGTTAATATAACAAAACCTAAAATGCAGTGGTTTCTTTGGGGGCTTTAGGGATTCCTAAGTTGAGTATCTTTTTTGATAGTTTTCTGCATTATTTTAGTAGTTTTTAGTAGAAATCGACGCGGGTTCAGTAGTTTCGCAAGAACAGAGCTAGCAACACTGGAACGAATCGCTTCATTCCATCCGGCCGACTGATGCGATCTCGAAATTGTACACAGACGATACGATTTTACATCCATTCAGACCGAACTGAAGGAAAACCGGACCGTATATGAGGCCCCTAACATTTTCTTATATTCTTCGTACCTACGAGTTCCAGGTATATCTTATCCAGTATAGATTTTTTATTCTGTTTCAAGAGAAACAGGGTACAATAGGTAAATGCCGTTACCGTAAACGAAAAACAGTAGATACTATGGCATACTTAGTATACATTTTTTTTGTAACTTGGTGAAAATTTGTTTTACATCATCGTACTACTAATTTAAATTCGTTATTTACTAATTTATATATTTAATAACCTAACCTAACCTAGAACATGTCGGGACATGTCTAAGGAGGGTGTACGGTTCGTACACCTTGAGATGGTGTTGCTGCTATAGATGCTGCTGTTTGCTGAGTAAAACTAATTTGCTGCTGCTAATATGTATATTTTCTATGATACCGGATAAAATACTAATGCTATATGCTAATGAGTTACAAGGTCCGCGATGCGCGACGGTTTTGCGTAAACTGACTTAAACCTAAAATATATCTAAAATGAGCGTACGCGTGAAATGTACAAAAATGCTGATGATGCTCTGTACGGTTGTTGCACCGTACTTGCTCCCGGGCGACAGAAGCGGTGGGTGCTGGATGATGAGATGATCGATGTGCAAACCTAATAACAAGGTGATGGAAAAATAATACACTAAAGCTATTACAGGTCATGCCCGACAATAGAATTATTATTGATCGCTCTTAAAACTACACCGTTCTAGTTTTGGAGATGTGCTTTTGTTCACTGACACATTAGAATTACACTTAACACAATACTTTGATACTGATTTGTTTATTTCACTTTCACTCACCCACTTATCCCTTACACTGGCACTAACACTAACACTCGGGTCAATGCTGGTGCGCAGTTGCGCAAACGGAGAGGATGCCGGCGCGGCTGGCGCAGCTTGCATCGCCAGCGCCGACCCCGGTGACCGCGGCTCGACCGGGGATATTGCGGTCGGCGCGGCTGGCGCAGCTCGCACCGCCAGTGTCGGCCCCGCTGACCGCTGCCGATGCCGCTGCCTGCGCACCACAGGCCCACTGCTGCTGCTAAAGCTACTGCTGCTAAACAGTATATGGCGGCGTAGTGGTGAATGTCGTGTGACGACAACTCCGTCTCCATTTGCTCCGAAGCTGCTTTCATCTGCTTGATGCGCTCCCCGAGAGCAAGCAGGGAGTGGTTGTAGGTCTCGCTTTCTTCGCGCGTAATCGGGGGCAACGATATGTTGATCAAGTGATTTAAGGGTGCGATTTCTGGTGCATAGACTACCGGCTCGTTATTAATTATATTAGAAAGCTGTTTGTGTGAATTAATAGTAAAAGTCGCGCTCTTAATCGTGCATTCGTCCCACAAAGTAATGATGTTGGCGCCAGTCACCTGTTCGCTGGAAACTTGATCCTTGCATATGAAACGTAGTATACAGTGACCGCAACAATTTATTAAGAATGTATTTGTTTTAATAGATGTCCATGCCGTCTGGCACTCGCTAAGTGTCGTCTTACACACGTGTTTATCTTTGATACACAGGTTGTCGTCCGACTGTCTTTGGTAGACGGGCATTTGTAATGCACAAAGATACGCATTACTTGATGTGTACAGAAAACATTTATCAAAGTCGCTGTCAGATATTGGTATAAAAGTATCTTTTCTGAAATTCATAGCGACGTGCTTGGCTATAGGTATTACGCTGACCATAGAATTACCCATCAATTGTGGCAGGGGAAACATCGTGTAAACTTCATAGCTTTTCTTATTGATGAGGGGAATTTCAATTTCAAAAATAAAATATTGCTGTGTCATTCTTACTTTAACTGTCATTATTTTATAAATCGACGATAGCTCGGCTTGTAAGTTGGTGACTGGTAACGCTAAGTCCTTGGGCAGCTGCCCACTAATTGTGTTGAGCTCGGTAAGTAGCTGGGAAGGGCTGAGAAGATGGACGTTAAATTGTTTCATATTTGTAGGGGTATCGAGTAATGCATCTTGAATTCCTTTTAAACCTGAGAGTATATTATTAGCGATGATGCTTGTCAAAATAAAATCGTTGGCTGCTTGTGTTTCGCTTATTTCCGTCCGTAAAATAAATGTTGTTATGTCTAAATTGTTTAGATGCTGATTAAACATTTTCTGCTGATTCTCCATTGTTCTCTCTATTCTCTGCAGTAAACTATTTTCTGCTTCTATAACTGACGTTTGATTTTCCAAAGCCCTAATAAATGTTTTTGATTGTTTCTAACTAAAGTAATATCTCGCTCATACTGTTGTGCAAATCGCTCGTCTAAGACGCCAAACAATGAATTCGCTACGTAGCCGATCCCATTGACGAGTCCTCGTCGCGTGCGCCGCGGCGCGTCAAAATGTTGATTCAGCAACATACGGTCATAGAACTTTAGCTCGTCGCAGCCGTGATGTAATTGAAGTAATACGATATTACAGTGGCTATATAATTGTTTGTTAGAGGCGCAGATATTTTCTAAATGATCGATGTAATTATCGAGCGTTTCAGAACCTTTCCAATACGGTTTCATATTGTAGTAGGCGATTAATTTCCATCTGTTCTGTATAAAATGCATGGTGCCCAGATTATTAAAGAATATGCGTTTATCGTCACTTATTCTTGTAACATTAAAGGGATTGCTTAGAGTCGCGTTAACGGCTGACGTAAACATTAAAATAAGCAAAGTAAATAAAGATAAAAATTGTATGTTGAATATTTTGTTCGGAACATGCTTATGTCTGTTCCGAGGCGACGCCCTGGGTTGGTTTTGCAGATCTTGCTGATGTTCGCTATTTACTGGTAAAACAGAGAGTTTAACTATAGGTCATTTTATTATGCCGCTTTTTGTTTTCACGCTTACGACCCTGATGAATCAGTCAGCTCCAGGATGTAATTCAATTACACGCCCGTGCCCATTTTCCTGGTGGTAGGCAAGCGTCGTGAATGATGACAATGTCATTTACTTGGATGTTAGGTTTAGCTGCTTTCCACTTGCTCCTGGTGGACAGTTGTGTTAAATATTCTGTACGCCATCGTTTCCAAATATCGTCGAATATTTTCTGCGTTAACTGCCATCTTGTTCTCTCGTCTCTCTAAGTCTCAATTATCTTTAGGATAGGTCCGCTTGCTAAAAAGTGAGAAGGAGTTAAGTACTCGAAATCGTCAGGATTTTCCGATAAAGGACATAGTGGTCTTGAATTGAGACAAGCTTCTAATTGAGAGAGGAGGGTGGTGAATTCTTCATAGGTGAGTTTCGGTTCACCAAGACCTCGGCGCAAGTGGTACTTCAGGCTTTTAACTGCTGCTTCTCATAATCCTCCCGCACTCGGCCAAGAAGGAGCGTTGAAATGCCACTCAATTTGCATTTCGCTAAGGTCGCTATAGAATTGCTTAGTTAAGATAGATTTCAGGTCGACCAATTCTCTATCTAAGATCTTGCTAGCTCCTACGAAGTTCGTTCCATTGTCGCTGTAAATGTGACGAGGACTGCCTCTTCGTGCTGATAAACGACGTAAAGCTGCTAGGAATGTAGACGATGATAAGTCGGACACCAATTCTAAATGGACAGCTTTTGTGACCATATATACGAATACAGCCACATAGCCTTTGGTAGTTTTGATGCCACGACCTTTGCTAGATTTTACGTGTATAAATCCCGTAAAGTCCACCCCAGTATGATAAAACGGTCTAGTAGGGTTTATTCTAGCTCCGGGCAAATCTCCCATCATTTGTGCTTGCTTGATTGGCTTTTGTCTCCTACATCTTACACACTGATGTAAACGCTTTTTGACTGCTCTATTACCACCGACTGGAGAGTATGACGTCACATCAGCGAAGCAGCTTCAGCATGATTTAATCGAACTTCTAAAAGAAGGAGGATTCAATCTTAGAAAATGGTCAGCGAACGAGCCATCATTGTTAGAAAATGTGGATGTAGCCCAATGTATACCGAACACATACGACTTCAAACATCAAGAGTCTACTAAAGCTCTCGGTCTAAGCTGGAAGGCTTCACAAGACAACTTTCGCTACATGTATAAGTTAAGTACGGAATTAGATTACAGGCCAACAAAACGCGTCCTCTTAGGAGAAATATCCAAAGTCCTTGATCCGTTGGGATGGCTAGCACCAACGCTAGTCCAACTTAAATTGCTATTCTAAAGCATATGGCTACTAAATGTAGGATGGGATGACGTCATACCGGACAGTCTGTACTCAGATTAATATTCTCTATATCCAAACGCAATTCGTTTGGATATAGAGAATATTAAGGACGTAGTAATCCCGCGGTGGATTGGATCTGGAAGAGACAGCAGCATAGAACTTCACGGATTTTGCGACGCATCTTCAAAAGCTTACGCCTGCGTAATTTATTCACGCATCATATGTGAAAATCAAATCCATATTACATTACTAGCAGCGAAAACTAAACTTGTACGGGTGTCAGCAAAACTTCTAGCTCAACGAAAAGCGACGTTTCTTTGCCACGATTGGAGTTATGCGGAGCATTCCTACTTTCGAAATTAATGACAAAAATTAAGCAAAGCCTTAGCAATCATGATTTGAAGATTTATGCGTGGTGAGATTCGACAGCTGTACTCGGCTGGCTGCACGGAGATCCATGCCGATGGAAGCCATTCGTAGCAAATCGAGTTAAGAAAATTACTCCGATTTTACCAGCTAACACTTGGAGCTACGTCAAATCCAACGAAAATCCAGCTGATTGTGCTAGTAGGGGCATTAGCAACGAGAAACTACTAAAACATGACCTATGGTGAAACGGTCCCACCTGGTTACGTAAAATAGCAGCAGTAAGTTCTCTGAAGCAGCAATTATGTCAAACTTATGACACAAATTTGGAAACTAAGAATGTACTAGCAAATATCGCTATCAAAACCGAGCAACATACATCAACCTTCGTCGGCAATTTCCTGAAAAAATATAGCAGCTTTACTCACGCCACACGGATTTTAGCATGGATAATGAGAGCCTTTTCGGCAAAGCAAAAAACATCATATTTATCGGTTTCAGAATTACGCAGCGCCGAATTAAAATTAATAAAAGATATTCAGCATTTTGAATTTTCTCAGGAAATACATGACTTAAAAGGCGTCGGACGTTTGGATTGTAAGATAGTATTATGTCTCAACCCGTTCTTAGATGACCAGGTTCTATTAAGAGTCGGAGGTAGACTCAAGAATAGCAATTTGCCTTATGATATGAAACATCCTTTTATTATGCCACACAGCAGCCATTTAACAAATTTATTAATAGACCTAGCGCACAAAGCAACGTATCACGGAGGAGCTAGACTGGCACTATCTTGGTTACGTCAGCAATACTGGATTGTCGGTGGTAATAGAGCAGTCAAAAAGCGTTGACATCAGTGTGTAAGATGTAGGAGACATAAGCCAATCAAGCAAGCACAAATGATGGGAGATTTGCCCGGAGCTAGAATAAACCCTACTAGACCGTTTTATCATACTGGAGTGGACTTTACGGGATTTGTACACGTAAACCTAGCAAAGGTCGCGGCATCAAAACTACCAAAGGATATGTGGCTGTATTCGTATGTATGGTCACAAAAGCTGCCCATTTAGAATTGGTGTCCGACTTATCATCGTCTACATTCCTAGCAGCTTTACGTCGTTTATCAGCACGAAGAGGCAGTCCTCGTCACATTTACAGCGACAATGGAACGAACTTCGTAGGAGCTAGCAAGATCTTAGATAGAGAATTGGTCGACCTGAAATATATCTTAACTAAGCAATTCTATAGCGACCTTAGCGAAATGCAAATTTAGTGGCATTTCAACGCTCCTTCTTGGCCGAGTGCGGGAGGATTATGGGAAGCAGCAGTTAAAAGCCTGAAGTACCACTTGCGCCGAGTTCTTGGTGAACAGAAACTCACCTATGAAGAATTCACCACCCTCCTCTCTCAATTAGAAGCTTGTCTCAATTCAAGACCACTGTGTCCTTTATCGGAAAATCCTGACGATTTAGAGTACTTAATACCTTCTCACTTTTTAGCAAGCGGACCTATCCTAACGATAATTGAGACTGAGAGAGACGAGAGAACAAGATGGCAGTTAACGCAGAAAATATTCGACGATATTTGGAAACGATGGCGTACAGAATATTTAACACAACTGTCCACTAGGAGCAAGTGGAAAGCAGCTAAGCCTAACATCCAAGTAAATGACATTGTCATCATTCACGACGCTTGCCTACCACCAGGAAATGGGCACTCGGGCGTATAATTGAATTACATCCTGGAGCTGACGCATTCATTAGGGTCGTAAGCGTGACAACAAAAAGCGGCATAATAAAACGATCTATAGTTAAACTCTCTGTTTTACCAGTAAATAGCGAACATCAGCAAGATCTGCAAAACCAACCCAGGGCGTCGCCTCGGAACAGACATAATCATGTTCCGAACAAAATATATAGAATTTTGTTCGGAAATATCATAAACGATGGTAACTAACACTCTTATAGGATAGATCCTATATATCGACGTAGACGTCGACTTCACTTAAATTCAATATTGTTTAAATGTTTACAGTCAAAACAAACCAGCACCGACCCCGCCGTAAGTTTATACGAGTCCTTTTTCCTTTGCATTCAACTCTCAAAGTGCCATATATAGTAGGTACATATGGTGTATGACTTGATAAGTAGTAGGTATAATCACAGAGTAGATATATTCTTACGGACAGAGAAACAGCTTTCATAGAACGACCCAAATTGGCCCACAAGTTTTCCACACAGTCGTGGACACGTCGTATGCTGGTAGTATTGCAATCAAATTAAAATCGAACTATGTAGCTGTTCATCTGTTCCTTTTTCTTTAATCTGGGGTATACTTTCAAACAGTGAACTTATTCTACGTATGTTTCTACATTAACTACAGAATAAATTATGAGAACACTCTACCTGCTTATGAATTCGGCTAGTGTAGTGTAAGGCAACTTTAACTATAATAATATATAACTCTCGGCTCGTCTTTAGAGATTTCTTTAAAGAAAACCAAAGTGTTTTTTCTTCTCAATACAGCCCTACCGTCATCCTTGGAGAGATCAACATTGTCGGTATGTATCCATTCCGTCAGGCGTTATGTACATTTGTAACTATTTCAATATATTTTTTTATTACTTTGTCCTAAAATTTCTATTAATACAGGTTAGTTATACATCATTTATTAGTCTTATTGTGTTATAATTTAAATAAATATTGCATTGTATATACTGTTTTAAAAAATATAGTCGTTATGACCGGATGAAACAGATAACGTCGTAATAATATTGTATCGTATCAAGTATGATATTATTTCCTTTATATAGTTATAAGATGTCTACTTTAAGTATTAAAAACCTAAGCTTCTTTAGTTGTTAGCATGTTTTTTTTTTCAGATGATTCAAAATTCAAACGACGCTAGTATTTCCCGGTTGACAACTAAAACTAAACTCTACGGTATGTCTTACTTTAAAGAATTTCGTTACCCAAGTTAATAATCTTCTAGCCATTTAGCAGTATTAAAAATAGGTTCATGAAATAGGTAATGAAGCTATTGTGAATGTGAAAAGTTTTTATTTATACACTTTAACAGAATAAAAAAATGTTATTATTCTGTAATAAATGTTTTTATTCTGTTAAAGTGTATAAATAAAAAGTTTTCACATTCACAATAGCTTCATTACCTATTTCATGAACCTATTTTAAATACTGCTAAATGGCTAGAAGATTATTAACTTGGGTAACGAAATTCTTACATCATTATTTCACCCTAGTACCGATATTTAATATTCTTAATCGGTTATGAAAAGAAATTATTTTATAGTAACTATAGAATATAAGTCACGAATGCAGAATCAAATTTCCACCACCATCCTCAAATAGGGACAATGCACTTATAAAAACAAGCCATATTCATGAAGACTGAAGGCCATGGCCATAAATTCATAAAAAATACCCATAGTCGATAGCATTGAAATGCCATTGGAGATTCACTTTCTCGTATCTTCTTGTGTAATGAATAAAATTCAATTTTGAATCTCAAAAATGCAGCGCTTTCGTTTCGTTGTAAATTGACCCTTAGTATCCTTAGGCCACGCGAGGCGTGCAAACAAGCCAGCATCCCTTATGAATATTAATTATCTATCATATAAATATTAATTTTTTAAATACGGTACTAAACCAAAATGACAATTTGCGCCCGATACACACATAAAATTGTGCCAACACCTTGTGGCCAAACAATCCCGTTCGACGCATGAATATTAATGACGCATGAATATAGACGCACAGAGATTAATCAATTAAAATTCACTATTTATTTGCCGGCTTGTATGGAAAAACATGATCCTTAATCCATCTATGTACATAGATACTTGATATAAATAAAAACAAAATATGAAAAACGACACTAACTGATTTTGGGCCTCCACCCGTTACCCGTCGTAAAGTCTGTTCTTTCTTGACATGTCTTAACTAAATTCTATCTCCCTCCCTCAAATGTGCAAAGTTGCGGAATCCGTTCCAAGCGGACCTCGACTGACTATAAACTACCTCCTAAACGCCAGTTTTAAACTCAAAACGTCAAATTAGATTTAGATTTTTCCGTACAAATTTTCTTGTCATTTCCCACCTTAGATTGTGAATTTGAACAAAATGGTTTAACGAGCGGTCGCTTACTAACTATATTATTATATTACTCCCTGCCATTCTCACCTTTATGTGTTTTTGACAAATTTTTCACCCCAATTGAACCCCTTTGAGGGTGAATTGTGAAAAATCGTTTCTTAGCGGTCGTTCCTAAGCTAAAAAACACCATGTCAAATTTTACCTTATAAAATTCCTTTCGTTTTAATTATACAGACATTAGATAGGTTAAATAAGCAACTGTGATTGAACCTTGAAAATTGGGTACCTTGTCGCATGTACACTGCAAACAGGCTTTTTATTTTTTACTTTGTAAATAGCTTTTATATTTTATGTCATAATTCGATATATTATGATCATAAGCTGGATCCAATAACTATAAAATTCAGTCCTTGACTATGTATTTGCTACTTTTAGGTTTGGACCAAAATATAAATAAATTAAAATTAAAATTCATGTTTATATATTTAAAAGACAAATTCTATAATATCAAGAACCCAAAGAAATGTATATTTCTATTTTTGTAAAAAATATCCTTAGCTGTCCAACGGCTTTCGCTTTACGGTATTACAACTTTGTTAAAACAAAAAGAAATATTTCACGTGTTGTTTTGAAAACTTTGAAATGCACGTAGCATTTCAATGCCGCCCTCGTAGTACATTTGCGTCCTCGTCCGTACATCTACCTTCTCATAGAGCATCTGAGTCCTCGTAGAGGATCTACGTCTGAGTAGAGGAACTGCGAACTCGAAGAGAATCTACGTCCTTGTAGAGGAATTACATCTACGTCCTCGAAGCAAAACTACTGCCTCGTAGAACACCTACGACTTCGTAGAGGATCTACGCGTTACGCGTGCTTTCTTTAGCTTCCTCGGAGTTCTTTGCAGAATATAGTGATACTAGTATGATCATAACACTATTTTTTTAATTTTGCATTATAATTTTTGAAGCCCACTCAAATATATCCGTAGTATTTGTATGTGTAACACTACAAAAACTTAGTTCTACATCAAATACCTAAGTTTATCGAATTATACCAGTCGTAATATCATGGCTAAAATCAATCACGGGCTTGAAATGAAATTTAAATGAAATGATAACACGTTTAGAGCATTTCGTGTGCTGAACAATATAAATAGTGGATCGCTGAAGTTGTAGTTCATACTCAAGAAGAGTAAGTAGCTCGTGATCCCCACAACCACTTCGCCCGCACGCACCATGAGGGTCATGTTTATGATGATCGCGGCCCTTCTGCTGGTCTGCGTCGCCTTCGCTCATCAGGTATGGAAAATATTTATTTTTTTCTTTGAAAGGATAAACTTCCAAAGTTCCAAGTTGATCATCGGATTCCGATGATAGGATGAAGGAATCGTGACTACTCGTTGGAATATAATATTTCCTCTTCAGAGCGCGTTCCAGAACTATAAAACGTGAATCGTATTGATGCTCATATCTTTTAGTCGAATGGTCAAGATCTTAGGACTTAGATTATGGCCATCGTTCAACAGTGGCTTCTTACATTTTATGTATTAAATATTGAAGACACGAGTGGATGAACCGCCTAACTATTTTTGTATCTTCCATTCTATCCTTAGTCTCTGGTTATAAGTGTAGAAAATTATTTAATTAACATAAAAATATATCTCATTTTATCTAGTTCACTTTAGTTGGTTTATAAGGGAGTACACACTCTGTCTCACGTTCACACACCTAATTACAATCCATAAAGACTTAAAAAAAAAATAACATTTTACCTATTGAAATACTTAAACGTAATTTAATCGCAATTTAAAGGTACGTGGTCCGTAAACTGTTAGTAAATATTTAATTTCCTCTATGATACACTCGAGAACTTAACGAAACCTTTATAATTCCAATGACCTCGAAAATAATAATAAAAAATCTCTTTGAATCATAATAATTATGCTATATTCGGTTTTAATATTTTTATACGTTTTTCATTAGGAAAACGAAAACTCAATGAAAATTCAGGGTAAGTATTTACATTAAAATAAAATTGTGTATGTTATTTTCAAATAACAGATATTACCAGAACTTTATTGTTTTATTTATCAACGCATTATGTTATACAATATTATATAAATACCAGTTGGTATAAATGAGCTACAGATTTATTATGTGGTGGCTCTGCCTAGCCTAATAAGGTTCGCATGCCTTCGCTCCTATAGGGTTCAGTACCCTCCCCCCCCCCTATTATGGCAGCGGCGTATGTTTTATGTACGATCGCCGACAACACTTGTTACCAGACTATCCAGATGAACCAGACCGCATCGCTCTGAGCGACGGGCAGCTCGTGCGACAAGTGCGCGCCGCTCACCGCATGAACTACCCCCAGGCCTCTAACAGCCGAACCAAACGACTAGTGCAGTAAGTAAAATATTATTGAAACTGGTCCTAGTTTACTGAAGTCATGTATACTTCGTTAATTTTTTATGGACACGCCCTTAGAAAAATATATTATGAAGTAAAATTATTTGATCTTCAATCTTCTGTTACGACTTAGTTTCATTGTAAGTAGATAAAATAGTAATAAGAATAATAAAATAGCTTATTAGCTACACAAAACTACAAACACAAATAAGTTGAAACCACACATAAAAAAATAAGCAACAGAAAATTTTTCACACTAAAACAAAAATTGCTAAAATCTTAAAAACATTTAGTTTATCCTATAGGTATTTTGTTCGGAAATATCATAAACGATGGTAACTAACACTCTTATAGGATAGATCCTATATATCGACGTAGACGTCGACTTCACTAAAATTCAATATTGTTTAAATGTTTACAGGCAAGACACACCAGCACCGACCCCGCCGTAAGTTTATACGAGTCCTTTTTCCTTTGCATTCAACTATCAAAGTGCCATATATAGTAGGTACATATGGTGTATGACTTGATAAGTAGTAGGTATAATCACAGAGTAGATATATTCTTACGGACAGAGAAACAGCTTTCATAGAACGATCCAATTGGCCCACAAGTTTTCCACACAGTTTATGGACACACCGTATGCTGGTAGTATTGCAATCAATTGTACGTATGTTTCTACATTAACTACATTATAAATTATGAGAACACTACCTGCTTATGAATTCGGCTAGTGTAGTGTAAGGCAACTTTAACTATAACAAACTCTCGGCTCGTCTTTAGAGATTTTTTTAAAGAAAACTAAAGTGTTTTTCCTTCTCAATACAGCCCTGCCGGCAACTTTGATGAGATCGACAACTCCGGCTTTCCGATAGGCTCATAAGTATGTATCCATTCCGTCAGGCGTTATGTACATTTGTAACTATTACATTATATTTTTTTATTACTTTGTCCTAATATTTCTATTAATACAGGTTTGTCATACATTATTTATTAGTCTTATTGTGTTATAATATAAATAAATATTGCATTGTTTATACTGTTTTAAAAAATATAGTCATTATGATCGGATGAAATAGATACCGTCGTAATAATATTGTATCGTATCAAGTATGATATTATTTCCTTCATATAGTTATAAGATGTCTACTTTAAGTATAAAAAAACCTAAGCTTCTTTAGTTGTAAACATGTTTTTTTTCAGGTGCGAATTGAATCCAATCGACGCTAGTATTTCCCGGTTGACGACCAAAACTAAACTCTACGGCATGTCTTACTTTTAAACATTTTTTATTCTTTTAAAGTGTATAAATAAAAAGTTTTCGCATTCACAATAGCTTAATTATCTATTTCATGAACCTATTTTTAATACTGCTAAATGGCTAGAAAATTATTAACTTGGGTAACGAAATTCTTGTCATTATTTCACCCTAGTACCGATATTTATTATTCTCAATCGGTTATGAAAATAAATTATTTTATAGTAACTATAGAATATAAGTCACGAATGCAGAATCATATTTCCACCACCATCCTTAAATAGGGACAATGCACTTATAAACAAGCCATATTCATGAAGACTGAAGGCCATGGCCATAAATTTTTACAAAAATACCCATTGTCGATAGCATTGAAATGCCATTGGAGATTCACTTTCTCGTATCTTCTTGTGTAATGTATAAAATTCAATTTTGAATCTCGAAAATGCAGCGCTTTCGTTTCGTTGTAAATTGACCCTTAGTATCCTTAGGCCACGCGAAGCGTGTAAACATGGCAGCATCCCTTATGAATATTAACTATCTATCATATAAATATTATTTTTTTAAATACGGTAATAAACCAAAATGACAATTTGCGCCCGATACACACATAAAATTGCGCCAACACCTTGTGGCCAAACAATCCCGTTGGACGCACGAGACGCACCGAGATTAATCAATTGAAATTCACTATTTATTTGCCGGCTTGTATGGAAAAACATGATCCTTAAGTACATAGATACTTGATATAAATAAAAACAAATGAAAAATGACTAATATTAGTAGGCTTTTGTTATTTCAAGGAGGCTAGGAGGAGTTAATATGGCGCTAAGCGTAATAAAATCAAAGTATCGTTGTACTGTACTATAATATATATTTGATTATGCGGCTTACTACTTTGCAGATCTCACGCTTCGCCTAGTAGTCAATAAGGTAAACTCGTTGCAAAGCCTTAACCAAAAGGAATCCACATGGTTCATGTAATAAAGGAATCGTCAATTAACAAAATTTAGCTGAATTGAAGAAATCAGAAGGCTAATTCTCGTAATTAAAAATGTTTGATTCGCACTGAATGGTTCTGTATATTTCGTCTATCTCTCTCACTGGCACGATTTTATGCGTTTGTAATGCGACCGCTTTATTTGACTGAAACCATACTACAATTAAACCATTTTTAATTACGAGAATTGGTCTTTTGGTCAACTAATGCAAAGCTAGACTTTTAAAGAGTCAGATAACTCAAAGCGCCTTCCCAAAATCTATTGACACTCATTGGAACTAGCAACTTAGTATTAGGAAATCGATAGTAATTGTATATTTTACGACTTTTTCCCCGCGACTTTTATCGCGTCAATTGGATTTTGGGCCTCCACCCGTTACGCGTCGTAAAGTCTGTTCTTTCTTGACATGTCTTAACTAAATTCTATCTCCCTCCCTCAAATGTGCAAAGTTGCGTAATCCGTTCCAAGCGGACCTCGACTGACAATAAACTACCTCCTAAACGCCAATTTTCAACTCAAAACGTCAAACTTAGTGTTCGCGACACTGCGTACTTGTACAGCGCACAGTGACCACAGCTTGCTGCGTCTACGGCGCGTAGAGATCTTCCCCCCGCGCGCAACCACCGCCGGGCACCGGCCCGGCACTTCACGCCAAGCCGTATTACATATAGCATCGTTTTTAATTCATATTGTACCTTTCTACTTAAATACAGTCCACATTAGTAATTGTACCAACAATCTTTTATTTACACGAACAAATGGTCTTTCAAATGAAAAAAGCGACCTAAAATAAAAAATTAAGAATAAAAAACACGTTACACGTGCCATATTGGAATCGATCATTTTGTGATAATAAGCTTGGAACCAACGATCGCCGGCCACAACTTGTGCAGCCCATTATAAGACGCTTGAAAATAAAGGGACAAGAAGAAAACAGTACAGAGTGAGTTCGTTCCAATTCCTTAACTCCTATCATTAATTTCATGTTCCTTAATTTTTTCCATTTCATCCATTTCCAAGAATTAGAAGTGCATCAATTCTATCGTCATCGATTTATAAAGTTTACTTATGTATTCATCTATCATTTAATTTAATCTTTTATAAAGGCAAATTGCATATTAATAGGTTTTTTTTTACTTGCAGTTTTATCTACCTTTAATTACAAATTTAATCAGTAGTAGTAAGATCGTACATAGCATTCCTAAATAGGTAGTTACTGCTACATAATATTATAAATAATAATTTCATGTTTTTTTCAGCAAACTGTTATTTTTAAATCATCGCGGCTTCAGTCGTACCCATCAATCTTTATCTGCGCGGCGTTCAAGCATTACGCGAACCTACCTACATAAATTATTTGTCTCTTGAAGTACCGTTAGGAATAATTATTCTTAAAGTATTCTTTAATTCTCGGTTTTGATTTAATGATGACTACTTTTAAAGATTTAATTTAAAAACGTAGAAGCTTAAAAGCTAAACTAACATCATTTGGAAGTTTTATAAATCTTATTAAATGTCACGAAATATTAGTGGATAGGCAAAAATGTGAGCTTGAATGTCGTCTTAAGAGAATTAACACTACATTTGACCAATTTGATGCATTACAGACGGAGATTGAAACATTATCGGAACAAGTTGATGAGGAATATAATGAGCGTATACAATACGAGGAGCAATTTTATAGTCTCGTAGCTGTGGCGCGCTGTATGTTGAATAATGTGATGTCAACAGCACCTTCTCGAGATGGATCTGTGGCGGGTAGCCAGGATGTCAACTATGCCCCTAAGTTTCAGTTCGGCGGCGACTACCAGGATTGGTTGGAATTTCAAGACACGTATCTTTCAATTATTCATAACAATCATAATATTTCACAAGTTCATTATTTACGTGCTGCTTTAAAAGGTAGTGCGTGTTTAGTTATTCAAAGTCTAGATATAACAGCAAATAATTACCCAATAGCATGGCAATTAATTACTAACAGATAGATTTGACAACACACGACTGTTAATTAATAACCACTTCGAATCAAGTTCAGAGATTAGGAATTTAATTGATGTTATTAATAAAAATCCACGAGCACTTTCAGCACTTGGTGAAACAGTCGGTCACTGGGGCACAATGATTATCTACATGATGTCGAAAAAATTAGATTCCGTTACAATTCGAAGATGGGAGGAATACAAAAGCAGCCTAAACTGTAATTCACCAAGTCTTGAACAATTTACAATTTTTTAAATAATAGGTGTGATTTGTTAGACACATTAAATACTGACTCGCCACTGCTAAATTACATTTATATAAATCAATCAAACTTGCCCAATAATAATAAAAATTCATTTTTTAAAAAAGATATAGTAGTAAACGATAAACATAATAACGTTAATAAAATCATTTCATGCCCCATGTGTTCACAAAATCATTTTTTGTTTTTACCTGTCCATCATTTATAAATCTTGATGTTGACTCACGAATAAAAAAGATCACGGAAAGCAGAATATGCATCAACTATTTACGTCCAGGTCATAATCGAAATCGGTGGAGACTATCAAATTGCAAATATTGTAATTTTATGCACAACACACTTTTGCATAAAGATATTATCAACAAAGCATCATCATCACCTCCCAATGTAGTCCTTACAACAAATGTTTACTCATCTCCTAATGCCTCTTATGTATATATTATCCACAGCCTTGGTGCGCGTCAAGGACAAAGGTGATTACTTTCATACAGCAAGAATGTTATTGGATAATGGGAGTACTTGCAACTTCATTACAGAGGAGCTGTTTCTTAAGCTTGGTTTAGTAAGACGTAAGTCCAACTCCACTATTTCTACAATTAACAATCATACAACAAGTGCCATAGAGATATGTGAACTAGTTTTTGAGTCTTGTTTTGGTGATTACAGTGCAAATATCAATTGCTATATCTTGCCAAAAATCACCAGCGCTCTCCCGAGTTATTTATGAGAAATTAAATTAGCTGACCCTACATTCAACATACCATCTACTATCGACAGTTTAGTAGGCGCAGAAATATTTTTGGCAGTATTAAGCTCGAAAACCTGTAACATTGGTTCATCACATCCAAAGTTGCATTCTTCTAAACTAGGATGGATTGTATCCGGTTGCATTTATACAAATTATGGACAAAATGTCTGTTATCATACTTCTAATAACGATTTAGATCGGGTCTTATCAAAATTTTGGGAATTAGACTCTATTTCTTCTCAACATGAATATTCTCATGAAGAAAAATCTTGTGAGGATATATTTAAAAATTCTACCTTTCGCACTTCAACTGGTCAATTTGTAGTTACAATACCATTTAAGAGCTCACCAGATATTTTAGGACACTTATATGCTTTAAATAAACGGCGATTTCTAGCACTTGAGAATAGATTTAAACGGAATAGTAAATTTAATAATGATTATGATGAATTTATTAGAGAATACATTAATCTCGGCCAGATGTATTTAAATTCACCTAATTCACATATGTCTAACAAACAGAATTATTACTTGCCTCATCATGGAGTGATTAGAGAGTCAAGTACAACATTAAAATTGCGCGTTGTTTTTGATGCATCTGCCGTTACGATGCCTGGTAATATCTTTAACGACATACAAATGATAGGTCCCAAAACTCAAGATGACCTCATGTCTATATTATTGAGATTACGTGAACGCAAATACGGAGTAACTGGGGACGTAGAGAAGTTTTATAGAGCTGTTTTAGTGCTTGAGTCACAACGCCCCTTACAGCAAATTATATATAGATTTAATACTAATGAATCCTTTAACACGTACACACTTAATACAGTTACATATGGTACCTCATCAGCTCCATATTTAGCCACAAGATGTCTAGTGTCTCTTGCTAACGAAACATCTACTTTAATGGCCCAACGCTTTATAAAACATGATTTCTATATAGACGATTATTTGAGCGGCACAGACTCTATAGAATCAGCTATTGACCTAGTAAAGGATATAAAATCTACTCTAGAATCAGCAAATTTTAACTTACGCAAATTTCAATCAAATAGTACAGTAATTTTAGAAAACTTAAATTTTAGCAACGTTTGTACTCATAAAAAAACTAAATTAGACTCCTCGCCTTCCAAATCTTTAGGATTATTCTGGGATACCTTTGACACTTGATACCTTTTACTTTTCAATTAATAATTCTTTTGAACAAAAGTACACAAAACGTAACATTCTTTCGTTTATCAGTCAAGTCTTTGACCCTCTAGGCTTAGTAGGCCCTTGCATATTGCAGGCAAAAATTTTACTACAACACTTATGGTTGCAAAAATGTGGATGGGATGATGAGGTACCACCTGAAATCAAACAGCAACTGAATAATTTAACCAGTTGTCCCTTTCATCTAAATTCAATACGAATACCACGTTGGACATTACAAGACAATCCCAAAAACGTGCAGCTTTACGTATTTACAGACGCTTCTGAACGTGGTTATGGTGCATGTGTGTACGTCAGAACTATCTCTACCAGTGGCTTAATACATGTGTGCCTTTTAACATCAAAAAATAAGGCCTCTAAAATCTACAACTATACCTCGATTAGAGTTATGCGGCGCTTTATTACATACAAGACTCTATAGAAAGGTTGCAAAATCTTTAACGATAGAGTTTATTGATTATTATTTTTGGTGCGACTCTACAATTGTTTTGGGATGGCTCTCAACAGAGTCAAGTTCTCTTAAGCAATTTTTAAAAAACAAGAGTAAACGAAATAAAGGAGTCTACAAGTTGTATGAAATGGAGTTACGTGCAGTCTAAACTGAACTCTACTGACTTAGCTTCTCGGGGGGTGAATGCTGACTATCTCAGCGCTTCCTCACTTTGGTGGAGAGGCCCTGACTTTTCACATACTTTAGAATTTTGTATCCTTTCTACTCTAAATTTTAATAACATTTCACTTCCAGAGCTTACACATCATAATATAGATAATAATTCACCAATACATCATACAAATTTATTGCATCAATTAATTCATAAATCATCTAATTTTGAAAAATTAATAACAGTTTTTGCATACATTTATAGATTTATTTTCAATTGCCAAAGTAAATTAAATAAACTTAAAAAAAAATTGTCCTCTTCAGAATTACAAACGTCACAAAAACGTCTTCTCAGCTATTCACAACAGGAAATGTTCCCTGACGAATATTTCTTACTTAAGGCTTCCAAACCATTACCAAAGGGTAGTGTGTTAAAATCACTTACCCCTTTTCTACACTCAGATTATTTAATACGAGTTGGTGGAAGATTAAAAAATTCATGTTACACATGAATATGACATTAAACATCCGATAGGATTATGCTCAAAACACCATCTAGCTAAAATTATTTTTGAACGTAAGCATAAGGAATTATTTCATGGTGGAGCTCAATTAATTTTATGCAATATAAGAAATCATATTTAGCCGTTAGGTGGCAGAAATTTGGCGAAATCAATTGTTCTTGCTTACATTCGATGTACACGACATAACGCGAAACCAACACAGCCTATTATGGGTAATTTGCCCTTCCTCAACACAGGAGCCGATTATGCGGATCCAATTTTAATAGCTGATCGAAAGAAAACAGGACAGGTGTCAAACATACAGTAAACATCGGCTCTACGTTAATTTTATATTTTAAAATAAAATAATTATTAAATATTATTCAAAAGATCAGCAAGAGATACAATATAACGTTAAAAGTGTTCACAAGTGTTTACAACAAAAAACCTACGATAGGAGCAAGATTGTGAGTACTAATTGAATATCGTATATCATCCCAGAGATTCATTTAAATAAACACCCAAAAAAACTGGAGAACTGTAATAAATAGCATAACAAACCTTATATGAAAAACATAGTTAAACTAGCATTCCCAAAACTCAAAATACATGGACATAGAAGCCTTCGATTTCCAATTCACACATTTCCTTTGTCTCGAACATCTTATATTATAACCGTTAAGCAAAATTCAAAATAGCTTGGATTGGATTATCTATTAAATTTTACTGGAAAAACAATAATCTGTTCAAAAGTTCTAAAGTCTGTTAACAACTGACATCTGACAATTGACAAGTAACAACAAAACTTCAAAATTGACAATTAGACCAAAGACAATTTCAAGACTAATGTCACATTAGATATAGTTCAAGATGGCGCTTTAAATCAATGGAAACTGCATAAACAAATCATAGATGGCAATACATGTATGATATGTAATATGATAAAATAAAAATTATATTAAATTGACATTATTAACTTATGAAATGTAAAATAAAATTATGAATTATATATTAATTTGACAAGGAAGGAAACAATCTATAATTATTACAATCAAGACATTAATTAATCACTTTATTTACACAAAAAATGGACAGTCCGAACTATGTTACAATTAGACCCAAAAAATTATTTAGATCCAAATCATATGAATCCCTTGGTCAAAACAATGAATATCTAAGTATTACGGACTTATCATCTGACTCTGAGTATGAACACAGAAGCTTTGATTTATCCACAATCGAACCAGAAAATATTAGCGAAATGAAAAAAAAGCTTGATAATATGTCATTATTACTACAAAGCACTCAAAATGAATTTTAGACAATATAATAATAGAAAATAATACATTAAAGAAGGAAATAATAAATTTAAGACAACAGTTGGATACCTTAAAATTAATATGTACTAGTCCAACAATAAAGACGCCTGCAAATAGATCAACAAAAAAGACAAAAATACAAAACAATAGCAAAATTATGTATACAAATTCCAATTCCAATGAAAAGGCGATACAAACAGATAGTATAAAATCGACTTTACAAAAAGTAAACTTAAATACTAATTATAATAACTGCAACATTGATAAAAAAAGGAAAACCAACCAAAAAAAACTTTATACATATTTGGAGCAAGCCAATGTACTGGTATAGCAAACATATTAAGAAAACAAAGACAACAATACCCGTACGAAAATTTTGAAATTATATCTTTTATCAAGACCGGTGCAAACACTGAAGAAATTTTGAAAACGCCGTATTTATTTAATATTACACACTCAGATAAAATAATTTTAAGCGTAGGACAACATGACAAAAACCCATGAAAATTATATCGGAGTTATGTGGTTTTCTCAAGGCATCAAAACTAACATGTGCTATATTACTTCTTAGTGTTATAAAAAATGTATATCTTAATGAATGGAAACTAAATAACTTGATTAGAATAACATGTAAAAACTATTCTAACTGTCATTTTGTAAATCTTAGCAATATTCATGTAATAAACAAAATAAACATCTGACATAAAATTAACTATACTCTTGATCAGATATACTATGAAAATAAATTCTTAAACTATAGCTCTAGAAAGAATAATCCAAAAATGATATTACAACGAACATTTGTGCAAAAATCCAGAATGAATTAATACAATACTTTTACTAATCAAAAACAACATAATTATTAAGCGTAAAAATCAATTTCATAATAAAAATTATAATAAAAATCAAAATCAAAATAACTTAGATCTAATTAAACATAACTATTATAAAATATGTAACACTGACAATAAAATACAAAAATACATTACTGACTATTTTAAACCAAAAGATATTTTTCGTGACAAGCCAAAAGCAACAAATTAAGATTATACATCAAAATATTGCTGGCTTCCCTGCCAAAAGATGTCAACTTGAAATTGCACTTGCAGAGCTAAAATCATATGATAAGGAACCTGGTGTAATATGCCTAACTGAAACTTTTATTGAAAAAGGAACAGAGTCAAACATTAATTTAAATAACTACACTTTAGCATCATATTACAGTAGGTCAAAAAAACAAAAAAGGGGGGGTGTTTGCATACTTATTAAAGAAACACATTCTCTTATTATAATAATATTGAATATTGTTCTGCAATTGATAATGATTTTGTATGTTGTGGCACAGAAATTTTTTACTTAAATCTGATTATCATGTGCTTATACAGAACTCCAAATTCAGTGAGTAGTACATTTTTCCAAAAGTTTGATTCTTTGTTATATAAAATAACCAAAAAATCAAATAAAAATCTAATAATTGCTGGTGACTTTAATATTAATTTACTAAAAATAAATAAGGACTCAATTGCACTACGTGACATTTCAAGTAATTATAATTTAAAAATTTTATAAACCTACTAGACCATTGACATGTATAGATAATATTTAAGTAACTTATTACATGCCAAAACCGAATTATTACACTTAGGCCTTTCGAACCATAACACAGCACAATTTATTTCGGGAGCAATAGAAGCATGTAACCGCAACTTAAATAAATGCCACTATATCTACAAAAGAGAATATAAAAATGATAACATAAAAAAAATTTAAAGATTACTTAGCAAACATTTCTTTTGATGAATGTTATTTGTTAAAAAACTTTAATGAAGCGTTTAACAGATTTTATGATTTTTTCATAATGCTATATAAGCTCTGCTTCCCTTTAGTCCGCTTAAAGGTAACAAATAAATATACAGTACCTCACTGGATAACAAAAGGCTTAAAAAAAGTTGCAAAACAAAACGAAAATTACAATTTAGCTATTATCGGGAAAAAAATATATCAACAAAAAACAAATACAAAAAATATAGTAAAATATTAAGGAAGTGCTTTAGACTTGCAGAAATACATTCACATACAAAATATGATGCTAAAGCTAAAAATAAATGCAGATCCTCTTGGAATATTGTTAAAAATTGCTCTAACAAAGGTAACGTAATAAAATTTATCACAGAAATAAATATAAATAATACCGTAATAGATACGCCTCGAGCCATAGCAAATACATTTAATGAATATTTTATTAAAACTTCTAACATAAATATAACTTCCAATTCAAAATTCACAAGTAATATCCAGGACAATCCTATGAGTATCTTTTTGAAACCAAACACCTGTGACGAAACAATACAACTTATCACTTCTTTAAAAAATACAAATACGGTTGGTTATGACGAAATATCCACAAAAATAATTCAAGAATGTAAATATATAATAGCCCCCATCATAACAGAACTTATAAATAAATCTTTTGTGGAGGGTTATTTTCCCAATAAATTAAAAATATCAATAATTATACCGCTACATAAAAAAGGTGACAGAAAACAAATAAATAATTACAGGCCGATTACTCTAGTTCCCATATTATCGAAAATATTTGAAAAATCAATGCATAAAAGAATAACTTCATTTATAAACAAATTTAATATTTTAAAAAACGAACAATGTGGCTTTCAAAAGAATAAATCAACTCAACAAGCTTGCTTTAATGTTACTAACCAATGAAATGAAATGAAATGAAATGAGAATATACTTTATTGTGCACAATCAGTAGTTACACATACACACAAATATAGAGAATACTAAAAACACTACGATAGTACACAAAGGCGGCCTTATTACTAAATAGCAATTTCTTCCAGACAACCTTTGAAAGAAAGGAACAAATTGCTGGAGAGGGGTATTGCGCTAAAAGTATTTATCTTGATACTATAAACTTAAAATAAATAAATAAATACATACATACACAATAATACATATACAATAACTTAAATAATAATATATATAATAAAAACAAATTACGTTATTAACAATAATATATATAACACTATATGCATATCGTTACACTGACACAGTCTGAGGTAGTACTCTTTTAGGGAGGATTATAACCAAATTATAAACTGCATTGATAATAAAGACCACTGTATAGTTGTCTTTATTGATATGACTAAAGCTTTTGACCTTGTTTCACATGAATTGCTTCTGATAAAATTAAACAAAATGGGAATAAGGGGGCCAGCTTATAACTGGATTAAGTCATTTCTCGAAAATAGAACGCAATACATTGGAATAGAAAACATCAACACAGATAAAGAACTAGTTAATAGTAAATCCAGAATCTTATTATATGAATTTGGTGTACCACAAGGCTCTGTATTAGATACACTGCTATTTTCATTTTATATTAATGACATTCCAATAATGAATAATTATAAATTGACATTATTTGCAGATGATATATCAATACTATTTACATATAAAAAATCGGACGTGAATAAAATCGAAAGTGACATTAATTTAACACTTGGACATTTAATTGAATGGCTAACATCTAACAATCTAAAAATTAATCTTAATAAAACTAGGTAAATACAATTTAGAACTTATAATAAAATACCATTACGACTAAAACTAGCATACAGTGATGAAATTATAGATGAAGTTGATGAGAACTTGTTTCTGGGCATTCAAATTGATAATATGCATGCACACATAGCATGCATGCATGCACACATAGAATAAGTTTGTTTAAAACTGAACAGATTCGTATTTGTCTTACGTAGACTAGCGTGGACAGTTAGTATACAAACCGCAATTATGGCCTATCACGGCTACGTCTCATCAGTCCTGCGCTATAGATTGACAATTTGGGGAAATTCTACGCATTTAGATAAGGCATTCATTGTCCAAAAGAAATGCATCCGTGCTATAGCTAAGATTCCACCATATGAGTCATGTAAGCCTCTCTTTAAACAATTTAACACCATGACACTACCTAGCTTATACATTTTAGAAATTTTAAATTAGTTATACACAACAATGACATTTTTACACAATTAATAGATAAGTACCCGACAAAATATTTAAGTAACTCCAATAGACTGATCATAGATAAAAAACCAAAAACAACCCTTTTTATAAATAATGCTTATTCAATGTGTGTAAAAATATATAATAAGGTGCCTAAACATATAAAACAATTATCTAGAAAACACTTAGAGATCTTAAAAATATGTTAATAAATAAATCTTATTATGACGTGAAAGAATTTTTAATAAGCTGAAATTTAATTATCATTATTAATATTATTTTTTATATCTATTGACATTTTATGGAGCTCTTGATTTCACATTTTAGTTTTTTTTTCTTTCTTGACATTTTTTAGTAATGTAACAATTGTATTAACAACATTAAATATTGACATTCTATATATTGACATAATGAATGATGTTTGTAATTAATACTTCATCATTGACAATTTGATTCTGTTATTAAATGTATCTTAAAGCGATATGTATGTTAAATAATGGAACTATAATCATGTTAATAATAAATAAAATATTTGGATGTCGTTAACTGCGACAAAATAAGCGCACTAATGTAAAAAATGTAACATCTATATGTAACCATATTTTCACCAAATAAAGCATCATTTCAATTCGTTTCGTTTCGTTTCGTTTCGATTCATTTCAAAGGGACGGTTGTAGATTGCAAAAATCTTATATTTGTGTTTTTATCTGTTTTGCAGTCAAGGCCGTACACTTAGAGCTCGTGACCGATCTAAGCAAGGAGGCATTCTTGGCTGCGTTCAATCGTTTTATATCGAGGAGGGGTAAACCTCAAAACATATATTCCGATAATGGTACAACCTTCGTAGGAGCATGCAATGAACTTAAACGGTTTTTAAAATTTAATCATCCCTATTGGACGGTTCCAAAATTTTATAAATATAGTTGAGGGTATCCGTATAATAAATCTGCTAACCATTCCTTTTAAACCTTTTCCGCCCGCACTCCTCTCTAGTGAACATATATATAAAAGCCGTACGCTTCGCGCCGGCCGCATAGTGTCGTATCCAGTTTTGTCAAAAAATAACCACCGCGCCGCGCTAGAAAATAAGAAATTTGTGGGAAGTTAACCGTTACAACCAAGGAAGATACGAAGACAGTGTGGAGGCCTCTTCAAGAACAAGAACACAGAACTTGCAGAACAAGAGGTTAGTGTTCACTGAATCCTTCCAAATCTCAAATTTCCCTTATACAGTCCATTCAGCTACGTAGATTCAAGAACTACCATTTTTTCTCGTCCATTCGCCCCGGATCAGTTCCAGTTAATAATTTTCAGCTCCATTATCCCTTAGTGCAGTTTAAAATTTTAACAGTTAAATTTACTGTCAGTCTTGATTTCACTAATGCCAAATTAGTGAAATCAAGACTGATTATCGAACGTAAGATATTACATCTAGTTCGTTCTAAAATTATTAATTTAAAGCGTGCCTAGGTATTAATTTATATTTTATTTATTTAAATCCGCATTTACTATTTTCACGGCTATTAACTATTAGGTGCATTGTGCAGTCGTTGTGCTTTGAGTAATCGAAATAGCTTGTCGAATAGATAGGTATTTCATTTTATATTTTTCCCGCATTGCTTGAACGGCATTTGTGACAATACCCTAAAATTAATTGGTTTCCGCTGTAAATTTATGCTCATACGTATTGAAGAAATAATTTTTGAAATTTTGTTCTAATAATTGAATCGGCCATTTTATCGGCACGGTGTGAATTTCAAACGACACAATCCGCGCGTAACGGTCAACTGTAAATCGAAGTTATGCTAGTTTTTTCACGCTAGGTTTTATTTATTTCACACAATATTTATTTCACACAATATATTTAAGTAATAGCATTTATTATTTATATTATCCCGCGTCGTAATTATTAGTTACTTATTAGTTTATCGTAATATAGAATATTCCGCAACCCCTATTTTAAATATTTTATTAACCGCATTTACGTATTTTATATTTACCACATTAACATTTAATTAAGTGGGAGAGCCAAGCTTCGGCACGTGTGGGCAGGCTCATCCGGTGAAAGACCACGGCCTCACAGAATACCGGCGTGAAATAGCGCTTGCGCTGTGTTTCGCCGAGTGAGTGAGGTTCCCGGACGCCCAAAGGAGGAAACGCATCTGGGACTCCTCTGGTGTTGCAGATTGTTCCGTCTTATATTATATTTGTGTACGTGTATTAATTTTATTATTATTAGTATTTTATATATATTTTTATAAACAGAAACGAGATAAATATTTAAAAAAAGAAATTATTAACACTAAATAATAATAAATAAAATTATAACTACATAATTAAATTCCAAAAATTATAAATGAAAAAATAATTATGTTAAGACTTAACTAAAACTTAAATAAAATAAATCACAACACCGCGACGTCTAGACTAAGTCCGCACCGGGTGACAGCCGATGAGAAAATGGACGAGTGAAGGGCGTGCTCGTTTTTTTATAGTCTTATTTCAAGGACTCCGCTTCATCTCTTATAATATATATATATTATTTTAAAACCTAACCGCCTCATAAAATTAAGGTATCTACCTACATTATTATAAAACTTAAAACCGCTTTTTAAACCGCATGCAGGTGGATATCCTACCTATATTATTAATTTGATTTTACTACCGCGATTTAACGTTAAATTAGCATTTTAGTTATCAAATTTTTATTTCACTTATAAAATGAAACCAATCAAAAGAAAGGGTAGTCAATTGGCCGAAACGGAGGATTATCATGATACTAATAAAAATCAACTCACTTTGTATTCAATCAAACGTGATGTTTTATACAAATGCATGGAAAATATTTTAAATCTTGCGCATAAGGCAGAGACAGATTCGCGACGGGTTAGAGCTTTTCGTACAAGTGCATTAAATATAGAATGAATTAGGTCCGATTACCAAAATGTTCTTGAAGCATTTAATTTATTGAAAATGCAGATAGACCTGAATGCCAGTAACGACTACGATTCCTGGACCGAATTTGAAGACATGTACTGCTATGTTAGACAGGCTTTATTGGATACCGAATCAAAGCCACCTTCGAACGGGCCTTCGGCTGCGTCTTCGACTCGTCCTGGACCTCATTTGCCGCCAATAGACCTTATGTCTTTCAATGGTGACATAAAAAACTGGCCTCTTTTCTATAAACAATTTAAAACTATAATTCTCGATAACGAATCGCTTACAGATAGTGAACGTGTGTATTTTTAGTAGGTAAATTATCTGGCCAAGCTGCCTCCGTATGTGTAGGTTTGGCGCCGACCGCACAAAATTATCCGATTATTGGGAAAGCTTTAATTAAAAAATATGATGATAAACGTTCGATCGCTAGTTCACACCTAAATCAATTGCCACGTTTTAAGCCGTTGTCGTGCACGAGTTCCAACGGCCTTGAAGCTTTTATTAATAATTTTAATTCGTCCGTAGAAGCGCTTAGGCAATTACAACTCGACGATCTAACAGACTTTATGTTACTCCACTTGGCACTTCAAAGGCTGGATTCAGAAACGCTTAAGTTATTCGAACATACGTATCGTAAGGAGAAAATTCCGACTTATGAAAATCTAATCAAATTTGTGAGGGAAAATAGTCAAGTAATTTCCCGTACAAACAATGCAACGATACAAAAACCTAACGTTGAATCTCAAAAGCTGACGCGTGTAAACATGAACAATACAAAAATGAAATGAAAACAATAATAAGGCACATAGCCACTTATACTCGTGTCCGGCGTTTCTGAAACTAACCCTGCGTGAAAGATTTAACTTCATTAAACAGAATTTATTTTGCAACAATTGCTTAAGTGTCAAACATAAAACATTATTTTGTGCATCCAAAAATACGTGTAAATAATGCGCTTGAAAGCATCACTCGCTTTTACATTTTAACATAGATATAACCGGTGCCCATGTTTCTATTGAAAGGGTTATTGCATCCGGTGATAACTCTGATCGCGCTAATATCGTCTCTGTGCTTGATACTAATGAGGTCGATAATAGCTTGCGGCATAGCGGTGAATCTAGTCAATCTAAGTCATTACGTAACTTAGCATGTGACAAGGATCGCGGTTATAATATCACCGCGTTACTAGCCACCGCCAAGATAAAGTTTATTAATAAATTTAATTAAGTGTAAAATAAATTAAGTGTGCATCATTTGAGATGTTTAATTGATCCTGGGTCTTAGAGCGACTATATCACGGCTGAATGCTGCAAACGTTTATCGTTGTCAGTTGGTAAGCAAGCTCGCTATTTAGAGGTACAAGGTATAGGAGGTATTATACAAAAAATATTAGGAACGACTGAACTCAAGTTTACATCCAGGTTTAATAACGATAGTCGTTAATATGTCGCACAGCCTCTGGTAGTGGAACACATTACGTCACAGCTGCCCGTCTCGAAAATTGAGTGGGCCGCTATGAGTCATTAGCATGAGCAGCATGAGAGTTCTAGGCTGGCGATGAGGCTCGGGGATGTGATCGAGCAGTTCAGGCGAATTAGAAGCCATTTGAGTAATTCGAACCCGCCCCGCCCGCCTTAAGCAGATTTTCATTGATTAGATTTTGATAAGTCGGAATTTTCTCCTTACGATACGTATGTTCGAATAACTTAACCGTTTCTGAATCCAGCCTTTGAAGTGCCAAGTGGAGTAACATAATGTCTGTTAGATCGTCGAGTTGTAATTGCCTAAGCGCTTCTACGGACGAATTAAAATTATTAATAAAAGCTTCAAGGCCGTTGGAACTTGTGCACGACAACGGCTTAAAACGTGGCAATTGATTTAGGTGTGAACTAGCGATCGAACGTTTATCATCATATTTTTGAATTAAAGCTTTCCAAATAATCGGATAATTTTGTGCGGTCGGCGCCAAACCTACACATACGGAGGCAGCTTGGCCAGATTATTTACCTACTAAAAAATACACACGTTCACTATCCGTAAGCGATTTGTTATCGTAAATTATAGTTTTAAATTGTTGATAGAAAAGAGGCCAGTTTATGATGTCACCATTGAAAGACATAAGGTCTTTTGGCAACAAACGAGGTCTAGGACGGGTCGAAGACGCAGTCGAAGGCCCGTTCGAAGGTGGCTTTGATTCGGTATCCAATAAAGCCTGTCTAACATAGCAGTAGATACATGTCTTCAAATTCGGTCCAGGAATCGTAGTCGTTACTGGCATTCAGGTCTATCTGCATTTTCAATAAATTAAATGCTTCAAGAACATTTTGGTAATCGGACCTAATTCATTCTATATTTAATGCACTTGTACGAAAAGCTCTAACCCGTCGCGAATCTGTCTCTGCCTTATGCGCAAGATTTAAAATATTTTCCATGCATTTGTATAAAACATCACGTTTGATTGAATACAAAGTGAGTTGATTTTTATTAGTATCATGATAATCCTCCGTTTCGGCCAATTGACTACCCTTTCTTTTGATTGGTTTCATTTTATAAGTGAAATAAAAATTTGATAACTAAAATGCTAATTTAACGTTAAATCGCGGTAGTAAAATCAAATTAATAATATAGGTAGGATATCCACCTGCATGCGGTTTAAAAAGCGGTTTTAAGTTTTATAATAATGTAGGTAGATACCTTAATTTTATGAGGCGGTTAGGTTTTAAAATAATATATATAACCATTTAATTGAAACTCACCCATTTAATTGAATCCGCCAGTCTTCATCTTTTGCCTCTCTCCGCTACTCATCATAATATCACTGGCAAAGATACCTGGCTTGATTTGATCCTTACCTCCAATCCTTCCTTAGTCCAAGCCCATGGTCAACTTCCCGCTCCTGGCTTTTCCCATCATGACCTCATCTATATTTCCTACATCCTTAAGCCCCCTAAACCTTGTCCTAGATTCATTTATAATCGTTGTTTTGGACGGGTTAATATGGAACAACTAAAGATCGACGCAGCTAAAATTAATTGGGAACCATTATATGAAGCAACTACTGTTGATGATAAAGTCGCAATTTTCAATGACAACTTGATTAGACTATACGATGTTCATGCGCCACTAAAGAAGACAAAACTGAAACATCTACCAGCCCCCTGGTTGTCTACAGAAATTCGGGATGCGATGAGGCGCAGGGATCGTGCCTTTACAAAATTTAAAAGGAATCGGTGTGTGACTAATTGGGACAACTTTAAATCAGCTAGGAATCGTTGCAATCAGATGATAATGCTAAACGCCGACATATTTTCGAAAATGTAGCTTCTTTATCCCCTCCTAATGTTTGGAAGTTCCTTGGAACTATTGGTGTAGGTAAGTCGCATGAACACCAAGAACTGCCTTGCGCCATTAGTCTTGACGACTTAAATCTCCATTTCTCTTTCACAGTAACACTAGATGATTACACAAAATTCCAGACCATTGGTTATTTAAATAGCCTATCTCGTCCTAATATAGGTCCATTTTAATTTTCTCCAATTACTTCAGACGAGATCGACAAGACAATCAAGTCTATAGTATCAAAAGCCATGGGATGTGATGACATCAGTCGTCGTATGATTACCACCATTCAAGTCCAACTCCTGACTGCCATCACCCACATTATCAATTTTTCCCTTGATTCATCAGAATTCCCAAATCTGTGGCGCAAAGCCTTCGTTCGTCCGCTTCCAAAAATCTCCAACCCCACTCATCCTTCACACTTTCGTCCTATTTCCATCCTTCCTTTCTTATCAAAGGTTCTCGAAGCCTGCGTCCATAAGCAGTTGTCCAGGTTTGTTTATCAGAATAACTTACTTTCCCCACTTCAATCCGGTTTCAGACCTGGACATAGCACAACCTCTGCACTGTTAAAAGTGACAGGCGAACTCTATGATTACCGTTTTAGTGTTAGTAGACTTTTCGAACGCATTTAACCACGTCAATCATGATATCCTACTGGCAGTACTCTCCGGCCTTATGATCTCGTCTGAAGCGCTAACATGGATTTCTTTCTATCTTCGAGGCCGTCAGCAGTCAGTACGCACGGATAGGTCATCTAATTGGCGTAATCTCGATGCTAGTGTTCCTCAAGGCGGTATTTTATCTCCCCTATTTTTCTGTATTTTTATAAATCTTATCACCAAAAGACTTCGCAGTACGTATCATCTGTATGCCGATGACCTACAACTTTATATCCAGGCAAGATTGGAGGGGTTACCAACAGCCATCGAAGAGTTAAACCAGGATCTAAGAGCAATAAAAGACTGGTGTGACAAATTTGGTTTAGCAGTAAATCCAACTAAATGTCAGGCTGTATTGTTAGATACATCTCGATGCTTGTGTAAAGTGGACAAAAGCACTCTTCCACCTGTTATCTACGATGGGTCTGTTATTTCTTTTAGTTCCAGCGTAAAAGACCTTGGTTTACATATTGACTCGTCTCTCGGTTGGCAAACCCATATTACTGACGTTTCCTGCAAATTCACGGGGATCTTGCGATCCCTTTATCGGCTTAAAAATTTCCTTCCTATCCCGGTCAAGACTTTGCTGGTGCAGACCCTTATTTTCCCAATAATCGACTATGGTGACGTGTGTAGTTTCGATCTTAATACTGATAAACTAAATAAACTTGATCGTCTTTTCAATAACTGTATAAGATTTATCTTCAACCTACGAAAATTCGATCATGTTTCTTCCTATCGCTTCAAGCTGCACTGGTTGCCAGTACGCCAGCGCCGCTCTGTGCGGGCACTGTGCATGCTCTACTCATTGCTGCACCATCAACACGCTCCCGAGTATCTCTCTTCTCACTTTCAATATCTCTGCAGCAGGCACGACAAGAACCTCCAATCGACTAACATCGTCTAATATCGTCCATTCTTCTTTCAATATCCAGGCTATTCTTCTCTGGAATGCACTTCCTCTAGAAATCAGGATGTCTAAAACCAGGGACACGTTCAAGCGCAGGGTTCGTGAATTTTATTTTAAGCAATTGGCAGATTCCTAGTATTTGTTATTAGTTAGTGTATATATATATATATGTATATATATGTATGTGTATATATATATATATATATATATATATATATATATATATATATATATATATATATATATATATATATATTTATTTTATAGTAATTTTGTATTTCATAGGTATATAATGTTATATATATATATATATATATATATATATATATATATATATATATATATATATATATATATATTATGTTATATTTATGTTATCTATCTTTATTGTATTGTATCATGATTGTATCCCTATTTCATCTAGGATTTTTTGATTTCTTCTTCTCAGCATTTTTTTTTTTTTTTCACTTTATCGGCACTTATATAATTTTGCTCCCGTAACGCCCAAAGGTTGACTGGTAGATAATGCCATAAGGCATTAAGTCCGCCTTTGTACATGTTTGTGCATTAAGTTTCAATAAATAAATAAATAAAATATATATTATAAGAGATAAAGCGGAGTCCTTGAAATAAGACTATAAAAAGACGGGCACGCCCTTCACTCGTCCATTTTCTCATCGGCTGTCACCCGGTGCGGACTTAGTCTAGACGTCGCGGTGTTATGATTTATTTTATTTAAAAAGTCTTAACATAATTATTTTTCCATTTATAATTTTTAGAATTTAATTATGTAGTTATAATTTTATTTATTATTATTTAGTGTTAATAATTTCTTTTTTTTAATATTTATCTCGTTTCTGTTTATAAAAATATATATAGAATACTAATAATAATAAAATTAATACACGTACACAAATATAATATAAGACGGAACGATCTGCAACACCAGAGGAGTCCCAGATGCGTTTCCTCCTTTGGGCGTCCGGGAACCTCACTCACTCGGCGAAACACAGCGCAAGCGCTATTTCACGCCGGTATTCTGTGAGGCCGTGGTCTTTCACCGGATGAGCCTGCCCACACGTGCCGAAGCTTGGCTCTCCCACTTAATTAAATGTTAATGTTGTAAATATAAAATACGTAAATGCGGTTAATAAAATATTTAAAATAGGGGTTGCGGAATATTCTATATTACGATAAACTAATAACTAACTAATAATTACGACGCGGGATAATATAAATAATAAATGCTATTACTTAAATATATTGTGTGAAATAAATATTGTGTGAAATAAATAAAACCTAGCGTGAAAAAACTAGCATAATTTCGATTTACAGTTGACCGTTACGCGCGGGTTGTGTCGTTTGAAATTCACACCGTGCCGATAAAATGGCCGATTCAAGTGCCAAATTCCGTTCAAGCAATGCGGGAAAAATATAAAATGAAATACCTATCTATTCGACAAGCTATTTCGATTACTCAAAGCACAACGACTGCACAATGCACCTAATAGTTAATAGCCGTGAAAATAGTAAATGCGGATTTAAATAAATAAAATATAAATTAATACCTAGGCACGCTTTAAATTAATAATTTTAGAACGAACTAGATGTAATATCTTACGTTCGATTAAGCCAAATTAGTGAAATTAAGACTGACAGTAAATTTAACTGTTAAAATTTTAAACTGCACTAAGGGATAATGGAGCTGAAAATTATTAACTGGAAATGATCCAGGGCGAATGGACGAGAGAAAATGGTAGTTCTTGAATCTACGTAGCTGAATGGACTGTATAAGGGAAATTTGATATTTGGAAGGATTCAGTGAACACTAACCTCTTGTTCTGCAAGTTCTGTGTTCTTGTTCTTGAAGAGGCATCCACACTGTCTTCGTATCTTCCTTGATTGTAACGGTTAACTTCCCACAAATTTCTTATTTTCTAGCGCAGCGCGGTGGTTATATTTTGACAAAACTGGCTACGACACTATGCGGCCGGCGCGAAGCGTACGGCTTTTATATACAGGCTGACCTGAAATTCGATACATTCCTTTGAAAGACAGAAAGTAGACCTCATTTACAGTAATATTTTTCATGGCATCCCCTATCCGAAAGTTGATATTCACAAAGTTATTGAAATTTCAAAAAATTTTTCTTTATTTTCAACTTTTTGACTTTGACATGACGTAATTTTAAAAATGTTTGTCTTTTTAGTGATTTTTTTATGTATTTTAACCGTCAATGAGTCAAATATTATTTTTAAGGAATAAATAGGGACAAACTAAGCGAGAATTTTTCATTATGAGACATGAAACAGAATTTTCTTTTTAGAAAAATGCACATTTTTCTTAAAAACAGGTGATTTTCTTAAAAAAATGTATGATACAATGCGTACAAATATTCTAAATAACTTCCTTATCTCATTAGCTTTCCAAAAAGGTGCAAATGTCTACATAAAAATATGACGTTGTAGTAAACATATTAGAAGTAAAATGAAATAATGTCTAAATCGATTTATTTGCGATAAGGTTAAAATAAAAGGAAAAACTTGAATTTAATTACGTTTATTGTGTTTAAAAAACATCAATGTTTAATTAAATTTAATAATAAATATTCTACTTTAGGTCTTGTTCAAAATGTGAACCTCTGTTTCTGATACAGGCCCGTAGTCTTCTCCGTACCTCTGTTTTGATTATTCTGGTAGTAAGACTAGTTTTGATTTCTTCTGCTGCATTTCTTATGCGGCTTCTGAGCTCCTCTACAGTAGTTATGGGTGTAGTATACACCAAAGCCTTCATATGACCCCAAAGATAAAAATCACACGGGGTCAAATCGGGACACCGTGCTGGCCAAGGAATTGGCCCGCCTCGACCTATCCAGCGATGTGGGTAAGTTTGGTCTAGCCATTGGCGTACGCCGAGGCGGAAGTGGGCCGGGCAACCATCATGCTGGAAAATCATATTACGACGAGTTGCTATTGGCACATCTTCCATTAAATCAGTAATCTCCTCTCTTAGGAAATGTTCGTACATTTCACCATTTAAATTTTGGGGCAAAAAATGAGGTCCAACTAAATTATTATTAATTATACCCATCCAGACATTTAGACTGAATCTGGTTTGATGGGCCCTTTCTCTTTTCATCCTGGGGTTTTCTCCTTTTGGTGCCCAGTAATGTGTGTTGTGGAAATTGTTTATCCCGTCACGGTCAAATTTCAATTGATACGTCCACAATATTCTTGAGAAGAAATTGCGATCCTCCATGTCTGCATTTATCATAAAACGGCAGAACTCCATTCTTCTAACCGGGTCTCCCTCTTCCAACGCTTGGACAGGTGTGTAGTGAAATGGATGTAGATGCGCTGTGTGTACTGTAAACCACACCTTCCATTGACTCAATCCAAGTCTTCTAGCTGCCGCTCTTGTAGAAATAGAAGGATCATTTTGAAAAAGTGTTAAAATTTTTTCTTCTTCTTCTGGAGCATACAAACGAGGTCTGCCTGAATCGCCACGTCTTCTATCAACACGGCCGCTTTCCCGAATTCGTCGAAATGTTGTTGAAAACACTCTAACGCTTGGCACTCGTCGATTCGGAAAACGTTCAACTTATGTTCTTCGTGCAGCAGCAGCAGTACCATTACAAAGTCCGTAACAAAACAAGATGTCAGCGTATTCATCGTACTCAAAAGCAGCCATCGCGATTCAAAAAAATCACAAGTAGAAGTAAGGGTGTAATTCTTGAGATAACGTTACCTGATGATTGTTTTGTCTTTGTTTATTACATGTTCATATTTTTATGTAGACATTTGCACCTTTTTGGAAAGCTAATGAGATAAGGAAGTTATTTAGAATATTTGTACGCATTGTATCATACATTTTTTTAAGAAAATCACCTGTTTTTAAGAAAAATGTGCATTTTTCTTAAAAGAAAATTCTGTTTCATGTCTCATAATGAAAAATTCTCGCTTAGTTTGTCCCTATTTATTCCTTAAAAATAATATTTGACTCATTGACGGTTAAAATACATAAAAAAATCACTAAAAAGACAAACATTTTTAAAAATACGTCATGTCAAAGTCAAAAAGTCGAAAATAAAGAAAAAAATTTTGAAATTGCAATAACTTTGTAAATATCAACTTTCGGATAGGGGATGCCATGAAAAATATTACTGTAAATGAGGTCTACTTTCTGTCTTTCAAAGGAATGTATCGAATTTCAGGTCACCCTGTATATGTTCACTTGAGAGGGGTGCGGGCAGAAAAGGTTTAAAAGGAATGGTGAGCAGATTTATAATACGAATACCCTCAACTATATTTATAAAATTTTTGAACCGTCCAATAGGGATGATTAAATTTTAAAAACCGTTTAAGTTCATTGCATGCTCCTACGAAGGTTGTACCATTATCGGAATATATGTTTTGAGGTTTACCCCTCCTCGATATAAAACGATTGAACGCAGCCAAGAATGCCTCCTTGCTTAGATCGGTCACGAGCTCTAAGTGTACGGCCTTGGCTGCAAAACAGATAAAAACACAAATATAAGATTTTTGAAATCTACAACCACGTCCCTTTGAAATGAATCGAAACGAAACGAAACGAAATGAAATGAAATGATGCTTTATTTGGTGAAAATATGGTTACATATAGATGTTACATTTTTTACATTAGTGCGCATATTTTGTTGAAGTTAACGACGACTAAATATTTTATTTATTATTAACATGATTATAGTTTCATTATTTAACATACCTATCGCTTTAAGATACATTTAATAACAGAATCAAATTGTCAATGATGAAGTATTAATTAAAAACATCATTCTTTATGTCAATATATAGAATGTCAATATTTAATGTTGTTAATACAATTGTTACATTACTAAAAAATGTCAAGAAAGAAAAAAATTAAAATGTGAAATCAAGAGCTCCATAAAATGTCAATAGATATAAAAAATAATATTAATAATGATAATTAAATTTCAGCTTCTTAAAAATTCTTTCACGTCATAATAAGATTTATTTATTAACATATTTTTAAGTTCTCTAAGTGTTTTCTAGATAATTTTTTTATATGTTTAGGCACCTTATTATATATTTTTACACACATTGAATGAACATTATTTATAAAAAGGGTTGTTTTTGGTTTTTATCTATGATCAGTCTATTGGAGTTTCTTAAATATTTTGTCGGGTACTTATCTATTAATTGTGTAAAAATGTCATTGTTGTGTATAACTAATTTAAAAATTTCTAAAATGTATAAGCTAGGTAGTGTCATGATGTTAAATTGTTTAAAGAGAGGCTTACATGACTCATAGTGTGGAATCTTAGCTATAGCACGGATGCATTTCTTTTGGACAATGAATGCCTTATCTAAATGCGTAGAATTTCCCCAAATTGTCAATCTATAGCGCAGGACTGATGAGACGTAGCCGTGATAGGCCATAATTGCGGTTTGTATACTAACTGTCCACGCTAGTCTACGTAAGACAAATACGAATCTGTTCAGTTTTAAACAAACTTATTCTATGTGTGCATGCCAGTTACAGTATTTATCAATTTGAATGCCCAGAAACAAGTTCTCATCAACTTCATCTATAATTTCATCACTGTATGCTAGTTTTAGTCGTAACGGTATTTTATTATAAGTTCTAAATTGTATGTACCTAGTTTTATTAAGATTAATTTTTAGATTGTTAGATGTTAGCCATTCAATTAAATGTCCAAGTGTTAAATTAATGTCACTTTCGATTTTATTCACGTCCGATTTTTTATATGTAAATAGTATTGATATATCATCTGCAAATAATGTCAATTTATAATTATTCATTATTGGAATGTCATTAATATAAAATAAAAATAGCAGTGTATCTAATACAGAGCCTTGTGGTACACCAAATTCATTTAATAAGATTCTGGATTTACTATTAACTAGTTCTTTATCTGTGTTAATGTTTTCTATTACAATGTATTGCGTTCTATTTTCGAGAAATGACTTGTTCCAATTATAAGCTGGCCCCCTTATTCCCATTTTGTTTAATTTTATCAGTAGCAATTCATGTGAAACAAGGTCAAAAGCTTTAGTCATATCAATAAAGACAACTATACAGTGGTCTTTATCATCAATGCAGTTTATAATTTGGTTATAATCCTCCCTAAAAGAGTACTACCTCAGACTGTGTCAGTGTAACGATATGCATATAGTGTTATATATATTATTGTTAATAACGTAATTTGTTTTTATTACATATATTATTATTTAAGTTATTGTATATGTATTATTGTGTATGTATGTATTTATTTATTTTATTTTATGTTTATAGTATCAAGATAAATACTTTTAGCGCAATACCCCACTCCAGTAATTTGTTCCTTTCTTTCAAAGGTTGTCTGGAAGAAATTGCTATTTAGTAATAAGACCGCCTTTGTGTACTATCGTAGTGTTTTTAGTATTTTCTATATCTGTGTGTATGTGTAACTACTGATTGTGCACAATAAAGTATATTTTCATTTCATTTCATTTCATTGGTTAGTAACATTAAAGCAAGCTTGTTGAGTTGATTTATTCTTTTGAAAGCCATATTGTTCGGTTTTTGAAATATTAAATTTGTTTATAAATGAAGTTATTCTTTTATGCATTGCTTTTTCAAATATTTTCGATAATATGGGAACTAGAGTAATCGGCCTGTAATTATTTAATTGTTTTCTGTCACCTTTTTTATGTAGCGGTATAATTATTGAGACTTTTAATTTATTGGGAAAATAACCCTCCACAAAAGATTTAGTTATAAGTTCTGTTATGATGGGGGCTATTATATATTTACATTCTTTAATTATTTTTGTGGATATTTCATCATAACCAACCGTATTTGTATTTTTTAAAGAAGTAATAAGTTGTATTGTTTCGTCACAGGTGTATGGTTTCAAAAAGATACTCATAGGATTGTCCTGGATATAACTTGTGAATTTTGAATTGGAAGTTATATTTATGTTAGAAGTTTTAATAAAATATTCATTAAATGTATTTGCTATGGCTCGTGGCGTATAAATGCAGTAGGGTGGGTGACCTATTAAGAATTTCCAATTTTCAAATACTTGATATATATAGGTAATATTTTATATTCAGTTTTTGATACTAAACATGCCTTGTTTCACTAGAAATTGCAAAAAAGCTTCAAATTCCAATACAAAGTCTGAATTCTCAATACAAGATTCCAAGTATTTCAAAGGTTCCAATCTTATAACCTGTAAGGAGTCCGCCCACAATATCAATTCCCTTTTTCCCGAAAATTCTCGTAAAATTGTTTACCTATCGTAAATCTATTTTTCTCAGAACTTTCTTCTTAAATATTTTCGCTTTATAAGCAACTAATAGCAAGGTAAGTAGTAGGTATAAGTAGATATAGTTATTTTACTCAAGTACCTACCTAACCTGACTTCAAAGGGATTTTAGGCTTTTTAAACTGCGCTGAATGCTGATGGGTTTCTTTTATTAGGTACTGGAGATAAATATTAGAGTATTTTATTATTCGACAAATTTTACGATTCGAATAATTCGTGTAGCTAAAAATAAAAATAGTGGCTAAAAATATTCGAATATATTCAAATAATTCGAATAATACGAATATTAGTAATAAACTATAAATAATTACAAGTAATATTATCCATTAATATGCATATTTAATAATATAATAAAATGTGAAGACATCACAATTAACTCACAAAAAATCAACGTATTTTAAACAAAAATCTTCTTTTAACATATCTTAAGACTAATACTGGCCCGCAAACTAATTAAAAAAAACTAAATTATATTAACTTTGCAAAAGTATTAACACACGTACCAAATCCGTACCGGAGCAGACAACGGGTTTGTTTGCCAACTTAGGGGTTTCTTCTTAAAATTAGGGTAAAAATCCTCTAGTGGAAAGGATTTTTCAGAGTTAATTTTAGAGGTTTGTATTTTCTCGTTGTTAATTAAATGCAAAAAGAGTATGCAAGGCCCTATTTAGCAAATATGGGTGATGGATTGATACTAATGCATTCTAACGTCCAGATCTCAACCCGATTAAGCATACCCTGAGATGAGCTTGGAATGCTAATCAGAAGCCGTAGACTGTCATCTAGCACCCTCAGAGCACTAAACACGTCCTAATGCATAATGTCCAATGCAAAGCATAAATGGGCTCCAAAACCTCGTTTTCAATATGACAAACGCGATTCAAGCTATTGTTAAGCCCCGAGAAGTTATAAAAAAACCGAAATAATATGTAAAAGTACTTATAAAATAGGTAATTCTGGTTATAGTTTAGAAAAGTTTGAAATTTGAAAAGATTTGTACTTAGTGTTGCAGGCCAGTGTAATGTAAATACCTTACTCTATTGTAATAATCAACTCAAATAGGTAATAATTACCTAAATATTTGTTTTAATATTTAGGTAATTATTAACATTCAGTTTTGAGGATTTCGTAATACTCAAGCAACCTTTATAGTTTCGCTCTGTCTGTCCGACTGTCTGTCTGTCTATCTGCTCTTCTAGCTTCTGTAATTGTGAATATAAATTTGGTATAGTTAAAAATTGTGTCTAAATCTCGGTTTTGGATCATATTTTTTTTACATATATTTTAGGGGTGATATACATATGAACTGGCATTTCTTAAAACTATGATACTTAGAAACTTACACTTTTCCATGCTGGTAGAACATAAATACTCTTTAGGAAAATTATTTTGAACGTAATCGGACAGTAACTTTTTAAGAAATTTGAAAAAAACGTATAAGCCTTTATAGTTACGGAAACCACCTTAGACATGTCCTGACATGCTTATGTTATTTTAACATTGCGCGTGAGCGTGGCATCTATTCGCTGTTGTCTGTAGGAAGTATGGGCCTTAATTTTTTAATTTTATTTAAAAACAGATTTATATATATTTGACGACAATATTACTAAATAATAATAATGTATTAAATAACGTAAATTTCCGCTTTTTTCATGTTTTTTTATTATTAAGTATACTTATTTACTTTATTTTTCAATATTTATTTATTTTTAAATAAATAAATATTTTCGTATTATTCGAATACTGAATCCAGTCATATTCGAATAATATTCCCTAATAATTATAGTACAGGTTTCTCTTACCTGGTCTGGACCTAGTGATAGGCATGACGGCTAATGCCCGGAACAGCACCAGCAGGAGCTTGTGGTCGCGGTAGAACTGGTCGTGGATCTCGCACGTGTCGCCATCTTGTGACGACAGCAGATGTCGTTGTTCTCGCTCCTGGTTTATATATTAGGCATCCTTTGAGTTTTTTTTATGGAAACCGAGAAACGGGCAAATGGATCGCTTAATGGACAGCTTTTGTGCTGCCCATCGATTATATTGAAAAAAAAAACGGAAAACGATTTGGTGGATCCCCTGATAGTCAGGCGATTTCCTTTACCCATTTAACCAACAATATCAGAGGCCTTACTGGTGAGTAGATCAAAAGTCCTCTGGGGCTTCCAGGATCCTTACTCGGAAAAATATCTTAAAATAGGTTGGCGGTGATGCCGTTGCATCTCTCTGGTCGAGTCCACCAAATCTTGTCACCCTTCCTATAATGTCCGGAATCCGTAAAACCGGGGAAAATTCAGAGTATTGAATATAGAACTCTGCGCTATAGTGTCGAGTCAAATGTCAGTATGACTCGACACTACGATTTTTAGCTCTATTGTACGATCTCAAGAGTTCTATTTTCAGCGCTGTGAATTTTCACCGAACCACCGGATTCCGAACAATATGGTCCCAGCCTTAGAGCTTACCTGGATACCTAATAACGTCTACATCAAACCGATTCTTCCGCTCGGGTACACAATAACATCTACTTACGTAATCACGTTGCGACTTGTCATACACAGATTTGTTCAACTGCACATTTTTCATGTCGTTCCTAAGGAGAGATTTATTTATCCCTTCTTCGAAGAGATGGTCCGGTATCATCATGGTCACTTATTCTTTTTGCAGAAAGACTAAAAAGGATACTCAAACGCTGCTTAAATTCAGTGACACTTAAATCACATGCAGTCCTTGCCATTATGTTAACCGAGGACCCCCAACAACTAGGGATGTTATGGATATGAAATTTTGGATCTGGATACCGGTTACGGATATGCAATTGGATAAAATATTATTTTTTTATTTTTATTTATCAATAAGAAATACAAAAACATTACATTTAGGCGCAATATAAACTTGTACAAGTTTTACCATATGTTCAGTGGTCAGTTCACATTAAGAAATAATATGTAATTATTTACACTAGTTATTTAAGACGTTAATATACATTGTAATTCAGGTGTGTAGTAGTGTACAATGTAGGTACATAGGTGTGTGAGACATTATCATGAGCGTGCGTTGCGCGCGCTGTACTGCGTATTACATTTTTCGCAGACAGCCATAATGAGGGTAGAATAAAAAAATAATCGCTAAATGATTTACGTGCGCTCTATTTGAATATGATGGAACGACGGAACGAATTTCGGATTAACTATCTGCTAGTTTCGGATAAGGATAACCGATTTTAAAAGTTTAATAGGTACAATATAGGTACAGACCTTTATCCTTACCGTAACTTTTATATCGGATTCGGTTACGGTTAAGGGACTCCATAACATCCCCGCCAACAACAGGGTGTCACTATCTGTTTGCAGAATGACAAGGACATCAAGTGATGAACCTCTTAGGACTCCCACGTAAGCTTGTATACTAGAGCCCATATACGAGCTCGCGGATATTTCCGATGCGATGCAAATTCGCAATTATGTGTGGGAGCCCTTAATTTCAAGTTTAAGTATCGTTTGAGTCGGCCATAATGTGCAAGAGCTACAGTTGTAACTATATTACGTCTCGTCGGCTAACCCAGTAACTGAACGACAAGGTTGGATAATACCCGCCGAATGCAGAGTGATAAATGATAGAAATGGCCGTTTTGACATTATCGCTGTGCAAACAAGAGTGTAATTTGTGGCGAAATTCATTAAAATTTAAAGCTAACGACCCCCGTCTATTGAATTTCAATCATCAAACAGTGGGTTAGGTGGGAACGCGTTTACGGGCGTTCACTGGACTGTAAAACGTTATCTTTATGGGGACTTTTGACGATTTATTAAACGTATAACTTTGGCAAAGGCATATAACAGGGGAGACGTTTATTTGGTATCTTTATAGCTGGAGAAGGGCAGCAAAAATACTACGTATTGAACTTTTCCACGTTAGTAAGCAACATTTAGTCAAAGTTTTATTAAAACCGATTGGGTGGCTTGAAAATCGTTGATTTAAATAAGAAACAGGTTTATTGTAACAAAAATATTTTGGGAATTAATCTTGCAAACATAAAATAAGTTGGCGCCTGCAGATGAGCATACTGTATTACTGAATTTGGCAGCAAATTAATATATTGGCGACTAAGTTACTAAACTGGCGAAAGCACTCAGGTGACAAAAAATAGAAAAATCGGCAGATAAAAAATGGCGAAATTTAGTCCAAATTGGCACCGAAATTTAGAAGTTGGTGACTTAATTTCCGAGTTGGTGACTATTTTACGATGTAAGCAGCTATAAAACCAGATTGGGTTAATAAATTAATGGCTGTTAAAAATTTAATTTCCAGGCTACGGAAAATCGCATTTTTCTTTGGGTATGGGTGTCGTTTTCAAGCTTTTTGGGGGTTCAAAATAATGATAATGAAAATTAAATCCATTTTGAAATTACAAAATGGCGTACATCTTTTTCATTAAAATTAATATGGGTATCATTTTCCAGGTTTCTGGGGGTGCAGATTATAAAATTGTCTTCCAATTTCAATTTCCAAAATGGAGAATTTTCATTCTTCGTAAAAATGACATGAGTACTAATTTAAAAGTTGTTGCGGCTGCTGATTAGGATTGATGAATGATATTAACACAGTATGTTATGTAGCTCGAGGTACCAGCTATGTAAGCTGTAGAAATTTTTGGAAATTAAGGAGTTAAAAAAAAATCTTATCATATTTTACTTGGGGGGAAGAAATTTTTATTATTTTTTCAGTAGGATTACGTGTTCTAAAGATCGAAGTGATTATAGAAAAAAAATATGGCAATGTCTATTTTGAGATACGAGCGATTTATAAAGCTATAGAAATGTTGGAAAAATCAGGATTTTCAAATTTCTTTTTCTCCCATCATGAAGAAAATATGTGGTTGAGGTGTTACTAAGGGGGATGACATTTTTATTATTTTTTTTAGTAGGATGCACCGTTACCGAGATAGAAGCGATTATAGAAAGAAATATGGCAATGACTATTTTGAGATACGAGCGATGTTTAAAACTATAGAAATGTTGGAAAATTTAGGATTTTCAAATTTATTTTTCTCCTATCTAGAAGAAAATATGTAGTTGCGGGGTGCATGCATTTTCGAGATAGAAGAATTTTATAGAAATTAAAATATATCCGCCATTTTGAAATTACTAATTTTTTTTTTTTTGTAATTAACATCCCCTAAACATAAAATAGGACACCTAGATACATTTTATTAAAAATAAATATTCGCCATTTTGAAATTCAAAATGATTGCATTTTTGTAATCAGTGACTCCAGAAGTCTCTCTCTTAGAACTCCCAAGAACTCCTAGAAGAGGACACCTATATCCATTTTTTAAAATGAAGTATGTCCGCCATCTTGGAATTCCAAAATGAATGTCTACTATCTTGGAAATTCAAAATGGATGTTTTTTTTTGTAATCAGCACGCCCAGAAATCTACAAAAGGACACCCATATTAATTTTTATAAAATGAAGTATGTCCGTCGTCTTGGAATTCAAAATGAATGTCATTTTCGTATCCAGCCCCCCCAAAAAACCTGGTAAACGACACCCATATCAATTATACGAAAAATAAATATCCGCCATTTTTAAATTTCAAAATGTATCTAAACAATATATACACCCCCCGAAACCGAGAAAAATTAAAAAAAATTCTCGGCTTCGGAAACCGAGAAGAATTTTGTAGGCTCCTTTACGTTTTTTTTAAGTGCGCTCGTTTTGCTACTAATAAGGTTTTTGAATTACCTACATCAGGGAAAATATATGTGCCTTTTCTTAAATTAAATGTCGCCTTTTAACAAATTGTCGCCAAGATGGTTATTTGTTCGCTAAAACAATATCTGTCTGCCAGTTTGGAATATTCAGTGAAAACAACTGGTATTAATTAGACACCAGATTTGAAATTTTTTGTTCCTTATATTCTTTCGCCAACTTGGTAGTAAGTATTCAATATTCGATTTTCACACCCAAAATTTGATTGTTTTGTCGCAAGTTTAAATACATGCCAAACCTTTTTAGTTAGTGAAACATTTATTTATATTTTAATTGCTACTTACAGGTTACGTTTAAACTTCTTTTATATTTCATAATTTTATAATTTTTCTATTTTCTCCCGTCCGGTCCGACAATGTAATGTCAGAATTTCATTCTACCTTGATTCCACCTGCCAATATTTGTTTAAGTCTAAAACGTTTGCACAGTAAAACCCAAAAGATAAAACATGAAAGTTAATTTATTTGCAACCTTAAGATATCACAGATTTAATTTCAGAATATTGTTTGAACTGCCGCAACCATACTTCGAGGCACTACTGTAATATTATTCATACAAATATTGAAAGAGGAGATATTAATTGTAATAGAAGAAGATTATTGTTATGATTTTAAAATCGAGCCGGAATCATAGGCAGATATTTTATAGATCACAATACATAATAACAAAATAGCCACAAATAAACATTTAACAATCACAAACATAATTTAACATTCTTAAGTCCTTAGGTAGGTACGGTGTTTATAATAATATAATTAATAAGTACTTTCTAAAGCACAATAAATCTAGGGGTGTTCCATTTAGACATTTATTTCACAGATACTAAAAGTATGCCAAACTACTTTGACTTGATACAATAATATAAACTCGTTTCTTATTGCTTTCACATGGACTTTAATGTACTTTAAGTAGGAAAACTTAGTTTGTCTCGCATTGCGTTATACAATATTGTGTGTTGGAACACCACATTTTTTACAGATTGTAGCTACTAAGACCGTAACTTAGCTAGTTGAGCCAATAACTCTTTGTCAGCATCAGTAGTGGTCTCTCCAACTTTGTTCCGCGACACAGAAGGTGCATCCGCCATCTGCAAAACAAAATAGTGGTATAAAAACACTGTAGAAAATTATTACCCACATATATTTATTGTATGCCAGTAAATAAGTTTTCAAAAGGGGAATGGTCACGTTTCATAATAATTTACCCAGGCCCGATAGGAAATAAACCTATTCCAGTTGTTTGTAACAATATGTGTACCGAAAATATGTAACTTTTTTATTCGATATTGATGGCAATTTATTCAGGCATAATATGAAGTTCTTTTAATTAAAACCTCTATAGGCTTATGAGGCACGTCCTGACGAACTTAAGGCTAAGATTGCAAGAGCCCTGTGTTACATTATACACATAACAAAAAAGTGAGATTCAAATGACTATTCCCATTTAATGTGCCTGTTTGTACTATAAACAAGTAGTAGACAATTTACCTTTCCGCTAATCTCAATGCCAATCTCGTCAAGGACCTGGCTGACAATTCCCTCAGTCTCCTCCTCATCACCAGACTCAGTCATGATGTCATCTAACGTATCTGAAACTGTCAACAAATATTGTTATTTCAGTTTCCATCGGAATGAACAGAATATCCTGATCTCACTAGTACTTTGTATTATGTACCTATCAAGCTATACATCAGGGATTTAATTTAAATAACATGTTAATAGAACTATTAATCATATCAGAACCTCTTAATTCAATATTAATACTCATTACTTAAACCTGATACACTACCTAGATACCTATTACCTGGGCGCGGCGGCGGCGCGCGGCGGTCGGCTCGTTCGGCCGCCTGATACTATGTGTATGTTTACCCCTTACTAAGAAAAATATTTATACAATGGACAACCAATACAACATTGCTATCTTTGTCTGATACGTTGTAGTAAGTCACTTGACAGACAAAGACAGCAACAATGTTTAAGTTATCCATCGTGTAAACATTTTTATTAGTAAGGGGCTTAACATACCTACTAGGTACCTATAGAATGAGCGAATACAGCTATTCTGTGGTCGCGCTCGCTAGCTTAACTATATTTGTGTATTGTTTTTTGTTTATGTATTTATGTCTCAATATGATTGTCTAAGTAAACTCAATATATATCGTCTACACAACTCTGTTAAGAGTTAGAGGCAGTACATGTCAGATTATATTATATAGATTTCAATTTAAAAAAAATGTATACATAAGTAAATATGAGTCACAATGTGATTTGTAATGACTAAATAGCAATATTTTTCCAGAATCCTCTACAATAACAATAGCCTCACTCATTTCGTCTGTCATATCCATCTTGGCGTTAGCGTGTTTGAATGCCTCCATGTCCTTGGCGATTTGGTGTGGGTTCATGATTTTGTTCATGCTGCCCATCGTCTTTGCTGTGGTTCCCATAGCTCCAGCTATCGCTATGTTTGCTCCCATTGTCTTATTTTGTATCTGTACACTGGCAATCTGTAAACATATACACACGATCCATGAGAATAGAAATTTAAAAATCTAGGTAGGTTAAATAGGTATAAATGCGAAAGTTTCTATATGTGGATGTTTGTTACTCTTTCACACAAAAACTGTTCAGAACAGATGGTGAAATTTGGTATGGTAGAAGTTTAGACCCAGAGTCTAAACTACTGCCATACCAAATTTCATCATAAACACACTACTACTAGGCTACTTTTTATCACAGCAAAATGTATGGTTGTCACAGAATTTCTTTTCGCGCGTACGAAGTAGCAGACAACATCTAGTTTTACCTAATCACATCCTTTAGGGAAATTTTGATAGTAAAATTTTACCTTGCTGTTAGCTGCGTAAATCCTCGTCTTTTGTTTTCTAAGCTGCACCAATTGTTTTGCAAGTATTTTACAACCTTCATTGTTGCCTTCTTTTGCCATCTTCTTTATTTCCATTTCCTGTAAATATTTAAGAGTAATTATAGCATATGATACTTTTGTAAAAATCTTGATGGTGTGCTACAAATATCACATTTGTTATAATCAAGAGGCCTTTATAATAACTTTAATAAGAAGTCTATTTGCCACAGCCTTGGAACAAGCACGCACAATATAGACTTTTATGTGAATATGTCACCTAGTTAAGTACCTTTATCAAATCGGTCCCAAAAATGCTATACTAATTTGTATTTCATTGATAATGTTGATCATGGAAATACAATGTAACTTAGAGAAATTCTGTTACTGTTAATAAACACAAGTTCAAACAAACCAATTTTTTTTCTTCTCTTTCAAGTGCTGCTTTGTCTCGCTCCATATCTCTACCTGCCTTTCGCAGCTCACGATCATTTTGCCTTTGCTGTTCTAAAATTTTGAAAACAAATAGCTTTTATGCCTTGTTTATGCTGAGAGTTTATTACAAGTAGGTGTGTACAATGTTCGAATAGTTTTGTATTTATTTACCTTTCACCGTTGGGGCCTTTCTAAAGAAGTTCATTTTTCTTAGATAATAACTGCAAGATCTAGGTTTAGCACCTATATCTTTATAACGTAATATAATCCAATATTGCAAAATCTAAAATAAAAATACCTACATGTAATGTAAACGAATGATGACTAATGTTTTGATTCCTTGACATTGACATATGACATTTTATGTATTTTTTTTCTTCTTTTTTAATATATGGCATTGGCTTATAACCATTTGCCAGTGTCAAGTTAAAAATGCGGGAAATAGAACTTTCGTTTCAATTTTCAACACTGTATTCCTAAATTGTCAAGTCTAAAGTCTAGTCAAAGTCCAAATAAATAGTCAGTGCAGTCCATGAGTCATGTCAGTCGATTCAGTAAAGTGGTAGAAGCTTTACTGAAAGTTACTAGGGAGTTTTGGAGGAACACAAAATAGCACGTTTTTAGAAGTTGTACCACTTGCCCATATGTGTGCACGTTAACGAATATTTAATGGTTAATATTCTACCAATATTACACATTAAAACCGAAATAACACAAATTTATGAAGCTATACAAAAACCACAACTTCACCCATTGAATTCCCCGGCAAAACTCGCATTTGTGAATTGGCACTTGTTAGCCATTTTTGACACTTAGTTTTCTTAGTTTTCTTTACTAATATTGTAGTCAAGATAGTGAAATATTATGAATAGAGGTTGTTTATTTGAAATAAATTATAAGAAAAGCCAACCAGTAAATGTGATGTGTGTTGATAGTAAACGTATTATTAGCGTAGCCATTGAAAACTCGCAGCACCGGAGCAGTTGTAATAGCATTGCCAGCCAGACGAATGGCATTTTGTATGATAGGGATGTTGCCTAGTGTGGAATATAACATTTTTATAAGTTATATTTTAAAATTGTTGATTATAGTTACATAAATCTAAAAACAAAATGGGGGTTTAGATTGACGCGATAAAAAAATTTGAGCAAATAAAAAATATTGCCCATCACTTTCTAGCAAAACGATTTGTTACGTACGTCACAAGTTGCTACCGCTATACATTTTGTAATGACAAATGTATGGCGGGTGCATCATTTATGTACTTACTTATAATTACTGGAACGAAGTTCCTTATGGCGCGTTGCGAATGGGGTCTAGACGGAAAAAATAGGCACGACACTTTTTGCCACTCGAAATCACAATGTAATAACGACTATTAAGAATGATACAAAAACCGACCTTATCACCTTGACAATAATGTAGAATTAAGCAATTACACATTGTGACTGTTATCGGCATTCCTTCGACGTGCTTTCGGCCATCTTTGACTACTTAGTTCAACTATTTGTTTTGTATAATATATTAATTATATCTATACAGATAAACAAAATTGAAGTGTCTGTTTGTAATTTTAAATTAACAGCTTTTATTTTCACTTAATGCATTTTTAAATTTATATATTTTTCAATTATAACTTTGTTCCATCCGGGTGTCCCTTGACACCTCTCAAGTTTTTTATTATATTATAGTATATTTTTTATGGTGCCAATAAATATTTCTTATTCTTATTCTTAATTATTTCTATACAAAAATTCATCAAAATCCGTTCAGTAGTTTTTGAGTGAAAGAGTAACGATTAAAATGGATGTTATGAGGTAGCTGATGTTATAAGGAGTAATTAAGGCTACTTTTATCGTAAGGCCCCGTTTAAAAAAAATTCCGTGTCCATTAGCAAAGAGAATGTACACTACGTAATCCAATAAAGTTCCATGTTAACGAACTACGAAGTTGCGGGCACCAGCTAATACTTAGTAGGTAAATAAAAATCACTTCGCTAACATTTGTCACTTCATTTTTATTATTAGAGTACACTCAGTAAATTAATCCATCAAAATGGATTTTGTTTTTGTCCATTTTGATCAAATCAAAATGGACAAAAACAAAATACATAATTTTAGGAATTCATACAACATACGGAACATGTTGAAAACTACCTACTTACTTGGTCATGAACAATAATTTAAAAACAGCACAGAAACAAAATGAACACAAAATAAATAGATAGATAACAATTTATACAGAAAATCGAAACTAAAATACAATGATTACAAACACGAAATTATTATGATAGAACATTAAGGAATGGAACAAAATGCATTTGTTTTAGAGATAATAAATTAATCTAGAAACTATAGATAGACTCTGAGGAAGATTCACCAAGACCACTTCGGATGGTAGGGATCAAAATCCCATAAGTCAGGTAGACGCTCATGGGATTTTTTTCGGAAACTGCTCTCTGACCACTTAAAAGGTTTGACCGTGAATTTGTTCAATTGTTTCAAAGATTCAATCTCTGCCTCTTCCTTCTGTTGTTTCACAAGAGCTCGGATTTCGATACCGCTTATAGTGACGTCGTCGAACTGATCGGTGTAGGTTGACGCTACGTTGCCCTTGTTGACCAACATGTCTTCTTTGCTGATGGCGTTGTGTGGTGGTCCGGATACGGCGATGATGTCTAAGGTGGTGTCGTTCCACGTGGCTAAAAAAAAAGAATACATAAGCGACTTATATACTACTTTCGTTGCACTCCCGTATTTTAACGGGGTGACATTTTTTAATATTTCAAATCGATATTAATTTATGTGTTTGAAGGTTTTCATACTACATTTAATTTAATTTATCGGTAATGAGACATACTACGCCACGAATGAGCCGGCTCGAATGGAGATATGTAACCTCGGCCTTGCAGAAAACCTTGAAGGCGGTAATCGCTTACCACCGATCGATTCCTCTGCTTACGTCCCGGTCTACTCCATAAGAAAATAGAGTGAAAACAAAACAGTGCCGTCTAGGGACGCCAGAAAGAAGTGAAGCTTTAAAGTATTAAGCGTAGGTATATAGATAGGTATCTACACTAAAATAATATAAAAGAGGAGAGATTTTTTTGTTTATTTGCATTGAATATGCTCCGAAGCGACTGGACATATTTGGATGAAATTTGGCACTTTAAAGTATTAAGCGTAGGTATAGGTATATAAAGCTATCTACACTAATATAATATAAAAGTGGAAAAATTTCTCTGTTTCTCTGCATTGAATAGGCCTCGAAGCTACTGGACATATTTTTATAAATTTTGGATACCTATAGGGTAGCGGGCAACATCTATAGTATATAGAGCTAGTATATACTATATAGGTATAAAGAGAAACAGCTGTGGCGCTCGCTCTACCTAATTATATCGTGTAACGCTCTCGGTAACGGTAATAATCTGACGCTTAGCACGGACGGATAGTCGTCAGTCGTCGCAGTGATAGCCCGAACGTCCGTATTCAAAAGCTTCTTTACTTCAAAAAAATATAAATAATAATAGTTTGCGAGACTCACCTCTTACAACTTTCGTGTCTATCACACCGTAGGCTTTTTTATTTGGCTCTATGATGTCTCCTCGAACGCCAAGAACGGACCAGTAGCCGCGGAGCAGCAAGCACATCTCGTCCTTACAATCCTCGTCGCTGGTCGTATTCACGGCGACTATGTCGTTAGATCTCATCAACTTTATTATACTTTCTACTGTGGAGGCGTTTTTGTATGCCCTCTGAAATATTTCCGCCCTTGGTGATTGTGATTCTGAGAACATGTTTCCGTATATCTCCTGCATTTTTGTTACGTGCGTTGCTTCGGCGATGTCCTGAAATTAAATAGGGACTCTATAATATAATTAATGATTCATAAGGCGTCCCCCACATTAGGCATGCGAGTTCCTCGGGCGTGTGAGCGATGCTGGCGCTGCGTGAGCGTCGCGTGTGGCGTGTGTGCAGCGCTCACGCGGCTCGCACTCGGCACTCATATTGGTCGCCCTGTGACTGACGACCGAAACATTGGCGAAGACCGAAGAAGGGGTAAAAACGTGACGCGAGCGCCGCGTGCGCGCCGCGTGCTCTCTCCACACACGCCACAGAGCATCAAAACGCGACGCTCACGCAGTGCGCTGGCGGCGCGCGCGCTATCACACGCCCGAGGAACGCGCACGCCTAATGTAGGGTCAGCCTAAAGTTGAATGCGATATTTTTAACGAAAGCATTAAAGGCTCATGTGAAATATCAACAAACAACCAACGTTAATTTTTAACCCCTGGCGAAAACAAAGGGGTGTTATAAGTTTAACGCGTCTCTGTGTGTGCCACGGACAGAAATACACTCATACGTGTGTGATCATATATCAGCTTTAAAAAAACTAGATCAAAATCGGTTCATCAACAATCGGTTCAATCGGTTCATTTGGGAGCTACGATTCTAGGGACAGACACACACACGTCGTAGCTACCAAGCGGATGAACCGATTTTGATCTAGTTTTTTTAAAGCTGATAATAATAAATGATCGAAACTGTTATAGTCATCAGCTCGCTCACTGATTGACACTTTGGGGGTTACTTAAACCACTTGACGAAATTGGACCTAGTTCGATAGAACAAGAAACACAGCAGTTGGAGCAAAACAGTTTTAGTGTGTTGGGCAATGATTTTTTCAAATTGGTAATTTTAACATAATTCTTATTTGGTTTTAATAGGCATAGCGATTGGTCTATATTTTCCTCTTCCTACCTATGGTTTTCTATCTAGTATCTACCTTATGACCGACACTCTTTTAGCAAAATATAAAAATGTACAGTCTCTTCATCTTCATACTGGATCGCCCGAATTGGCGCACATGCACATATGCGTCATTTACACGGCCGCTAACGAAACCTCAAATAGTTTGTAGGTACTGACAGCGCGCCGCGCTGCCGCGCCACCAAGACTTCTCGCTTCATTGAACGACTTACGAGTTGTTGTGCCGCAACAACTCGTCGTTGTGTCGCGACGCTTGCGCACTGTCAACGCCTTCTTTGTAGACGTACCGGCCTTAGCGCTCCGCTCGGCCACGCTAAATCGTAGGTAACAATTTCAAGGACACGGCTGAGTTCCGCTACTGTACATTATTTGTATGGTGCTTTTACGAAAACAATTCTTACTTTAAAGAACGGCAGTCCATGTGTAGACCAGTACGTGTTCTCTGCGAGCGCGTCAGATATGTCGGCGGAGTGAGTGCGGCCGGGGATCTGCTCGATCAGCCCCGCCAGACCCTTGGCGCGCCCGCTGCTGGCGCGGTGGACCACGGTGTGCCTGGTGCTGGAAGTTCATCATAAGCTTCATCTTATACTTTAAACGAGACAATCTTGTATATAGGTAATAGTAATCGGCAACGCCTGCAAGTATTTACATGAAATTAAATATATGAGTTTTGGGGGAGAAAAATCGGTCTAGCTAGGTTATATCAGTAGGAAACTGAGCATTTTTAAATTATATATGTTTCTTCTTTATAATATTTTAGACTCTAATAATGTTAGTCCGAATGACAGTTTGGTTATTTTTTGCGTTGTCCGGAAATTCGGAATGTGGCGAGTACAAACCCCGGTAAAATATTTTTGTCATTCTTTTTTTTTTATCTACTAGAGCTCCGAGCAACAAAGCTCGGTTACCCAGGTACCTAGTATAATATGGCATATTTGCAACAAAGATGGCCGCGAGAATTATACAGGGATTCATTATCTGCAGACAGTTTTGGATGAACTATAGGGTTTGTTGTGTAATTTGGATATAAATGGATTTAGCGAGCGTTTGGTAATCTTAAATTCTAACTTGCTTCATGCTATATTACTAACCAGCATAGTCCACACATTATAGAGTTTGCACATTTCCGATCCGATGTTAGTAAGTACTTAATCCTATGGATATAGTATAAATGTGAAAGTTTGTGAGGATGGATGTTACTCTTTCACGCAGAGACTACTGAGCTAATTTCGATGAAATTTGGGATGGCGGTAGTTTAGGCTAGGATTAAAAAATATACTACTTTTCATCGCGAAAAAGTACAGTATTCCCGTGGCATACTATATTTATGTGGAGCCGCGGACAAAAGCTTGTATTTTATAATTTTACTTGTCCCAATATCGATCGACCAATTCCGATTTCGGATTAGAATTATGAAACGATCTTTATAAAGTAAATAATTTGCTGCATTGTTTTAATGTGACAAATCACAAGACTTGCTTATCAATGCAGAAAGTGACATGTAAATTAATCGTGTGAGAATAAAATTCCAATTACAAATACGTTTTGACGTAACGTACCTAACAGTGATTGAGAATGATAATAATGAGCGAGGAAAATCACATAAGTGTAAACTTCCGTTATGTAAATGTTCGTACAATTTCATAGATATATCGCCATTGTATACAGATAAGTGCGCAATTTATTGAGCAACTGTATTTCGCAGAACCTTGCTTTACATTTTAATTACTATTAACTTGTAGTGTACCTAGATCATTCGTCAGCACACCTAGGTATTGCATGTATATATATCTAACGTATAAATCACAAAACCAGTATTAAATGCATCAACATCTGCAGCAGTCACTTCTTAAATGTCGTTATATATTTTTTTATATCATACCCCTAGTGTCCTGCACAGCTTAAGTTCACTATAGAAATATTTTACTATTAATCAAAGCATCGAAATTATTTCATTATTATACACATTGTAACACTGAACAGCTACCTAACACGCCACGCGCCTTATTACTACTGTTATATTACATATAATATAACAATAATAATCATTTATTTATCCAAAAGGCTTAAATCTAGGTGACAATTTCTCAGTTGAAGAAATAATATAGCAGATAAAAACATTACAAAACAAAGATAAGCGGGCTTAAGAAAGATGGCACTATGTCTTCGAAACTAATAAGATGTGTTATCGGAGTTAGTGATTCCCACTGTTGAAGCATTATGTATATAATTATATAAATCCATCATACGCATACTAACAAGATGGAGATGTTAAAATTAAGAATACTCACTCATTAAACATAGTCTCAGTAATCACTTCCTTCTTCTCTATGACACTGAGCTTCTCTGCACCATGGAAGATGCTGTCGAACTTGGTGTAGTCCACGACCAGCCACTGCTTGCAGGCTGTACCGGAGTTGCTACGAGCCAGGATGTGGGCATACGAGCTGATGTTGGTCGCGAGATGGTTGGCGGCGGTTATACGGGGGCCTATTGGCACCTGAAAATTAGATTCCTTTGATATAGGTAGGCACTAGGCTTATATCTAATAATAAATAATTAATATGGAACTATTTGCAAAACCAAAGAGATCGTTATTATTAGGTAGGTACTTTTTTTTTTATTTTATTTTGGTGTTTTGTTTAATCATTTTATACAAACTTTCAATAGTCCAGTGGCATAGAGGATGCGGGCAAGATCTAGCTGTTAATAAAGAATGAAACTTTACCTGATCCGTGATGTTAACGTTCTTCCAGAGCTTGTTGTTATAGTTACTGAGCTTAGTGCCAGTGACAGCCATTTTGAGGTCTTCTCCTTTGATGACGTAGAACTCATCCTGGCTGGTGATGGAACCGGGATATCCGGGGAAGTCCACCAGCGTGCCGCGTACGGGGCTGGTTTCCTTGGATGTCATGTGGTAGTTCAGCTTGTATCTCTTCATCAGACGGATCATGGATGTGTAGCTGAAATGAGAGATGTTATTTCATAAATTAAAACTAAATGATATTATCATAACTTCAAGGCAAACTTCATTTGAAGTTTAGAGAAAAGTAGCATATTTTTACGCTCAAGTCGGATCTACTCTGGAGAAACTGCGCATTTTTAAGCAATAATATATGTATTTTTATTTCGTCATGCGTTGCAGTTCAAGTAGCTATTAATCTAATGGCGTAAGATTCGAACTATGCATAAGGCTGGGACTATATGATCCGGAATCTGGTAGGCCGGGGAAAATTCAGAGGATTGAAAATAGAAGTCTGCGCTAATACAATAAAGCTGAAAACCTAACACACAAGCGTCGATTCAAATGTTAATGTCAAATATGACAACTCGACACTTCCATTTTCAACTCTATTGTATTAGCGCTGAGTTCTATTTTCAGTGCTCCGATTTTTCCCGGGGCCGCCGAATCCCGCACAATATAGTCCCAGCCTAAGGTTTTTTAATTCACCTTCCAGCGCCATTTTGCGCGACATATATTTCCCTCAACGGGATACCATTTTCCGAAGTCTCATTCACTATCCTCAGGTAAGCGCTAGACAGTCCAGGCAGGGAGTTGAGGGCCTCGTCTTCTACGCTGATGTTCAGTTTGCGCTGCAGCTCCGTTACTTCTGACACAGAGTTTAGCCAGTACAGGTCTGACACATCCGTTTTGTATTCCTTCTCGTTTCTACGCACGCCATGCTCCCAACCAGTGTAGATACCAGCTATTTGAGAGTAGTACAGTGAAACCTGGAAATTGGATTTGACACTTAGGTACATTTCAGGGAATCACAGTAGAAAGGTCTTGAAAAATATGTTATATGGCTGTAAATAAACTGCTAATAGTTAATCAGTATTTTTATTTTAAAACCAGGGACAATTCCTTTAAACACCCGACTTTGCAGATTAAACTGTTGATAGTTACATTAAAGAAGGAGACGCAAATAAATATGATATACCTGATGCCAGAACTGTCAAAATCATCGTCCTATATAAGAACTGTCATTTTCTCGTACTGCTTGTCGCAGCCTTCGCTCGGCCCGTATCGTGTTCTCTTCAGTTGAAAAGGAAGAGACAAAAGATACACGTACCTGATGCCAGAACGGGTCAACATCATGCTCCTCGGCGTAGCTCTTCCACTTAAGCACGGACTTATCTAGCGCATCTCTAAGCTTCTCGCACTGCTTGTCGCGGCCATTGCACTCCGCTCGTATGGTGTTCTCGAGTTGGGTGTGTATGAGCGACCAGGTGAGGGTTCCCTCCACCAGCCCCGCCGCGTACGCCTGCACCTTATCCGGATACGATCCATCCGTTTCTACTTCTAGAAGAATCCATCTGTAAGAAAAAAAAACTTGATTTGGACCCGTTTTACTTAGTGGACCAATATTGAAGTCAGATCGAACTTTGTTGCATGGCGAAGGAAGAGACACGACCGTTATCTAATAACATTTCAAGACAAATTATCAATTATTTATGTAATTAACTTTGTACCTACTATTAGCTATGAAAGGTTTCTTAACTTTCATTGATCATTGCTAAAAATTGTAATTGTTGTACCTAAAAGCAAATTATTTGTACCAGTGAATGAATTTTTGTAATAGTTTTGAGATGCGGTACTTCAACAGCAGTACGTATTACATATATCCTCAATGAAACCTTGATATTCTATACGCTAACACGGAAGTTCTAGTAAGTACGACGCTGTAAGGAAATAGTAATAAAATGTAATTGAAATAGATTTAGTATACCTACGTGTAAACAATTCTGGTTCAGTAACTAGACATTGATTTATTTGATTACCTTATTTAACAAAACTGCTGAGAGCTTTTGGCGTGCACATGGTCTTTCAGCATTACATTATAACAATGGTGTTTAACTCTATATTATCTAGTTATTTTAACATTAACAACACCTTGTAACTCGTCTGGTGTTCGGCGTATTCATTGGGCGGCGATTATTGTGTATCATAGCATAATCTGTCTCGACAAGCACGAGATCCACGAGAAAGTCCTAAAAACGACACACTTGAGACAAGGACAGTGAGAGTTTAACATAATAATATCTACAGACGCTTAAAACCACGTCCATCTGGCTCCGTGCTAAGTACTCGAAGAACTTGTGTTACGGGGAACAGCCAACGGGAAGTATTAGTACTATATATAGTATATTATAAGTATAGTACTTTAAATACTTTTATATTAATATACATAATATATTTAACATTTTTTATTATATCATACACATATATAATACACATCCATTACCGAGGAACACAGAAAAACTTTTTGTTCCTTCGGAGAGATTCGAACCCGTGACATGAGCACCCGGCATGAGCACCAACGCGCTCAACCACTGAGCCACAGAGATCGTCTTACATATGCACAAGTTTTTCGAGGCGAAACATTAAATAAAGGAGGGCAATTAATTTGCCGTCTATCTGTCTTCATTTGGCGGTCGATAGGCGATCTATTTACGCGAATCAGGGCCTTTAGTCAAGATGCATTCGATAATTTCGATGGCGAAGTTAGAATTTAAAAATGCATGGGATTTGACATAAGTCATCGCTAAGTGACATGTCGCTCGCGATGACTTATGTCAAATCCCATACATTTTGTTTTCGAACTTCGCCGTCGAATTATCGAATGCCTCTTGACTAAAGGCCCTATTCTTGAAGTACCCTTACCCGTTGGGGTTGCTGTCCTCCCTCAGGTACGCTCTCGCGACTCCCCTGGCGATGTCGGCCAGGTCGTTGCCCTGGCCCCACAGCTCTATGCGGTACCCGGTCTTCTCAGAGAAGAACACGGTGGCTGCGTAGTTACCGTCGCCTTGTATTCTAAAATACAACGCAGAAGTTGAGTATATTTTGCAAAAGGAAACAAAGTTCTAAAAACCATTACATTTTCTTCTAGCTAGGGAGCTGGTGGCAATTTAGATAAGTATATTATGATTTCATCGCCTTTGATACTAAGACGTAATGTAGTCTGCAACTATGTAAACTGGAGAAAAATAGTGACGAACTCAGTTGACGGTAGCTCTGATATTTTTAATATTAGTTCGAACTTTTTAGGTAAAAAACTGTCAAAAATTAAATTATCGTGTGTGCCATCAATTATATCTTCTTATAAAATTATCTATAGATACTATAAAGAGGAAAGATTTGTTTGTTTGTTTGCATTGAATAGGCTATGAAACTACTGGACGAATTTTTATGAAATTTGTCAGAGATATTAGATTAGACCACGAGGAAGGCCATAGGATTCTTTTAACCGCGGCAAATTCCAAAGTCCAGCGGGATTTTCTTTCGGGAGTACGAAGTCACGGGTATCATCTAGTAGGTATCTTATTAAAAAAATTTGATCTACATTACGTCTTAGTACTCAACGACGATGAAATCATATACCTATATTGCCACCAGCTCCCTAGCTATTGGACCAAAGTATTTTCTGTCTGTTCATTGTTATTTTGATGTTACCGTGCAGCGTGCTAGTCATGAGACGTCGATTCCAATAACATACGACTTTTACTTTCTAAAGTCACAGATCATCACATCACATCATAGAACATCAAACAGACTAAAGTTACTATTGAATGTTTACACATCCTACTAGACGCACACTTACTAATATAAAAGTAGTATCATACTACGGAACACTAATAAAGGAAAGTTTCATCGCAAAAGATTTGCCCTATTAAGGAGCTATATTTACTAAAATTTGTTTCCTTACTGCTTATACTAATTGTACATACATACACGCGCGCACCGACAAAATAAATCAATTAGGTAGGGGAACATGCTGTACCTGGGAGCCAGTTGTACCAGTTGGCTATTTCTAGCTATTCCTGAGCTTTGAATTCTAATGCCTAGGGTGTTTGCTAGGTATCTTAACATATAAAATTAGTCGACGTTTACCGCCGTTGTGTCAGTCTTTTATTTTATCGGGGTTTGCGGAAAAAAAGAGAAACGCAATTCAGTGAGGAAACTCTTTGAGCCTTCTAGGTACTCTGGGACGACCTGGCAGATTTATTTTTTCTTTTGAAGCTTTTTAAGTTTGTTTTTTAGTTTTAGTTTCCTTTTTAGTTCTTTTATATATTGTAAATATTTATAAGTAGTTAGCATCGAAAATAAATTTGCTCTTACCTTTCAATTTGTCCCAAGATCAGCGACAGTATGGATATAAGTCCCAGGAGCGCCAGGATGTAGGAGCTGATCTTGGTCTGGAGCCACGAGGCGCCCACTACTTTCAGTATTTTACTCATTCTAACTCAGAAAATAAACTATAATATGAAGAAGATATTAAGGAATTTAATAATAATGAAGTGACAAAGCGAGTAAGTGATTTTCTCTAGTGGAAGAGCGACCATCAAAGATGTTACGAAGCTCTTCGGTCAGGATGCTGGGGTGTCTCCGAGCCAGCACGGAGACCGCATCGGATTCGGTCCAGTGTAATGTTACACCAGTCTTTACACTATTTATCTTTAAACCCTGAAACAAAAATATTTTTAATTAGAATTCTGCTTGCGAATTGCTCAAGTTTGAAAGGAAAGATAACACTTTCACCTAGAACTCCTACAAGGAATCGTATAAACTTTGGCACGAAAATAGTGTGGTGCTTTTTCAGTCAGTGACCAAAGATAGTTGATTCCATAGTAAAAATTGTTAAAATTAAAGAGTATATTCATTCTGGAAAGTTTGGTCACTAACTGAAAAAACTTCCTGTATAATAAAGCCTTAGATAATAATATAATAGGTATACGCTATTTTTGATAGCATCAAAATATTTTGTTTCCGTAAGATCAAGTGGGATCGATGTATTTTCATTATTCGCGAAATTCCAAGATCCAGTACGTTGAGGTAGTTAGTGTCAGTTCACACCGACACGAGATGATACGCGACGCGGCGCTGCATTTTTAAGTTAGCTATTCAAATTGAACTTTATTCACTACACAAAAAGATACAAGTTTCATATGACACCAGACATACACTGCACTATGCACATGCGCTGCAGCTCGATATTCGAACTCTTACAATGCAACGTGAATGTTTTTTCGTAATGAATAAAGTTCAATTTTGAATAGCTATCTTAAAAATGCAGCACCGTATCGTTTCGATGTGGATTGACCCTTACCGCTAAATCTTTCATCGTCAGAATATATTATAAACATAATGTAGAGAAGATGCTTTGTTTTCTTTGCATTAAAGTAAGGGTTTATATTGAAAGACTGTTTGTTTTCGATGCATAATTTTATGGGTGTAATGTTATGGTATACAAATACACTTGTATGCCTGATAAAGTGACGTCAAAGGAAACATCTACACATAATATCATCATAAACATATCATCATCATCGTGAAGCTAAAACTTTCAGTACAGTTTTACGAGAATTGAGTGAACAGAGGCACAGGTAACACAAATATAATTTTAAATAATGCTTAGAAATACATAAAAATAATAAAAATAACAGCAACGCACACTTCCTCAGATTATTAACACACACTACCGTGCGTGTGATCGATCACAATTTTGTTACACGTTGACATTTTCAATCTGTCACAACATTTACATATTTTTTATTTTTAAGAGGCAAAGGTAGAGGCTTTATAAAGTTCAAAGTTCAAAACCTTAAAATTATATCAATTATTATGGGCGAATGTCGACCACAGAGGGACATGTAGTAGATAACAACAATTCACTTACTATATTTAATAAAATTACATGGGTTCTAGAAAATTTATTTAAGAAAAAAACAAAAAAATGTTTATCTGACCGGGATTCGAAACCACCACATTCCGAATTTTCAAACAAAACAAAATTTATACGTATTCATAGCAAATTTCCAATCGGACCGACACGATCGAGTCGAAATTATTGATATATTATTGTTGCACGACGAAAAAAAAACATTTAAAACTTAAAACTGCGCCGTTTCCCAGGGATAAGACCTGGCTAGAGCGTATTTCTCCCCCAAAAATCCCCGCTTACTAAATTTCATGATAATACTTGCAGCCGTTTTCGAATAACCGATTATTATATACAAGATTGTCTCGTCTAAAGTATAAGATAGATTTTTTCTATACTAATATTATAAAGAGGAAAAGTTTGTTTGCTTGTTTGCATTGAATAGGCTCCGAAACTACTGGACTGATTTTGATGAAATTTATCAGTGATATAGAGTAGACCACGGGGAAGGACATAGGCTACTTTTTATCTCGGAAAAATCATACGGTTACCGCAAGATTAATTTTTACGCCAACAAAGTCGCAGGCTTCTAGTATATAAATTTCAGCTAATAGCTTATAAAAAAGAGTATCTACTTTAAATCTAGTTTAAATCAGTACAATAAAGTAATAAAATATTTTAATAGAAGGCGGGAAACTCTTCTTTTCTACACTTTTCGCGCACACTTCGAGTCACCACAAACCCACTTGCTATCGCATACCTAATATAAAGCCTGTACTGTAAAAAGAAACACTAACTATAATATATCAAGTTATACAATGTTTAATAGCTGCTGTTCAATTGGAAACAAATAATAAACATTTTACTTGTTTTATTTTTTTTTGCACTTTAACATGAATGTTACTTTGAAAATAACCAGTAAAATGGGTAAACTACCTGTTCGGTTAAAATAACAGTTAGCACAAATCACAGGATGTCACACAATAGCAGTTATTGGCAACAAGTAACAACTGAGCCTGGCGGGAGCGTTATCACAATATCAATACGAGATACTCTGAGGATTGCGCTCTTGTTATCTATATATATGTAATTAAATATATGTATGCCTTCCTACAAACATTTTACAGGGTCTCGATAAGAAAGAAATATATAAAATAATAAATACATACTTGAAAAGCGCTCGATACTGTTGATAAAAATGTTAAATTTTCTTTTTCATACTTTGACATAAATGTTACATGGCAGTCATACGTCATTAAATGAAAAAATACAATTGAGGCTTAATTGATATACTATACATACAGACATATTCATGAAAAAAAAAATCCATTAATTATATTTCTTTGAAAATTTGTCTCTGGCTGTATTAAGATAGAGCGTAGAGTCGAACCTTTTTAAACGTAAGAGATATGCTGTGAAAACAAACAACAAAGTTACAGGTCATTATACCTAATATTTTTATTTTGAGTTTATAAACCCGATGGCAAATAATTATAAAGAATCAGACTTTTTATCTGGAAGTGATCATAACCGAGTTATTTTAATTAATAAAAACTTATTGGCAAAATGAAAAAAAAAACAGTTCAATTAACATCCAATGTTCCAAAACCACAATTGAAAGCCAATAAATGACCAACGTATCATAAAATCGGATATTTTTCACATTTAAAAAACAAACCGACGCACGTATAAACTATTCAAGGTACACTTACTTCATAATAGCGCAGCTTATCACTGAAATACAGTCTATCAGGAAAACGTGCTGTACAGCGTCTGAGCGTCCAACTTCCACCTGTCTGTAGTTAAACAATGAGTGCGAAATCATACACTACCAGCTACCTACACTACACGTGTACTTAACGCACAAGCTTAGAAGTTTATCAAACAATAGATAAGAGGAACTGAATCCGCCACGGTCAAAAGTCTACTAATATTGCAAGAATTTAAGGCTAGAGTAAAAAAGGTCGTGATATTAAAGAGTTTTTTTTTTAATCTTAAATAAAAATATGAATATCAGATACTAGTATGTGGGAGAGCGAGCTTTGCTCGCTGTTTTTGTAGAACGATACTAAATAATAAAATATTTAAAAAAATAATTACAATAATATTCGTCCGAGCGGGATTCGAACCCGAGGCACCAAATTTCCAACAACGCAAAAGGTTCCGATTATATAAAATATTATACAAGATTTGCTCGTTTAAAGTATAAGATAGAAGATTTTCTCGTTTAAAGTATAAGATTAATAATAATGTATTGCAAAAACTTTATTATATATCAAATTGCAGAGTCAATCGTTCAACTTCAACATAGTACTCTAAACTTTTGATTGATTTTCCTCTACATTTTTGTTTGGCCCAGAAGCAATTCTATTTGCTATTTAATTTTGATGAAATATCAGATTGATCATTTACGTAGAAAAAGGCACGAAATCGTAAGAAACAAAGAAACGATCTATGTACCAATTTATAATATCATAGTAAAGTGTACATAATATTGATATAGGCAGTAAAATTTTGTGTTAAAATCTGAGTGTTGAGATTGCTTACGTAGTAAGGATAATATCATTTTCGGATTTACATTTTGCAACCACTATATTAGTTACCAAAACCTTGGAGTCACGCCAACTGTGGTTAGGTTAGGTTATTGGTCCAGTGGTTTAGAGCTTGGCTCTCGACTTCGGAGGTCGTGGGTTTGATCCTCGCGTTGCAACAAAAAAAAATTGTTTTCATGTCTGGTTAGGACAATGCAGGCTGATCACCTGATTGTCGGACGAGAAAGGTGATAAATGCGTCGGATTGGCTTGCGAAAAGTTGGTCCTCGCCAGAAAAAGAGGAGAGAGTGCTATTGTGCACTGCGCACGCTCAGTCGTAACGCTAACGGTAAAAATTTGAAATTTGGACAGTAATTAGTTTAAATTTAAAACGTAGATCCACACTGGAAAGGACTTCGAAAAATTCCACCCTTAAAAGTGTGAAATAGGGGTTCAAAGTTAGTATGGAAAATCTTTAAATCTGCACCTATTTCGATGAAAATTGATATTCATGCTCTATAATACATTTCGTAAGATATGGGGTTATTTGAATTTACCCTCTAGTAAGGATTAAAAGTTTATATGTAAAATGTACCATTGATTTAATATACGAAAATATTCAAAATAATAGAACTTGTCAAGTGTCAACTGTCATTAGATAAATAAACTCTTTAGTCTGTTCAAAATAGGTTATGTCTAAATTCTAGCGTGGCACATATATGTGGCATCCTAAGATCATTTTACGAACATGTGCACAATATTTTGTTGTGCATTCCGAATTTATACGTTTACCTACAAGTTATAAGATATACAAGATACAAGCGAAAGTAAATCATGGACGAAAGCATTCGTCCCAATGTTTGACATTGACTTCTTTAACACGAAGGTGCACACAATAAAGGTATAGTTATTTTCTTATTCTATATTTTATGGTATTCCAGGTAAAAAAAAAACAAATTATTCAATGCGTGTTTTATCGTTTTTGACGTGACAGCGTCTTATAATTCGATGGAGCCGGCTGCACGCACGAAAAAACATGACTCATGCGGCGTTACCTCGCTATGCGGCGTTGTCACGTTCAACTATCGTCAGTAAACCGACTTTACAGACAACCGATTTTTTTTTTTTATTTATTCCTTAACAGTGTCAAATGGTGGTTAGAAGTTTAAATAGTTAAACATTAAAAAGTAGACGAATTGCGTTGATTTTTGGCACACTGGTAGTTATAATGACGTAGACGTCCCTCGAAAGGATTTTTCTAAATTCATCCCCCCCATGGGGGTTCAATGGGGGACAACGCGGACGGAATCGCGCGCAAAATCTAGTAACTAATAATCTCGCGTAGCAACTAAGTGTCGTCAGTCAAACGACACCGGCGCCAAGCTCGCAGTGACATGATCCAGTTACGATTACACTATTACCTCAACTTTACAATATGCACTTATAAAGCTATGTCCACACGTAGGTAGCAGAGATATTTTTATCATACATAAAATACAACAAACTAAAAAAACCTGACGTGTACAGAGTAGGTACACGTGGCAGGAGTGAAATTTCATTCCTTTTAAAATCCGGAAATACTCAAATCGTGCCTAAAGCACATCACTTCAAAAAAGAATAGCAAAATTAAAATTTGCACACGTAGCGCCATCTGTGTATTGAGCCGTACTTTAGAAAGTTAAGTTATTATGTAAGAGAAATATAAGTAGCTTCCTACAGATATATCCAAAATGGCTTTTTATCGGGTCGAGACTCGAGACGCAAGTGGTGACTAAAGTTTCACTTCAAAAAAAATATTTGACTTGGTAGACCAGCGCCATAATGAGGGTGTTTGATATTTTTTCTGCCGCTAGGGGCAGACCCAACGCACACAAAGCGTCATCTGGTGGCGTTAGTGGTATCAAAAACGGTCAATAATAATGTTCGATTCTTTTTCTGTCACCAGGCGGCGCTTGGTAGCCCGACGGTGCTTGTCGTGTGAAAAAGATGTCACGAATTTAAAAACCCTCATAGTACAAGAGGAGCGCTCTACATGTCGACTGGCTTAGGGCCTCGAAATACCAACTGTGAAGCAGTTTCTTGCTGGAAAGAGGTTCGGATAAGAACCCAAACTTTCTCTACCTTGGTTAAGACTTAATAGGCGAAGCGGAAGTGGCAAAGGACAATAGTTTTAAGAAGTTTTAATAATTTAAGGAATATAATATATACATTAAAAACACTCATAATCTGTTAATAAAGTCAACAAATATACTGATGCAACTATAATAGTCAGTTCACAATTAAAATGGCGATTTAAAATTTAACTTTACTCAATTTTTACACGTTTAATTGCAAGAGTTCCGATGTCAAACTGCACAGCTCTACATAGCCCGACGCCGCTCTTGCAATAAAATTTATAATAAATAAAGTTAAATTTTGAATCACTATTTTAAAAATGCAATGCTTCCTTCGGTGTGAGCAGACCCTAAGACATATATTTCCAAAACTAGTAGAGCTACTTTACTGTCATTCATAAACGATTGCGGCTATACAATGTATTTGTTCACGATTCACAGCAATTCGATGCGACATTTAAATCACTCTTCATGACATATAATAGTGAAAAATAAAAATAAAGAAAGGCGTCGAGAAAAAAAAACTCTTATTTTGTGTAGGTACGCGGCCATTTTTCCGCGCTCAGTAACAACTAACAATATAAAATTATGCAACACCAGTCTAAAGTCTAGACAATATCATATTAATAGACAATAAGCACTTAGTAAGAAAAACTGATAATTCACGTGCAAAATTAATCGGTTTTAATAGTTGTTAATTTTTATGAAACTTCGACTCAAATCGCAACACATTTTTTATTCTCCTAAAGTTGTGATTTATATTGCCTTCTGTTTTAGTTAAAAATAAAAAACACAGAGCGTCCAAGACTTGCCGAAAACTGCTCACATCACATCTTCTATTTAAATAACGAATATCGAAATATGAACGTGCGTATGCGAAAAGCGGGGATAAATCAATACATTTCATAGCCAGAGCGTTTGGTTTTACTTTAATGATGATACAGTACTGGATTTAGCATGCGTGTACGTCGGTGTTTTACATCTAAAGTAAATAAATCATATAATAAATTTCGTGGCAAATACGTTTCATATGCTAACCCACCAAGGTCTCCGCGAACAGACGTGGTTAGATGCTTCTTAGGTTTATTGGTTAGATGATCCTTGTAGTCCTAGGTTCATAGTAACAATATGTTACGTATATGATATTTCTGTAGAAATTAAAGACAAAACATAAACTTTTACTTTAAACGAGACAATCTTATATGTACATAATCGGTTTATCGAAAACGGCTGCAAACATTATCATGAAATTTAGTATGTAGGTAATTTTTGGGGAGAAAAATCGATCTAGCTAGGTCTTATCATAGTTAAACTGCGCATTTTTTTTTGTTTTGTTTTGCACTTAACTCTGACCTATTGCATAGGCCGAGTGCCACTGCCATCTTCTTACTAAAATGAATGATGTTAAGTGTCTAGAAATGAAAGACGCATTTTTTAATAATATTTTGAAGCAAATATAAAAAAATCACCCTTAACAATTCGAGCAAAGTAGGTTGGTACTTTACGCACCTTTAGTGCCGTCTACCTGCAAAAGCCACTATCGTGGAAATTTCATGATTGGCCATCTTTCTTACCTTTTTTTTTAAATTTATTTATTCATGAAAAGAAATAATATTACAATTGAAGTTATATCTCGATAAACGAGTGTTTGACGCCGATAAGCACTCATCTTATACAATGTATCTACATAATACTTAATCCTAAATCCTAAATCCTAAAGTCCTAAATCAATAAGATTAAAAAAAAAACACAAAACTAAATTATTAATTTCAAAGAAACCAAACACTTTTCAATTTGCCAAACAATACAAATTAACTCATTACATTTACAATGCAGTTAACTTTTTTTTGGTAATTCCTGTGAACATTTTCTCTTTGTGTTTATTATATAATATTTTTCATTCGTTAAACATTTTAGGTAGGTACCTACTAAGCATTTATTTGTCCTCTCTCCATAGTAGTTTTTTTTATATTTTATTACCTGTGTTGAGAGCATGCGCTGACAGCCTGTCAGCCTTAACGAAACTCCATTAAATACCACTGTTTGGTATCGATAATAAGATTTCACACACAACATGAATGATAAAATGCTGACAATAGTCGAGTATTGCGTCAATGAGCAACGTAAATAAAGATTAGAGACATTATAGTTCACAAGCCTCGCACGTTTGCACGTTTTGGGATGTGTTACTCGGAATTTGGCAATAAAATAGAATCGTTATCTTCATTCAACTTAGGGTTAGTTCACACCGCGACGATACGCTGCTGCCGGTGCCGGTGCTGCATTTTTAAGATAGCTATTCAAAATTGAAATTTATATTTTACTACACAAAAAGATAATTACTCGTTTCATATTATGACATCAGCCATACATTGCACAATGCACATGCTCTTTGCAGCGCGATGCAACTCGACATTTGAACTCTGACAATGAAACGTGCATCTTCTTGTATAATGAATAAAGTTCAATTTTGAATAGCTATGTTAAAAATGCAACATTATTTCGCGTATCGTTTCGTTTTGGTGTGAATTGTCGATTAAACTCAACCATACAACACAACCTTTAGTATTTACTTTATTCTTACAAAAGCAGATGAAAATCTCAACTTTAATTTTATGTTTGAATTCATATTACACAATTATCTAAGTGTAGGTATTCCTGATTATTTCTGGGTGTTCCAAGGTTTGACGTTATGTCATTTACTTCGTCAGACTTTTGTCACAAGGTAATTAAATGTGTAAACTGAACGTGTTCTAAATGTGTTAAGCGGCGAGGTGGTGCGAATTTTTGTCGTAATTGAAATTCAAGGAAACTGAGAAACTACAATGTTCTAATTTATAAATTTGTAAATGGATATGCAACACTATTTCAGAATGTAAATAACTGAATTATTTGTGGTGTTATTTTTATTTCACAAGAGAAAGATAAAAATTTGCTGTGAAGTGAAATCCACGAGTAATAATACATATTTAAATATTATTTTGCATATAATGCGAAATACATAGTTAGATTATAAAAAGATGAATATTAATAAAACAATTTATTGAAAAATATTATTCAGTATTATATGATATATAATACAGTAATGAAAATATTTTTTGCGAAATGACTCTATAGTTAAGCATACAGATTATTTATAAGATTGTTAAGATCATTAGGGATTCTTAGAAGGACTCTCCAGGTAGTTGCCTGTAGTTGTACTGTTCTTCTCTCTTTTTAACTTTTGGTAATTAACAGGATTCTATTCTTCTCACTCTTTCCTTATCGTACTTATGAATGAATAGGAATTTCTTAGGACAAGTGGCACTTGCCCTAAATTGTGTCTTGGTCATATCAATTAACTAATAATTACGCGTAATTTAAGTGTATTTAATATTCAATTGGTGAAAAAATTACAATTTTAATGAAAAATGTGGTAAACGAACAACCGAATCGCCTGTTGGTAAACGATATCGTCGTCCATAAACACCAACGAACGACGCACCAGAGGAGAAGTGCGTTGTCTTCCAAAAACCTTCTCTTGACCTTGACCTTCAAAGGTTTTATTGTCTGTATTAACAAAAGTATTGTCTATTCCATTAGCATTCTAACATCCGAATACAGGAACGATAGTTGAATTAAGTCACGCTCAAGTCACAAGCTGTCCCTGTCGTTTTGGCTAGCAGAGACAGCGACAGCCTGTGAATATGAGGGCTCTGAATTTTGATTCGCGTTTCAGTATTCGGCCATAAGGAGCACATTTCATGAGAAAAAACATCACAAGACGCGTTGTCTAATATTGCGTAACAAAAACACATGACGACCTAATTTGTTGACTCATTACAACAGCGTATGTGCATGTACTGTGGCGGTCGCCAGCAAACCCTATGTGGCCCATAGTCCACACTTCGGCCATATTACCTACTAGTTACTACATATGGAAAAAGGGTACAAAAGTGCCTAGCTGCTAATAATCAATTCGAAATTATGTTCAGTAATCGTTCTCAAATATTATGTTACCTGCATACCTAACATTGGTTTATCATTGTTAAAATACTTTGTTTAGGTAAACTAAGTACCAACACTATTACCGACGACTTTTTGCTACAAATTTCTTTATTGACGTTTGAAAACAATAATACTATGTGGGTTATCAGTTACCTTGCGGCTGGGAGTTGAGACTGGATTGTCCGGAATCCGGATGGCCGGAGAAAACCATATCAGACCATTGAAAATAGAACTCTGCACTAATACAATAGAGCTGAAAATAGTACATACGAGTGTTAACTGTCAAGTCAAATATCAATGTCAAATATGACAACTCATGTTGGTCAACAAATGTTTTGAATTTTCCCCGACCTTACGGATTCCGGACAGTATAATATAGTCCCGGCCTTAACCATAAGGACCGACAATTGTCGGAAGGAACGCATTCCGATTGGCAATGATGCACTCGACCAGAATGTGGTAAATCAGTTTTTTGTTATATTTTTAGTTCGTCTTTGTTGAGTCACTAATAGCCTCTGTTTAATGGACTCGTAATAATTTCCCGGTTCGCTATCATAGGTTTCGGTTTAAAAAGAAAATTGTGTGAAATATAGTTTTATACTTTTAAGACAACTTCCTGACTGTACAATAATTTTCTAAAATAAATATCATCATCATAATCTTATTATGTAAACAAAAACTTTGAACTCATTTTTACAAAAATTATGCGAACGATTATGAAAGGACACTGGCGAAGCCTGCCCGATTTTCTATCAAGAGCGGCCAAGTTTCGAACATATTATGTGGTTTTATAGTCGGTACTTAAAAAGCTATTATATAAAAATAAAAAAATATATATAAATTTATGAATCTCCGAATATCAGAGAATTGATGTGTAAAACTTATCCGTGGTAATCGTTGCCATCATATCTGTATAGTCTATGGTTATCTTGCTGTAAATTTGAGACGTAAAAGCTTCATCTAGTGGCCCTATAGAGAGATTTATTTTTTATTGGAGTATAAAGTTATTTTCTTTTTCAATAGTCAACAGTTTAGTACTAGCTTTATGAAAAAAAAGTTACTTGGGTGTGAAGTAGATCCCTCCATACTATTTATATTTATACTAAGAAAAATAATTATTATGTTTTTGGTTTTCGTAAAGTGAAAGCGATATATATCATTTATCTGTTAGCATATTGCGTTTCCAAACAAACTAGATATTTACATTTTTTACGTATTCATTACGTAATTGACAACATAAATAATAGATGTCGCTTTTCCGCAAACCGCCACTAGGGCAATCAATTAACTTTTATCTCCCGAGTTTGATATAATATATAACAATATTGATGTTTTTTGTGCCTATGTTCATAAAGTACAACTTACAATAAATATTTTTTGTAGCCACGTATTTTAATTACCAGGCAGTAAATGTATGGCGACTTTCCGATCTCCTTTGGCACATTTTTATTACGTATATGTGACGCAAAGGACTTTTGTAAACTTCAATTTAAAAATAATTTCAATTATGGGCGAATTTCGACCACTGGACGGAGCCGCGGGAAAAGGCTAGTACAATGATAATTACAAAAATTATAGCTCAGGTTTACGTTGATACATGATGAAGTAATGTTTAGCGACCCTTTTGCTATTATACACCATTAAAATTACTTGAGTTCTAAGCTTTTAATAATTTAAAAGCGAGTATATTTTAGTACCTACGTAGTACGTGTATCAAAAACCCATCATTATTTGCTAAGGTGGGGTTTGTTTATGGAGTGCACGATGCGCCTGCGCAGTCAATGGGAACGGCGAAGTCAGTGACCATGTCAAACGAGACCGAACGTGAACGATGTCCGGACTCCGGATGTTAAATATTGATTGATTGAAAACATTTTGTGTTATAATATGCTACAAAAAAAATATAATATTATTTACTACTCGGTATTCACTACATTTTATAAAATTTTATGTCATACTAGCTTTTTCCTGCGGCTCCGCCCGCGTAAATACAGCATCCCACGGGAACATTGTACATTTTCGGGGCTTAAAAGAATCATATGTGTTAATCCAGAGCTTAAACTACCAAATTTCATCGAAACCCGTTCAGCAGTTTTTGTCTGATAGCGTATCATACATCCATGCATCCATCCTCACAAATTTTCACATTTATAATAGTAGTACGCTAAAATTCAATGTGATAAGTTGATGATCTTTAGGACAATGTATACTGTGTAAGTTGACATTATTTTAGCACGAACTACAAATTGTAGCATATCACATACACTTTAAACAAACAATCTAAAAATTCAGGCATTTTCTATTAGATCTTCAAGTCTTCAATCTAATGGTTAAATATGACGTTCTGTAATCTGTTATTATCACAATTATGTTCTAAAAAAATCTTAAAAAATTAAAAAGAAAAGATACTCACAGAGTTGACGTCGGTGGTTCGCCCACAAACACGATGTCGGTGTTCTCAACCCATCGGGATGGTCCTGCTGGAACAGTTGGCGACGGTGGACCGGTGAATTACACCGCTACAACTCTGTGAACAAAATGGCGGCTGTAGAAAAAGTCATAAAATGGCGGCCGTAATAGTGCCCGCACACCTAGCATGTCACATGTGACATGTGCATCCACTGTGCAAGCAAGGATTTGCTTGTTTTCTAGCCTAGCTGCAGCTTGCCTAGCGTGTAAAATGTAAATGAAGTATAAAACTTTGCTAGAGCCCTATGAGAACTTCAGTTCAACAGTTAACTGCACGATTCTGTATAATATCATGCGTAGACAAGTAAGTACTAAGTAGTAATTACCTGGTGATTTTTTACCAAAAGTATTTGCGTCGAAGACAAAGTATTTGTAAATAGGAAAACATTTTAGAGAATTATGAGTTATGTTACAGGCCACAGTTATTAAGCAAAAAAAGATGCTCGATAATAATTATTAGCCTAGTGAGTTGCTCCCTGCACATCGCACGATCAGCGTTCATTGGAATTTACAGTAGAAATAGGGTGACAAAAAATCACCCACTATTTTTTAATTCAACCTTAAAACCTTATTAATAAAAATAATATTTATAAACTTGACCTTTAAAGTAAAGTTTTTCGTAGGCCATGCATAAAAAGTATTCTTTGATTGTTTACCTATTAAGTTTTCGTATGTTGTTTATCTCAGGATAAAGTATATATTTGCGTAGACGTCATCAAAATTAATTCACTTTAAGATATTTAAATAATCATTCATAATATTTGGTGCTTTTGTTTGATGTACCTATTTTGATTTATCAACAAAGATGGCAAACAGAGAGTATTTGCTACTGAGATTAAAAATTACATAACAAATATAATTTATTTTACTATCACTTTTATTATTATTATTATAGGGCCCCTTTATTCTGAATTGGTCATTGTTTTGATGTTTGTGAGTTTTATAAGACATCTCTCAATTCAGTGTGCCTTTTGGCAAAGGGCTCTTTTAGCTCCTTCCATTGGATTTTATCTCTGGCCACTCTCCTCCAGTGAGGATCTGCTGTGAATCTTAGCTCATCCTCCCATCGTTTTGGCTGTTTTCCTCTACTACGTTTTCCATTCCTTGGATACCAGTCTGTTATAGTCTAACTTTTCCATTTTGTCCCTTATCATGTGGACGGCCCATCTCCATTTTTGCAGGTCGATTTTAGGTAGTATATCGGTTACTCTTGTTTTTGATTTTATTATTCTGTTACTTATTCGTTCCATTTTGCATATTCCTGTCATGCATCTTTCCATTGCCCTTTGGTAGTATTGTAGTTTGTTTCTATCTGCTTTGGTCACGACCCAAGTTTCGCAACCATAGGTAATGCAGGGTAATATGTATGTGTTGAAGGCTTTCCGCTTTATGGAAATATTAAGATCTTTAGACTTCATAATCTCTTTCAACGCCCAATACTTTCTCCAATCACATGCTATTCTGGTATTTATTTCTTTTGTAGTTTGGTCCTTGGGCGATATATTATGTTGGCCTAAATAAGTGTACTCATCCGCATATTACAGATGATGATCATTTAATTTTACTGGAGTTCTGTTGAGTTGGTCATTATTTTAATTTTTGTTGTGTTCATTGTTAGCCCAACTTTATGTCTTTCGTCTGCTAATGCTTGTATTTTTATTTCTAGGTTGTTTGAGCTTTCTTCAAATAAGACAATGTCGTCAGCAAATCTGTAATACTATCACTTTTATACTAGATTATATGTAAATTATTGGACGTAGGTTGCCTTCATTATTTAAACAGACTGACAGATTTTAACAGACTTTAGAGCTCTACTAGTTTACGCAATCAATAACTATACGCACAAACCACAGTAAATAAATACACAGACTTTATTACGAGCTCTATTAATTACCATGCGTTACAACTTACAACTAACAAGTATTTTCTTTCGTATAATAATACGTTACAAGGAAATTTCAGCAGTTATAATGTTACTAACCAGAACTTTTAACGTATTTTTATGATCTACATACCTATGTAGATCATAAAAATACGTTAAAAGTTCTGGTTAGTAACATTATAAACCAACATTATAAACCAATTTTTTGGATAATACAATATAATCAATAAATATTTTCAGACGAATATATTATAATGGCTATATAATATATCACTTGGCCTACTATCTTTTTCTGTTCTCGAAACCTACTTAAAATGCAATTACAACAACTTATTTATAACAATTGCGTTTTATGCATAAAATTGATAATTTAATAAGAAAGGGAAAGAAATTGTGATGACGAGACAAGATATTTCGCTTTTAGCCTTGCAGAGTCAACATAGAACTTCAGAGTCTACTAGGATGTTTTGAAATCATTGGAAATAATAACCTAAATACTAGTAACGTACAAACAAAAGGAAACATAGGTCAACGGTCAACACGTGTCTTAATGTTCCAACATTATCTAGTCAACTTGACAATAATAAGCTACGCATAGATCATTAATTAATCGATAATTGCACATTAAATGGGATGCCTAGATATAAAAAAAAAAAACTTAAGTCGAAACTAACAATCACATTCGGGATTAATAAGGAAATTTCAGCTGAACCGGAAAATAGAGATATAGTGCTACACAATTTTTTTTCTAGATGTAACGTAAAGCGTTATCTCTGTTATCCTTAGAGCTCGGCCAAATTTTCTCATCTATACTAATATTATCTATACTAATAATATAAAGAGGAAAAGTTTGTTTGTCTGTATGTTTGTTTGTTTGCATTGAATAGGCTCCGAAACTACTGATAACTCCGATATAGAGTAGACCACGGGGAAGAAAATATGCAACTTTTTACCGCGGAAAAAGGTACGGTTTCCCGAGATTTTCTTTTGCACACACAAAATCACGGGCAACATCTAGTTGTATTTATTTTGAAATGACATAGATAATCTATCTACTAGAGATAAGATAAGTATAAACTTTTAATGCAGATAAAAATACGGTTTCCCATGGCGTGGATATTTGTTCTATGTTTTCAGTCTATTAAGTAACAAATTCCAATTCAAAAACCTTTGGGAGAAGAATATATATGGAAGGAACAAAATAGTTGACAAGATTTTTGTACTTTGGTTGGAATTTTGGTTGTAATGTTGGCTTTTATGTTAATACGACGTACGAATTAAGACTTTATTGCAATGTGCATAAATGAAATATTAAATTAATAGCAATACAAATATAATTTGTATATGGAAAGTTTCAACATAAACTATGAACACCTAGTAAAGTTTGACATGTGACTAGCTATTAGCTATCTCCTTCTACCCCATTAGCATGTCGTAAGGAGAATAAAGAACGACATAATTTGTGTCTCGACCTCCTGCTAATAGCCGGGTACCTATCTAGAATCTATGCTATTTAAACATAATAATCTGTATCCCAACTCTCGTAATTAACTTACACTTTCATTTTAATTTTTATTTATTGAATTATAAATGAATTCCTTGACATTATAAACTGATTTTTGGATCGTTTTACGTTGGTTTGACATTTATAAGAATGCAATTTGCAGTTTTAACACAACGGAAGTGGATTTATTTAGCGGAATCTTCATTCAGAGTAAATGCCCACTGAAACGGCGTATATTTTCCTGGTACATCTTGTAACCACAACAGTAGCACTCGTGTGCCATACACATAACACGAACGCGCACAGTTCGACCCATGGCGCCTCCTTATCAGTGTCAAACACGGACAAACCAGGAAAATTACTCATGCCACGCAACGATATCATAAATAAATTCACTTTGTTGTGCACGACTGCACGAGACTTCCAAGAAAATAGATAAAAAAACAATTTTAGATACTAATTTACCAGGAATTCCACGATATACACCATAGCAATTAGGTTACGCTTCGAAGGCCCACTTCACAGATCCTGGGTTAAAGCTAACCCTGGGTGAAACATCATGTTATCTCTTTCGTTCTTCTTATTTATGATACAGAGCATGATATTTTAACCCAGGGTTAACTTTAACCCAGATCTGCGCAAGTAGGCCTTAGGTGTTATAATATCATAAAGTTTACACTACACTATTAAAAGTGTCTATAGCAAATGCAGTAGGTAAATTCTGTAAAGTTAGCTTAATACAATTTACTGCATTTTACCCATTGTAAATTGTAATGCAATAAACAAAACATTAATTGTGCAAGCCATGCAGAATATATAATCGATTGTAAACACACGTTTAATAATCGATTGGTACACAGACTCATTGTATTTTTATTGAGAATCCCCTAATTGCCGTTTCGCCATTAAAACATCAGGAACCATTATCTTCGAATATTCGGGAATCCGGAATGCGTGACATTTCCCTTCCCGCCATTTTGAGAATGTCAAAGGCAAAAGTCAAAGGTGTTACGTAGTATAAGTGACCTCTGTATCTTATATGAATGGCCGAGGACCTATATCTGACCTGAAATGACGTCACTAACGAAAATGAAAATTCGCGTTCTTAAATGTCGTCAATCGTCAAGCGTGACACCTAGGCGAATGACGACTTTTCACGTTCATTCGTCGTGATGGCAAAGGTGTATGAATTCTAAGTAGTTTAACGAGTTGTAATGTTGAATTGGATGATGAAATGCTTATAAAATAGTTTATATCTGGAAGAGTCTTTGTAATTGAAATTCTAATTATGTTTTACCATTTCTTATTAAAATGGGATCTACGGTCTACATTAAAAATAGCACTAAAGAATATAAAACAAGGATTAACAACTTTTGTAATGTCTATTTTCAATGTTGTACTTAATGAAGAAATGCTCTACTTATCTGCTCACTGAGGTTTTTCGCTAATAGGCTAGAGTCTAGACTCTAAACTTTTTTTTTATTGTATAAATGAATAGTAGGTATCTTACTCTTAAAATATATGAGTAAGTTCTCAGAGGAAAAAATAAAAATAATTTAAAAAAATACAATATTTTCAAAGGAAAGTAGGTACAGCGATTTATTTACAAAATTTCGCAAGTTTCGCGAAGACGTCACGATTAGGTAAAAATGAAATATAAGGCCGAAGAAACAATATATCTCCGTTATTCGTTTAAGTTCATACTAAACTAAATTGAATGTTTTTGTGTATATGTTATTGTGTATGAATGATGATGATGATGATCATATGATGTAAGTTGTTTTTTACTAATTTAGCAAGTAAATTTGAAACGTGAATGTATTTTTAGATGTATCTATCTAATTACTAAACAACAAGTCATATAATGTAAAAGTTTTATACGTTTTTCAAGTAGTAAAACCTAAATATTTCTGAGTAAATAAATTAAACTAAATATTTGACATGTAGTCGTCTCCCTTATTACCTACACTACCAAGTACCTACTCTATGCTCTAAATTAAAAAAAAAGAACTCGTTTTATATATAGCCTAATGCGTATTCGTAGCAGTCGTAACACTTTAATGATGATCGATATGAATCACGAAGCAGAGGGATTCACAAGTAGTTTATTCGAGATTAAAACTACTCAATAGACCGGCTACTTAAAATCAGAATTTATTTGCGTTTACAGAGCGAGTATAGTGACGCATCCCGCCTTAAGAAAGGTAGGAAAATTGTTGAGTTTACTTTAGATTAGGGTTGCCGACCGTCTTGTTTTCCCGGGACATGTACTAGTTTTTGCAGTGTCCTGGGTCGTCCTGGATAGTTTAAAAGCAATGTCCTGGGTTTTTTAAACGCCCCGATAAGATCATGTATTTTAAAATTCGCGCGTCACATTTACAACTTTTCTGTGTAATTTAATTTTATTCAAATACTTTTATGAAAAATATGATTATTATCATTACATTTAATCTATTTTCACTACATATTAATTAACTGTTGCAACTCTATTACTGCGTCCTGTTTTTAAACGATTTTCCCAACTTCAAATCCCAGTTTTTTTAATTTGGGGTTGGCAACCCTACTTTAGATAGAGATTGAAAATTCGTTTTTTTCGAAAATTGTATAAACAAAAATTTGCGACAGTTAACACGTCCAACTAACTAAGTAATAACACGACAAACATTTTCCTTGTAATATTTTCCATCGGATTTTCTCGGAAATACCAACAGCGCATGATTCTTACACGTAAATGCATTATACTTAAGCAATCCCATACGAATCCATTTGAAGTTAAATATGAAAATTGAGACAAATTATGTGCATTTTTATAAGATTTGTACGCAGGACATGCTAATAGAAAAGTAGGTATATAATAGGATTTGTCTCGCTTATAAGATTAAAACCTTGTATTTTATAATTATGCGAACATGCTCGGAATTCGTACTTTTTGGGTAGCAACAGATGAATTATTAAACCACGTGCGGGACGGAGGACAGCGCTCGCCCGATTGGGGTCAAGTGCCCCACAGTCCCATGTCTAGACGGACCCTATTTATAGTACCCTTTTATATAATTTCAGATGTATAAATATACTTATAATTATAGTATCTTTATTATACAGTATCCTTTTATAGATTGCTGCTCTCAAATCCTAAATCCCTGTTTTCCACCGTCGAGCTAAGAGAGAGTGATGTAGAGTCTGAGGCAACTTTCTCTACATTAGGTATACGTCATAATGCGAACTCAATGATAATATTCTCCAATTAGTAAGGCTTTGTGTTTTAATGTATTATCGGGGAAACGCCTTGAATTGCCCACGAATTGTGCAATGTCCCTTTATCGCGGAAAAATATGGAAAAGTATGTTACTCACGTTTGCATTGATTTTTCTCTCTGTCGAAGTTCTGACGGTCCTTTACGTAGGTAACGCGAAGAGGACTACATTTGAAACGGCACTATTGAGGGCTTTTGCACAATCCACAACGAGCACTGTAGAACACAACTGCACGTTACATCAAAGTATAGAATAATGGCCCATAGACCAGCTGTCAAAGCCGCACACGCAATCAGCTCAAATGTGCAGTGTAGCGCCATCTAGTTAATCTACTGGAAGTAATTGAAAAGTTGAAGCTTATTTTTTGTTATTTTATGATAAATAGCATTTGTGGTTGTGTTGCGTGATATTGTAAATACTTATCTGGTCTTTGCAGTAATAATATATATTTTATAAGGTAAAACAGTAGTTGAAATAATTTATTTTGTAAAAAAATATAAAATATTTCAAGACTGGTATTTTTTACATTAAAAATGTATTTTTCAATGGTATGCGACCAAACCTTAAGTTTTATAACATGTGTTTAAATAAAAATACCAAATATATCAAGGATTATGATATTATAATAATAATATAAAAGATTTTTAACATGCATTTAAATTAAATGTTTATAGCGCCATCTATTTCTCATTATTTAAACTTCTTAGTGTTTTAAACATATTGATAGTATTTACTCACACTCACCTGACAGTTGAGTTTTGGATGTTTTCCACAGATGGCGCTTTGATTTTTTAAACTAAAAGTTATAAAATATTGCGACAAATTGCGATAAAACACATTTTAAGACTACTGGCGGAATTTGAAAAAAGTATTAACGTAATAAAAAAAGAAATGTTATTTTAATTGCGTGCCATGGCAATTGGAAGACTCATGAAGCTATATTTGATTAATAAAAAATAATATTCGAAATCGAAGGTAGATATAAAGTTATATTTCTTTTAACATTGACACAGTTTGGTACTCCATGCTAGTACATTTGCATTTAATATAATCGTAGTTACAATGGATATAATAACATCGAGCTATAATATGTCGATTGATAAACAACCTATTTTCAACGATGTTATGCAAACTCCATACAAACTGGTGAGTAACAATGTATCAATATTTAATCTGTTAAACCGGTGGGAAATCCGATACTGAAATGCAAAATATAGATCAATCTAGCGGACATAATCAGTCAAGGCTAGATCTGGGTACCTCTAGTCCCTATATCATGGTTGCAGATTCGAGACTAAAAAATAAAACTTACATAACTAATAAAGTACCTACCTAGTACCTAGAAACATAGCGAAAATAGTGAAATAGCAGTGGTGTGGGGGCTCCTTTAATGGACTGAGATCCCAGACTCCCCTTATATTCTTACTGATAAAACGTATATCATATTGTCGTATTAGTGTGTACAATGGACGTATATATTATTACCCGCTAGTTTGTGCGGTAGGCCAATTCTCAAGTACAGCGCACCGAAGGTACAAAAAAATCGTACTAACTTTCCTTACAGCCTTTGAAATGATTCTAACGTATGGTATAGTAGAATGGTGACAGTTAAATATTATATAGTGTAATTTACACCGATTACTTAATTCATGTTGTACCTAGTTTTCATAAAAATTTAAATGTAAAATCATCGACGTAAAAATAAAATCATTTAATTTCTAACCTTTCTAAAGTTTCTAAACTAGCTCATACCAAGTCTAGAGAAAAATTACCTTAGTATGTTTTGTTCCGTAGTACGTTATTCTAAAAGCAAAAAAATAAGATTGATACTTTATCAAAATGTACATAAGTGAAATGAGTACAATTTTTCGCAGCTTTAGAGCGTTGTAACTAACAATTGGCCCGCGGCACATACTAGCGGGTGAGCATACGTTACGTTGTAAGTACATACAAATAGCTACTACAATATGATATACATTTAATCATTAGGAATACAAGGGGTGTCCGGCGGGTCTGGGATCTCAGTCCATAACTCCATTCCTATCGGATTCACTTAGCACTTACCTTTTGAAGACCCTCATCGAAATCCCAACCTATTGTACAGCCTAGGGCTTCCCTATGAAGGAGAGCCATCGCCACTGTGAAGTAGCGCAAGGAATATAGGTATACTGTATTTATTACGTATGAACGTAGTAGTAAATAGTAGGCTGTGGTATTGGGTAGAAGTTAATTGCCATAAATAGTTTTGTTGTTTTCAGACATCATTTAGGAACTTTGGACTGTATGATGATTGATGAGGTAGGTGGGTACCTAATGGGTTATACAAAAAAAAATGGTAATAATACTGCATTCCCCATTCGACTGTATCCTATAATTTGGTCGAATTTAATTATTTTCTGTGCTTTTGTGTGTGCTACTTGTAACAATGACGTTCATCCTCCTGTCCTACTACTATCCTACAAATATTATAAATGTGAAAGTTTGTGAGGATGGATGGATGTCTGTTACTCTTTCACGCAAAAACGACTGAACTGATTTTTAGTAGTAGTTTAGGCTCTGGATTAAAACATTGGCTACTTTTTATCCCGAAAAAGTACAGTATTTCCGTGGTATACCCGATTTACGCTATATTTACGATTTACGGCTATATTTACGCGGGCGGAGCCGCGGGAAAAAACTAGTACTAATATAAATGTGAAAGTTTGTGAGGATGGACGGATGGATAGATAGATGTTTGTGACTCTTTCACGCAAAAACTACTAAACGGATTTTGATGAAATTTGGTATGGTAGTAGCTCTGGATTAACACATAGGCCACCTATCATCCCGAATAAGTGTTCACAGTGGTTCCGTGGGATATTGTATTCGAGCGGGCGGAGCCGCGGGCAAAAGCTAGTAACTTCTTATGCAGTCCTTTAAAGTTTTTCTGATGTGCCAAGAACAATAGTAATAAGAATAATAGGTAGGTACTTAAAGGTGCTCAAAACTTAAGCCCAGTGTCACTCATTAACAAAAACTACCTCATTTATATGTTGTTGATACTAACACGTGGAAAATGCCTACTCATCATTATTATTAACGCCTACTATTTATTTAGAACTAAATTTTGACCATTTGGAATTACTAATCTTACTTATATTACATTCTTGTCTCTTTATAATTATTTAGAAACCTCTTATGTATTATCTATGTTTCATTAAATTTAATAATATAAGATTAATAATTAAATATTTATTTTATTCTGTTTTTAGTTTATTTGTTGTTATAGCGGCAACAGAAATACATCATCTGTGAAAATTTCAACTGTCTAGCTATCACGGTTTATGAAACAGCCTGGTGACAGACAGACGGAGACACGAACAATCGGACAACAAAGTTTTGGTAATAGTGGGGTTTGCTTTAGAATAGGGGAAGCTAAATAGGGGAGAGGGAAGGGGAGGGGGAAAGGGAGGGGACACCTGATCCTCCCCCACCATTCCCAGGGCAAAGAATATCCATATATTACTAACGTATGAGGGTGAGGGGGGTGTATAATTTTTGAAAAAAGTGGATATGAAAATTGACAAATAATTACCTCAAAGTTGCCCTTTTACGGACAATTTTCCTGGATTTCTTTAGTATTTAATGAAAATATTTTGCTTTCAGTACCTAAGCATTAAGATTTAAAAATAAATATTTCATTCCCATTCATAGTACTTATAATGAATTTTCACAATTGCATTTTCCTTTGTTGTAATGAAAAGACGGGTTTTTAACATTAAGATTAATTTGAATTGTCATTTAAACATTCACTTAGAAAATACTTATTAAAATTTACTCTAACCAAAATCAAACTTAGTTTACTTTAACATAAGTCCTTACCTTTTTAGAAACAAAAGCTGTTTATTTGTTATTTTTATTCCCTAATAACTAGGCAATTTGGGACACTTAAATCTTTAATGCTTTGAGATCATACACAAGCCTTGAGGACTCCCCTTACAATCTGCCGCCGAACCTTAAAGGTACGAGGAAATGGCGCGAGGACCCTTATTTTGACTCTCAGAGGGCTTAAGGGCCCTCTTCACACTAATAATAATAGAATTCAAGAGTCAGAACACCATGATAATAAAAATTTACATTTTGCAGCCCTCAACTGCAAGTGACAAAGAGTTCTACTTGAAAACAAATGCGGATTCTGGTAAGTGGAAAAATAACGTTAAGTAGATTTTAATCTATCTTTTAATAAATTACCTACATAAGGCAAATATGATTTACAAAGAGATGAATTTCATATTGACGTGATTGAAGTATGACAAATGATTGTAAACAGAGGCCAACAACTCTCGTAAATGTACAATTTGCAGTATGGCTTCAGTCTCAAGTAAGACGGTCGCATTCCCACACGCATCACATCGTGCGTGTGCGAGTGAGACAAAATGTACTAAGACTTGAGTGATACTGCCAATTGAACAGAAATGATTCCTATCTGTTATAAAATCTAAATTACAAAGGTAAAGCTATGGCTTTACCTTTGTAATTATTACTACAACTATATGTAGTTTACTAACTAAAGTGCGGTCGCGAAGCACGTAGAATTTCTTACATTGACTCATTGCTACTTGTCTCTTTCACTCGCGCACGAATATATTGCTATCGCGCACCTACCTGTGTAAATGCGATAGCAATATAGGTTTGTTGTTGTTACTCTTTCACGCAATAACTACTAAACGGATTTTGGTATGGTAGAAGTTTATTAATAAATATAGAAAAGTAGCCAAAGAACGTTTGTGTGCTTATTATAAAGTAAATGATTTTATTAACGATTGCACACCTTGGGAATAAGCTGCGATGCACCCCTGCAAGGCTGTCTCTATGTACTAGTGTGCTTTTGACTTTTGTTACATTCAACATAGATTTAAGTAGACTCAAGACTGATTCAAGACTGTATACAGTGTAAAATATATATTATATTTCTTTTAAAAGAACAATTTTCTATATTTTTGCTAAAAGATGGCCCGTGTGAATTTCTCACGCCGGTTCTTCTCGGCGGGTTAGGGTTGAACCAGTGGTAGCTTTTTCTGTTGACTTTCCGAAGAAAGCTTGTTAAGTTTCATTTGGAAATAAAAAAATAAACATTTTCATTTCATTCATTTTATTTTCGTATAGCTTCTGGATTACCACATCGGCTACTTTTTATTGCAGCAAAATGTTAGGTTTCCGCGGAACTTGTTTTTGCGCGAACGAAGTCGCGGGCAACACCCTAAATATAGGTTAATAAAATGAATTATTATGTGGTATAGACACTATACAAAATTCAGTAACTTCTGACTTTGTAAAGGATCAACTATTGTTTTTTTTTAATATTTTTTTTTTTAATTCTGTCATTTCAGATGCGCTGCTTGCAGTAAAGATGGATCCAGCCGTGCTGGAGGCACAGGTGACCGTCACACAGAGCCAGGCGAGGAATAAGTACACCCCACCACCGACGCCTCACACGGACACCGTCGCTAGAGTCGATAAAACTAAGCAGAAGAAAGGTGATTTTTGTAAAAGTCAATTAAATAGATATTAGGTTACTATATTAGGCTTAGGGCCTGGACCTTTAATCGAGAATCAATATGCATTCAATAATTTCGACGGCGATCTTCGAAATCAAAAATGTATGGGATTCGACATAAGTCATCGCTAAGTGACATTTCGCTTGCGATGGCTGAAGTCAAATCCCATACATTTTGTTTTCGAACTTCGCCGTCGAAATTATCGAGTGCATCTTGACTAAAGGCCCTTTCTCACAATCGCCTAATAAGACGTGTCGAATAGCTTGTCCGGCATATTTGTCACTGCTTACTTTAAATATCGAGCGACAGAGATAAAACATGCAGTTAAGTTATCTGATACTTATTAGAAAATTATTGTAAAACAGGCCCTTATTATAGCAGCCTCCTTATTATACTGCCTAGTGGCCCTAGCACAATGATATATTTTGCTATTTGCCGCGAATAAACGCGTGAGAAATAGAGAAGGTGTCCAATCACTTCACAGTCCTTGGAGTTATATCCATTGTGTCGCTTGAGGACACCGTAAAAGCTTAACTTGAGGCTCAAAGAAAGAATTCGACAGTAAAATTTATCCTGATTTCTGAGAGCTGGTTCAAACCTAATCTTCTCTCCGCATCATACGCCCTGCCTGGCTATGTTCTGATCCGCAATGATCGGATGGGTCGGCGAGGCGGTGGTGTCGCCATCTAATTACGTAGTAATCTTCCTCATAAAATAATAGCTTCCTCTCCATCCGAGAGTTCTGCTGCTGCAGAGCAACTTTTCCTTGAGGTCCTCGTTAAGGGTACAAAATTAGCCCTCGGAGTAGTTTATTGTCCTCCGTCTGTTGAATATTTTCCTGATTTAGAGCCTGTTTTGGAAGCGTTGGGTTCGGAGTATGTACATCACGTCATCATGGGCGATTTTAATACGGACCTTCTAAACCTGTCCTGCTCCCGTTCCCTAAAACTCACCCATTTAATTGAATCCGCCAGTCTTCATCTTTTGCCTCTCTCCGCTACTCATCATAATATCACTGGCGAAGATACCTGGCTTGATTTGATCCTTACCTCCAATCCTTCCTTAGTCCAAGCCCATGGTCAACTTCCCGCTCCTGGCTTTTCCCATCATGACCTCATCTATATTTCCTACATCCTTAAGCCCCCTAAACCTTGTCCTAGATTCATTTATAATCGTTGTTTTGGACGGGTTAATATGGAACAACTAAAGATCGACGCAGCTAAAATTAATTGGGAACCATTATATGAAGCAACTACTGTTGATGATAAAGTCGCAATTTTCAATGAAAACTTGATTAGACTATACGATGTTCATGCGCCACTAAAGAAGACAAAACTGAAACATCTACCAGCCCCCTGGTTGTCTACAGAAATTCGGGATGCGATGAGGCGCAGGGATCATGCCATCGTAATCAGATGATACGTAATGCTAAACGCCGACATATTTTCGAAAATGTAGCTTCTTTATCCCCTCCTAATGCTTGGAAGTTCCTTGGAACTATTGGTGTAGGTAAGTCGCATGAACACCAAGAACTGCCTTGCGCCATTAGTCTTGACGACTTAAATCTCCATTTATCTTCCACAGTAACACTAGATGATTACACAAAATTCCAGACCATTGGTTATTTAAATAGCCTATCTCGTCCTAATATAGGTCCATTTCAATTTTCTCCAATTACTTCAGACGAGATCGACAAGACAATCAAGTCTATAGTATCAAAAGCCATGGGATGTGATGACATCAGTCGTCGTATGATTACCACCATTCAAGTCCAACTCCTGACTGCCATCACCCACATTATCAATTTTTCCCTTGATTCATCAGAATTCCCAAATCTGTGGCGCAAAGCCTTCGTTCGTCCGCTTCCAAAAATCTCCAACCCCACTCATCCTTCACACTTTTGTCCTATTTCCATCCTTCCTTTCTTATCAAAGGTTCTCGAAGCCTGCGTCCATAAGCAGTTGTCCAGGTTTGTTTATCAGAACAACTTACTTTCCCCACTTCAATCCGGTTTCAGACCTGGACATAGCACAACCTCTGCACTGTTAAAAGTGACAGGCGATGTCAGAGCTGGTTTCGAGAACTCTATGATTACCGTTTTAGTGTTAGTAGACTTTTCGAACGCATTTAACCACGTCAATCATGATGTCCTACTGGCAGTACTCTCCGGCCTTATGATCTCGTCTGAAGCGCTAACATGGATTTCTTCCTATCTTCGAGGCCGTCAGCAGTCAGTACGCACGGATAGGTCATCTAATTGGCGTAATCTCGATGCTGGTGTTCCTCAAGGCGGTATTTTATCTCCCCTATTTTTCTGTATTTTTATAAATCTTATCACCAAAAGACTTCGCAGTACGTATCATCTGTATACCGATGACCTACAACTTTATATCCAGGCAAGATTGGAGGGGTTACCAACAGCCATCGAAGAGTTAAACCAGGATCTAAGAGCAATAAAAGACTGGTGTGACAAATTTGGTTTAACAGTAAATCCAACTAAATATCAGGCTGTATTGTTAGGTACATCTCGATGCTTGTGTAAAGTGGACAAAAGCACTCTTCCACCTGTTATCTACGATGGGTCTGTTATTTCTTTTAGTTCCAGCGTAAAAGACCTTGGTTTACATATTGACTCGTCTCTCGGTTGGCAAACCCATATTACTGACGTTTCCTGCAAAGTCACGGGGATCTTGCGATCCCTTTATCGGATTAAAAATTTCCTTCCTATCCCGGTCAAGACTTTGATGGTGCAGACCCTTATTTTCCCAATAATCGACTATGGTGACGTGTGTAGTTTCGATCTTAATACTGATAAACTAAATAAACTTGATCGTCTTTTCAATAACTGTATAAGATTTATCTTCAACCTACGAAAATTCGATCATGTTTCTTCCTATCGCTTCAAGCAGCACTGGTCGCCAGTACGCCAGCGCCGCTCCGTGCGGGCACTGTGCATGCTCTACTCATTGCTGCACCATCAACACGCTCCCGAGTATCTCTCTTCTCACTTTCAATATCTCTGCAGCAGGCACGACAAGAACCTCCGATCGACTAACAACGAGCTTTTACTTTGCCCATAAGTCTAATATCGTCCATTCTTCTTTCAATATCCAGGCTATTCTTCTCTGGAATGCACTTCCTCTAGAAATCAGGATGTCTAAAACCAGGGACACGTTCAAGCGCAGGGTTCGTGAATTTTATTTTAAGCAATTGGCAGATCCCTAGTATTTGTATTTAGTTAGTATATATATATATATAATGTTATATTTATGTTATCTATCTTCATTGTATTGTATCATGATTGTATTCCCTATTTCATCTAGGATTTTTTGATTTCTTCTTCTCAGCATTTTTTTTTTTCACTTTATCGGCACCTATATAATTTTGCTCCTGTAACGCCCAAAGGTTGACAGGTAGATAATGCCATAAGGCATTAAGTCCGCCTTTGTACATGTTTGTGCATTAAGTTTCAATAAATAAATAAATAAAAAATTACAACTCAAAGCCAAGCCCATTAAAATACGTTTAGCTCGCGTAATTAATGAACACCTCTTATGTTATCCGTAATTGACTCGAAAACCTCTTGAATAACATTTTAATCATATAAATAGAAGCTTATAAGGTCCTCCTTCCCATCAGTCGTCCCTTCTCAATGAAAATGAAACGTCCCATAGAGTTACTTGTTTGCTGTAGGCCTTTGTTTATTTGGCAGTTAAAAATCCTTGATAACTTTTTAATAACGGAACTTTGAATAGATTGAGAAATGGATGTAAGTTCCGGATTTTTGTATTACTTATAATTACGCTAATTTAAAATTTATACTCAATTTTGCTACTTATACTCGTAGCCCAAGAGCTACTAGGATATTTAGAGCAGGTGCTTGATGCAAGCTGAAACCTTGTCCTATACTTCTCCTATAAATCCGTGTAGTGGTGCTGCATTTTATATTCCAATAATTGGAATATTAATGTAATATTATCATGTAAAGTTACAGATGTGACGCAGAGCAGCATTTTCGAGGCGGCAGTATCTATGCAGCAGGCGGCGCTGTTCAGCCTGACCCCCGACCAGTTTCACCTACTGCTGAGCTACGTCAACACGCTGCGACGACAGCGGCAGACGCTCATGAAACAGATGGTATGTTGATGGAGTCTGTGAATTGCTGACAGAAAGGTGGCTTAAAAGATTCAAAATTTCTGGAAAGATGTCAGGGAAAACTTATCTCCTTGGCTGAGACATTACGTTTCAGGAAGCTAATTAATGAATGAATGAATATGCTTTATTGTGTTCACAAATGTACAGGTAAGATTAAAATTACAGTTGACAATTTTAGCATGAACACAAAGGCGGCTTTATCGCTAAAAAGCGATTTCTTCCAAGCAACCCTTGGCGCATGGAAATAAAAAGATAATGCAGTGCAATTACGGAACTAAGTATGACAAAAACTAGAACTAAACATAAAACCTTACATACTCATAATACTATTACTCTATAGAAAATATCACAAACTTAATAAACATAAAATAAAGAAAATAACACTAAATGATACCTAATCTAAACTTACGTATTAATAACCTACTATATTATACTAATACATAAATAATTTTATATACATATACTAATATATATTCCTATTTCCTAATGATAGAACTTAAACTTTATGCATCTACATACTATTAACTTAGTACGAAATATTTAGTGGCTTAGATTGTTTGAGCAATGTTTTAAAATTATTAATACTTTTAGCTTGCCTGATATTGGCAGGTAAAGAGTTCCATAGTAGTATCGACCTGACAGTAAAGGATTGACCAAAGAAATTTGTGTTATGTTTAGGGATTTGGAGAAGGAGATTGGCCGAGGACCGCAATAACTTAAATTCGGACGTTCGGAAGTCAAAAGTTCGGAAGCTAAAGGCTCAACCTCCCTGTAAAAACTAAAAAGTTAACAATTTAGTATGCATTTGGGTGCTCTATGGATTCAGGCGGTCCGTCTTGTTTTTTGCTACCATTGTAAGTAAGAAGTACCCCAATAGACTGTTTAATATGTTTCTAGGAGTGCGCATTCTGCAAGAACAACGGTCACCCCGAGGTGTGGTACACGACGCACGCACTGCGCGACGCGCGCGGCCGCGTGCGCTGTCCTGTGCTGCGCGCGCACTTCTGCCGCCGCTGCGGCGCCACAGGCGACAGCGCGCATACGCTGCGCTACTGCCCGCTCAACCACTGGTATTTACAACGATTTACTATGATGATGATGACTACAGATATATTTTATTTCAATAGATCTCACGTCTGCTTTCCCCAGCCCTATAATGCGGCGCGCGCAGACGTGCTATGATCATGAAACTATAAGCGCGAGAAAATCGAAAATTAAAGGCTGGTTTAGGGTCACGCTGACCGTCAGCGCCTACACCGAAATATATGAAATATCCTAGCTGCGTGTTATTCAAAAACGCTTGCTAGAATTTCATATATTTCCGTCTGTCTCTCCAGCAATTCATCGCCACAGTTTTAGAAAAAAGTTTAATAGCCGAACGAGCATGTTCAGCGGCACGTGAAACACATACTGACGTATTAAAGGACGATCCCGTAACATTTACAAAAACCGATCACGTACCTGTCGAGCCTCGTGGATGTCGGGTTCCTTAGGTACTTGTGTAAAACCTACGAAGCTCCTACCGTGCTCCTACAGATTTGCCTATACATTCTCTTGTACAAAGTACGTGGGTAAGGTGGGTGGATTATGGAAGGCCACGCTTCTTTGAAGGCCATATTAAAAGTCATAGTTATTGGCATGTAAGGACATAATATAAAGTGCGATCGCGGAGCGTGTAGAATTTCGTACATTGACTCATCGCTACTTGTCTCTTTCACTCGCACCGCTATTAATAGGTACAATGAGACGTCTGTTTGTGACAGAAAAAGATCTGGCCGTCCATGTAGTGTTCGTACGAAAAAGGTGGTCAAAGCAGTAAGGGAACGAATTCGAAGAAATCCTGTCTGAGATCAAAGGATTTAATCTCGGGAGATGAAGATAGCACCTAAAACCATGTCACGTATTTTAAAAGATTACTTAGGACTTGGCCTATAAGACGTACTGGTCATTTTTTAACTGATAATTTAAAAAAAAATAGGGTGGTAAAATCGAAACAACTACTGAAGCGGTACGCAAAGAGAGGTCACAGAAAAATTTTGTTTACGGATGAGAATTTTTTTACAATTGAGCAACATTTTAACAAACAAAATGACCGTATTTATGTTCAAAGCTCTAAGGAAGCTTCCCAATTAGTCGACAGAGTGCAACGTGAGCACTATCCGACTTCAGTGATGGTTTGGTGGGATATTAGCTATGAAGGAGTGACTGAGCCATACTTTTGTGAAAAAGGTATCAAAACATCGGCACAAGTGTATCAAGATACCATTCTTGAGAAGGTAGTGAAGCCCTTTAACAACACCATGTTCAATAACCAAGAATGGTCCTTCCAGCAAGACTCGGCGCCGCCGGGTCATAAAGCTCGGTCTACGCAGTCTTGGTTGGAAACGAACGTTTCGGACTTCATCAGAGCTGAAGAGTGGCCGTCGTCTAGTCCCGATCTTAATCCGCTGGATTATGATTTATGGTCAGTTTTAGAGAGTACGGCTTGCTCTAAACGCCGTGATAATTTGGTGTCCCTAAAACAATCCGTACGATAGGCAGTGAAGAATTTTCCCATGGAAAGAATGCGTGCTTCTATTGATAACTGGCCTCAACGTTTAAAGGACTGTACTGTAGCCAATGGAGACCACTTCGAATAAGCTGTTTTTATTTTAAATTGTTTTATATTTATGTATTAAACTAACACACTGTATAAGTAATAAATGTTATTTGCAATAGAAAATTTTATTTTTCTATGTTTCAGTACTTATGGCAAGACTAGGTATATACCATACCTTCGTATTTTCTTACTTTTTTCTATATTCGCAGTTATAGTTTGTATATTCGTTAGTTTTGAGGATATAAATAAATGGGTTTTAGATTCTTTATTACGACGATATTTAAGCATCGATAAGACAAAAAAAAACACTATAATAGCCTATTGTCGATAGCGAGCAAGAAACAATGGATGAAATATTATCAGAGTAATGACGAAAAGGGCCACGATATCCAGCTATTATCTATGCCTTTGGATCGATCTACCCTTCGTCCTTACAAATCAAGACCTTAATGATTTTGTGGATAGTCCTTCAGGGAAACTAAATAAAAGTTATTTGTACACGATATATTTTGCGGTTTCAATGGTTTCCACATATCGAAACTGTATTATTGTAAGAGTTAATTAGCAGAATCGACCTACTGCAGCTGTTGTGCAACTAAAACAGGTACTAAGGGAATATTCATTCATTACGTATGGATGATTTCGGAGATTTTGGAACCCCTCCCCCCCTTCCCCCATGTAAGGATACGAAAGATTTCGCGTACCCTCTTATTACGTAAAATTCTATCGTTATTTATAATACTTAATATTTTTAGAAAAAAATCGGAATAAAGTGTTATTTAATCAGATGACCAATATTTAAAGTTTTGAAATAAATATTTTAGAACCTAAATTGGAGATTACATTTTTAAAATGTTAATTAAAAGTAGTAAAACACTTGACAAAGAGAAATATCCGGATCGCCCCAAATTCATCTTACTAGGTACTATTAAAAATGTGAAAGTTTGTGAGGATGGATGGAAATGGTAAGATGGATGTTTGTTTGTTACTTTTTCATGCAAAAACTACTGAACAGATTATGATGTTAATTTTATATGGTAGGTTAGTTAAGGCTCTGGATATGTGGTATGACATGATATGATATGATATGATATGATATGACAGGTATGCTACTTTTATCCAGAAAAAATTACTACTTTATAGCGTTCCCGTGGGACAAAAGCTAGTAAATTATAAAACAAATTAAATTTTTCTTAACATTTAGGTTTGGAATCATAAAAACGTTTAAATTATTATTGAATCTCCTCCTCTGCAGAAAGTAACTCTTCTTTGTAGACTCGTGCATGTTAATTCGTAAATCTCAGCAGCCCGACGGAAGGCTAACTCTTTGGCTAAGACTTTTTTCTTAGGACCATCGTCCCGCATTAGTTTTTTTATTTTGTACAAGGCAATAAAACCGTATTATGAACTTCAAATATAAAATAAATAATTATTTTAAGAGTGATCCAATTTCCTAGTCGCTTCCGCTCCGTGACAACGCGTTATTCAAAATATTTCCGAATATCTTATTATGTTCCAATTCACTCAATGATCGGATTCGGCTCGGTCTATCCTACGGGCTACGTAAACTATCGTAATGTAACTTAGAATGAGTTAATTTTTGTAAATAGGCGAGATATGGCGCGATATATTTGCACATATTTATACTTACTATAAACTATATATTGCCTAGTGTGGGATATTACATTTTTATAAATTAAATTTTAAAATTGTTGATTAAAGATACATAAGTCTAAAAGAAATAGGTATTTACACTGACGCGATTAATATTGCCCATCTCTTTCTCGCAAAATGATTTGTTACGTCTTAAGTTGCTACCGCCATACATTTTGTAATGACAAAATATGTGGCGGGTGCAACTCGTGACGTCACAGGCCGTCTCTATATTGCTCTCTTTCATATTGTATATTTAAATTCTTTGTATCTTCGTTATTTTTTAAGATATACGAAAATGGGTTCTAGATTGTTTATTAAGATGTTGTCCAACATCGAATAGATGAGTATTTTTTTTATGCAACATGCCTATTGTAATTAACAAATATCATGAAAGTTATCATTGAACAGTTGATGTGATGTCAATTCTCCCGGCGCGCAATGTGGTTTTGGTTTAGCATTACCAACACTGTTCCATAAGCGGCGAATTCGGTATACGAGTATCAACACGAGGAAGTAATCTCAACAATATTGTTGGATATTGAAATAATATTGAAATACATATCTGTTGATACTTATCTGTTTGTTCCTCGTTCGAATATTAATAATCGCTTCAAACTTCCGACGTAAATTCTGTTCACGACTCACAGGCAGTGTAGTGGTTGAGCAGTTGTTAGTGTTGCGTGTTGAAATCTTGCGAGCGTAATATTCTTTTATAGTCTCAGTCTCTCAAATAGTAAAAAAAGTAGTAATAATTCTGTCTCAGCAGATGAATGAAAAGAGAAGAAAATCAAGAAAAAGAGATTACGATGAAAATAGAGATTCATGCTCTAAAATACATTTAATTAAATATACGCGGTTCGGGATTTATTATAATTCGCCCACTGAGGATGTAAAAACAAGGTTGAAAATTTGTATGGAAAATATTTAAAATATGTCACTATTTTCATGATATTTATAACATAATAACATAATATACTTACAGGAAAATACTAATGGACAATACCTATTGATTTTACTGAGTAATATTGTCTACCTACTTATTTTTTATTGGTGATTTATGATGGATGTAGACAAGACAGTCATATATATATATATATATATATATATATATATATATATATATATATATGACTGTCTTGTCTACATATATAACAAATAATAATAGCTTAAATAGAAATTGTATAATAAACTTCTTTTTTTTTCTGTTTACAGAGTGAAGCTTTCAGCTAAGTATGCCATGCCACTTCAGCCATATTAGTAGAACAAGTAAGTATTTTGTTTATGTTTTGTTATTGAATTTTATATTAAAAACATTTGACTATTTAAAGTGTTTTCCTTTATTTTTCTAGTACTCTATGTTTGTCGCTTTTACCTAAATTAATATTCAATGCATACCGATTATCGAACCGATTATTATAATATTATAATTTAGGTAGAACAGTTTTGCCAACACCAAAATTGCCATTGACATAAAAATCAAAGAGAAATTATTACACTACGTAAAAATGACTTATTAGATTTATAGTATTTTGCTTGATGAATCAAAATTCAAAATATACAACTTCAAACCAAAACTTAACCTCGTATTATTGAGTTACGCGGTATATTTTAAGATAAGTAAATGGAATAAACCTCATTAATATATTTTACACTCTTCTGACAACAATTCTTAATATGTTGTAGAAACCCGTGTAAAAAATTATTACTTATTTATTTGTCTTTACTTTTTCGTTTTTTAACAGATTGATATTTTTTTTTGTAAAAAAAACAACAGTTCAGAATGTGTTGTAATTGAGTTAATGCACTACCAATTTCTGTGCCATAGTTGTTAAAAATCGAGCCTAAGTAGATACAGAGAACATAGAAGCGTCTTTGTGAAAAGAAACACAATATTAGGTCATTACATATGAAATTGGCGTTTTGTAAAGGAGGAATATAAAGTCGATTTTTTTAAACATGATATACTTATCTATTTAATCAAAGTTGCTATCTATGCACTTTTGCCATCTTATAGGTGGTTCATTGATTCCTTTACAAAAAAAACCATTCGGACAGGAATCAATAAAATCTTTGAAGGCGCTTTGGACTGCCCCAACAGAGTTGAATTTTTTCCCTTGCAAAAGTTATCCAAATTTAAAAAAAAAAGGTAATCTGTTGGAGCAATGTCCGGGGAGTACGGTGGATGTCTTAGACATTCCAATTGAAGCTCCTCTATTTTGGTAGCCGTCTGTTGTGCAGTGTGTGGTCTAGCGTTGTCCTGAAGCAGCAGAATGACCAACATCGGTTGTTTAGCAGCTAGCTTTTCCATCATGATTTTCAGTTGCTGGCAATAGACATATGCCGTAATCGTCTGGCCAGATTTAAGAAAGCTGTAGTGAACGACACCGGCACTAGTCCACCAAACGCTCACAAGTAACTTTTTTTGAGTCAATTTTCGCTTGGGGCAGGCTTTGGCTGGTTCGCCGGGGTTCAGCCATCGTGATGAGCGTTTCCGAATATCGTACAGGATCCACTTTTCATTACAGGTAATGATTCGATTTAAAATCCCTTCATTATTGTGCCGGTTGAGTAATGTAACGCAGCAGTCGACGCGCGTTTGTCGGTTTACTGTACTCAATTCATGAGGTACCCACCTTTCAAGCATTTTCTCCTTCCCAATTTGCTTCAAGTGGATTAAAACAGTTTTATCACTAACACCGCAGCCTGCTGAGTTAGCACTCGGACGTGGTTTGCGAAAAATCCGCTTCCACAATAGCCTTCAATTCTTCATTATAAACTTTGGTCTCCGGACGTCCACGGGGCTTGTTCTGCAGGTCGAAATTTCCAGAACGAAAACGTTGGTACCAAAAACGCACTGTGTTTTCTTTTGCGACACCGCAGCCCTACACATCATTAATCCTTCGAGTCGTTTCTGCAGCACTGGTGCCACGGTGGAACTCGTACTCGAAAATAATACGATATTTCAAGTTTTCCATTTTGTAAACAGAGTGACGCTAAGAAAAAACCAAACGAGGAAAAAACAAATAATAAAACAAGGAATTACGGTTTTCGAAACACAAATGCATGAGTAAATAGCGATATAAATTTGAAATTGGAATTCCTGACCAAAGAAGATATATTTGAGATCGAAGTGGCCAGTACCTACGACAAAACGCCAATTTCATATGTAAGGACCTAATATTAAGATAAATATAGGTCGTAAAATACGACAATGCCAGTTATTAACTTAAAACCTGAAAAGGATAATTCTATACTAAAAAAGTGAGGCCTTTTCGTTTTTCCGAGGGAAGTAACCACTCTTGAAATACTGTAGTGCCTGTTTTTTTCTTTTTTTTTTAATGTCGTATGGTTGCCCAAGCACATACGGCAATCTCACAACACAGTCAGCCTAGTCCAGAGGAGTGACTGGTATACGTCTGGGGCCAACCATGTGCGGATTTCCTCACGATGTTTTCATTCACCATTAGAGCGTCCGTTTAATGTACTTGACATCTGAAAAATTCTTATTGGCACACGCCACAACCTGGGAATCGTACCTGCAATCTCTCGAGTGCGAATCAAACGGTATACAAATAAAAAAAATCATAATAGTACATATTTTTTAAACAAGAGCTAACCCGGCAAATGTAATGTTCGTTTCCGTATTCAGTGACTCCAAATTAGTATAAAAAAGTAGGTTTGGATTAAAAGTAAAAAAATATTCTTTTTTTTTTTAGAACAGTGATTGTTATTAATAATTTTAAGCCCACATCTTTTTATTACATAAATAATAATTATTAATAAACGTGTCGTGGGAGCATAGACTTCCTTATTCACACAATACTGGCCAAATTGGTTATATTCGATTCGTGGAATATATTAGGAATCGTTAACGGAATTAGAACCCGACATGCGTAACGAATCAATAACAATTACCTATGTTGACATTATTTGTGTATTATCTAGCTCCTAGTCCCGACACGTGCATGCTATCAGAAGGTTTTTCAGAAGTGCTCCGGTCACCAAACAGTGCTAAGGCGGCAGAATAAGGCGATCTCTGTGGCTCAGTAGTTGAACGCGTCGATGTTCAAGCCGGAAGTCGCGTGCTCGAATCCCGTCAAAGGAACAAAAATGTTTTCTGTGTTCCTGGGTCATGGATGTCTATTATGTGAATAATTATGTACTTATAGTATAAAAGCACTAATTAAATAATTAATTGTGGGAGAGCCACGCTTCGGAATAAATGGACCGGCTCGACCGGGTAAATATCACGGCCTCACAGAAAACCGGCGTGAAATAACGCTTGCGTTGTGTTTCGCCGAGTGAGTGAGGTTACCGGAGGCCCAAGAGGGGTTGGGGATTTTAAGGACTGGGAACTCAAGTCGCAACACCAGAGGAGTTACAAGTGTAACTCCTCTGGTGTTGCGAGTTGTCCATGGGCGGCGGTAATCGCTTACCATCAGGCGATCCGTTTCGGTTCCTGGTTCATTTCTTTAAAAAAAATTACGTTGTCCCCGTAACGCAAGGTCTTCGAGAACCTAGCACAGGGCCAGATTGACGTGGTGTGGAAGCGTCCATAGATATTATTATTATTATAATATCTATATTATTATTATTATTATAGTATCTATATACCAATAATACAAAAAAAAATTACGAGAATTGGCCCCCAAAAGCATGTCACGCCCGCCTTTGGTGCCTTCACAGACTCTAGTAGCTGCAATCGTTGGTGGAATAATATTACATTAATCTTGAACAGTCTAAGTAGCGTAGTGTAAGTGTTAAACTGTCTAAAGTGTTCTTAAGCACACGTTATTAAAAAACGTAACGTAACTTTACAGTTTCCCGTAAAGTTATTAACGTTATTCAGACTGTCTGACATTCTAGTTAGACCGCTCGCTATTGCACACATATAAGCACAGATCAAAGAGCAACAGATGAACGGCTATGCTCGCGATTTGATTGCACTACTTTAATTTGCATACGGTGAATGCTTAGATTAATTATTAATCCGAATGTATGCGTGTTTACTAGCCTTCGTTCGCGTACGCGGCAAGAGTGGAAAAATCCGGTATTAAGCCAGTGTACCGTCGAAAGGTCGTCACGTCAATATTGTCTAATTTCGTATTTGAATTAATTATTGTGATGGGTGCTACTGATTGGTGTTCGGTTGTCATGACGACAATTAACTTGTTTTTCCGTAGAATTAATTATATATATATTATTAACGTTTTTTTTACAATAATATAATATAATTAGTTTCTACTTTTACTTTTGACGACCTCTGTGACGTTTTGAGCGCGTCAGCGCTCTAGCCGGAGGTCGCGAGTTCGAATCCTGCCAAAGGTATAAAAAAGTTTCAATGTTCCAGCCTCATCCAGGGTCATGGATGTGTATTAAATATGTGTATATTATAATAAAAATCTTCAATATGTGTATAGTATAAAATACACAATATTTCCGTTGTCTGGCAGTGGTACCCGTAACACAAGTTCTTCGAGAACTTACCACGGGATGAGATTGACGCGGTGTGGAAGCGTCCATAGATATTATTACTTTCTATTTACGTTTTTGGTGCCAACTTCTGTGTACATACTGGAATAGTATTTATTCTATCTCGTACATTTGGCGCGCAGTCTGCGTATGTGTAGCGGTTATCGGTAAAAACATCAACTCGAAAAGCACCAATTTGTTGCAATGCCAAATTACTAACAAACATTGTAAATGGCCCGATATATTTTATGGCAGATACATAGACGTGTATGTTACAGACGAGGCATGTTGAGGTGAATGCTGTCCCCACTTTTGGAGATTTTGGGGCCATTTTGACTTTTGAGATATGGTGAAATCAAGATGGCTGACATTTGAAGTATGGCGAAAACCAAGATGGCGTAAATTCTTCTTGTAAGAAGATTTGTTCTGTCAAATGTACGTCATAGCCTGTCTTTAGTTTTGAAATCTTTAGGCAAATATAAGTTTTCCTACAATTGTCTCGTACACACTCATTCCTACTAATGTACGGCCGAGGAAATTTTCGTTTGCTCGTCCTGATAATATGTTCATTGTTCGTATAATAACGACGTTTTCTTACCCTTACCGTCCTCGTCGTGAAATACTAAAGTGCGATCGCGGAGCACGTAGAATTTCGTACTTTGACTCATCGCTACTTGACTTGCCTCTATCATTCGCGCACGAATATATTGCTATCGCGCTCCTATCGCGTACCTGTGTAAACGCGATACCAATATATTCGTGCGCGAGTGAAAGAGACAGCAGTAGCGATGGGTCAATGGCCGAAAGTCTGCGTGCTACGCGATCGCACTTTAGCTGCACCCAACAGACGTTGTTTCGTCTTAACTATGAACTGTAACAAATAAATAACTACCTACAGTTTCTACACATACGCGTCATACAACCTACCCCAACACAACAATACAACTTAAACTACATGTGACGTGTGAAAGAGTACCACTGAGGGTTGAATGTTAATACAGTAGGTACTAATATCACTATTCAACAATGGGTGTTGGTGTTAGAAGGTAAAAGTTGATGTTAATATTATGTAAGTTCTTAATTTTAATGCCGAATCATAAAATAATAAAAATAAAGAATAATGTCAAAAAATGAAAAAATATATAATATGGTGGGTCGCCCTTATAATAATAATACTATGGACGCTTTACACCACGTCAATCTGGCCCCATGCTAAGTATCCGAAGAACTTGTGTTACAGGTACCAGAAAACGGGAAGTATAATTTAATACTTTTATACTATACATATATTTAAGATTTTTATTATATTATACACATATTTAATACACATCCATGACCCAGGAACACAGAAAAACTTTTTGTTCCTTCGGCGGGATTCGAACCCGCGACCCCCCGGCTTGAGCACCAACGCGCTGAACCACTGAGCCATAGAGGTCGTCAAGCCTTATCACTTAAGGGGTATGAAAAATATCTTACTATATATTCTCATGTCTACCGAATACACCTGCAAAATTTCATAAAAATCGGTCAAGCCGTTTCGGGTAACAGACACTGTGACACGATAATTGTCTATTAAATAAGTAATGAAAAGATGAATAATTTAATAAAAGAAGTATGATGGCTAATTTTTCAGATTCTCGATTGTACGATTTCGGACACCCCCGTACCTACTATTTCTGAGCCTTAGCGTGAAATCACACCGAGACGCGACTAGACGCGGTGCTGCATTTTAAAGATAGCGATTATCTCTATTATACCTATATATATATATATATATATATATATATATATATATATATATATATATATATATATATATATATATATATATATATATATATATATATATATATATATATATATATTATCTACACGTGTATCACGTTTCAATGTAAGAGTTCGAATGTGTATATTTTTGTGTAGTGAATGAAGTTCAATTTTGAAAAGCTATCTTTAAAATGCAACGCCGTTTAGCGTCACGTATCGTCGCGTAGTGAACTGACCCTTAGGAAAATGCAATTGCTGGAAACGGATTTATTTTTCGCAATATGTCCAAAAGAATATATTGATTCAATATTTTAACGTTGGACAAACTAATGACTACCATTTCATGTTATGTGTTTCAATTTTCATTTCAAGAGTTCGAATTTTGAGCTACACTGCGCTGCGTAGCGCGGCGCCTCTCTTGCAATGAAACGTGTATCTTCTTGTGTACTGAAGGTCGATTCTGCTAATCAAATCCTGCAATAATACAGTTACAATCCAGTCCCGATACGATAAATCTGCAAAATGGTATTCTATTAGACGTCAAAGCAACGTCAAACCCGTTTTGATTGGTAAAAACTCAAGAAACCTGCTTAGCTATGATACTATGTAAAATGAAAGTATAAGATAATTCAGAACAATTTAATTAATATTATATCTAACAATATCCCGCGAAAAAACATCCACAACCTGCAAGCAAATGTGTGAGTGCACGCATAAGCATGTGTGAGTGCACGCATGCGTAAAGCACCATGTGCTTATGCGTACACTCAGAAACAAGATCGTGCAAACACCACCACCACACAAGAAACAATGTCAGCAAGATCGTGCAAGGCCCGACATCATCATGCAGGTTGCAATCCGGAGCATCCTCAGGAAGTGGACCGAACGTTTTTTACTAACGAACTTTGTTCGCAGGTCCACTTCCTGAGGATGCTCCGGGTTCGGGGCGAAACGCGCGTCGAGTTTTGCAACCTACATGGTGGTGTGGGGCCTTGCACGATCTTGCTGACATTGTTGCTTGTGTGGTGGTTATTATAATATTAATTAAATTGTATGCTATGGATTTCCGCAAAGTAGCGCCTGATTCTATTAATTCAGAACACCAATTGTCGTAATTATAATGCCGCACCCGCGCCGCGTCGCGTTGCGTTGCTGTGTGAGCTGACCCTTATGTGCTACACCGGTTTGTCAGCGTCAGTACATAGAAGTATCTTTGTGACTATTTACTTCAAAAACAACATAAAATACAGTCATAACATTTATACACACCTAAATATTATGAGGTGTTAAAATTTATCTGAAGGTGCAAATATTATTATTAGTGGAAGTATATCTATTTTATTTATAACTTTGTTGAGAGCTGCGATGGGATGTGAGTTTTGCAACTCGATCCCAGTGCAAAGAGGTTGTTTTAAAGTAGGAAGAAGAATAACATAGAAGTTGCATTAAAATCAAAGCCGTTAGCAGCTATCTATCACACATCAAAGAGAAAGCAAATCCGTGACCTTTCGTTTTCTCCTGAGCTTGTCCTGACGTCGGTGATCTTTTGGTATCCTCTTTACGACGTTAGAATAACGACTTTATTAAACTGATAATAAGTGTTAGCATGTGAATTAAGGAACGATTTACGTTTCTTCTATTATTAATAACCGGGTATCTATGATATAGTTGTTACTCTGAGGATTTCAATTTCACTTGGGACAATCGGGAGAGTTTAGAATACAATCAAATTTTCTGAAAAGAACATCTATTTTTAATTTGACTGTGAACAATCCAAGCTTAAGATTGAAAGACAATTTTTCAAAGTTAAAGCGCTAAACTGCGTTATTTTGCGCCGTTAGGCTGTAGGTACTATTTATACGAGTCGGCCCATTTGTGTCATGCTTCGATGGCACTCCCGAGGCAAATGTTACATAATATTATTCATCATAAAGTAAATCAAAGTAGAGTGGAGAGCCTTACGGGAGCAGCCTGTCTGCTCGGAATTACAAAATTCATGTGAAGTAAGGGTCTACATCACAAGGAGAAGGGAAAATGTGACGTAATTGAATTCTGCTCTCATGTTTTTCATGATATATAACAAATATAATGCTGTAATCACATAAAGAACCCTTCTTACAAGAAACATGAATATAATTTCGAACCAAAAATTAGTAATCTTTCCTGTTTTTGTACATTAACTGCGTGTGTTTTGTAATAATTAAAATGTTGTTATTAAATAAACAATAGTTTCTTTTGATTTTTTTTTCTATTCAAATTCATAGCAACTTAGACCTTAGCTAAGTCGAGTAAGGCGTTTTGCAGACGACGGGGCGGGGCGGGCTTTTTGTCCGCGAAGCAATAAAGACCGCGTCTGCCCGTCGATGTCTGCGGCTGCCCTCGTCGCGTACACAAAGCACACGACGGGCGGAGGCAGTCGTTTCAGGACGTTCGTTCTAGTGAATAGCACGTCAGTGAAAATGGAGATAGAGAGAATTCGAATCGTTGCTTATTTTATGTACAAAAAAAGGAAGAGACGCAACCATAATAGAGAATACTGGGTACACCCACTGAATTCATAAAGGTTGACCAAAGGTCTGTTTCACATAAAACATGCAGACTTAAAATTGTATCCTCGCAAATTCTTTAAATTTTATAAAATGTCTGTTCGCACTTTTGATGAGCTACTACTACTACCGCCGTCTGCGTTACTGCATATAAACTGGTTTGTGTGATCCACGGCGGGCAGCCGCGGATCACACAAACCAGTTGTTCTGTGTGCGTTGGTAATATAGGATTCCCTTTGTGCTATCGTTCGCGGCGAAATTGACCGGCCCGCCGCGCCCCGCCCCGTCGTGTGCAAAGCGCCTAAGCGCAGACTAAGCGCGCCACAGACACAGAATGAACGCGCGTCCGCGTGAATCACTGCTTTGTGTCTGTATCTTTTCGTAAGTATTGTTACTACAGAGCACATCTATGCCACAGAGTAAATACTCAAGAATATATTATAATAAGTTTACTTACGTACAGAGGAACAACTTTCACAGAACGATCCAAATTTTGACAGGGCTGTCACAGAAGATGAGGGTAATTAAACTAAATCTAGCAGTTATTGTGAAAGTCTAGTGGTACACACCACAAGTTCCCAACCCGGCATTGAAACTGCACCATCACATGTGTGACTCAATGGGTCTATTTACTAGGACGCTCGTATAATAAAGCAAGACTAGAGACCTACTATGAAATTAAATATTCACTCACCTATTATTATCGTTAGGATAGGTAAAATAAAAGATAATGTAGGCGGCAGTAATTTTCCATAGGATTTTCCAACGCCGCCGGTTCAGTTCAGACTCGGAAGATAACAAATATAACATTATTTGTATTTAATATTCTAATATTTTAAAGTTTTGACATTCATTAGACACAAATATCTTATCAAAAATATGTTATTTGTCGTCATGACAACCAACACTATTCTACTGATTAGATTAGTGTTCAAATCTCGATCTCACAAGACAACATCCCTCCGACGGTCCACAAACACATCGGATTTTTCACTATTGCCGCGTATGCGATATGAGATTTGTGAACACGCACACATTCACAGTATGCGTGTAGTTTTGTGCAATCATACTTAGAGCTTCCTCTGTTTTGCTACTAAATTTTGTTTTCAGTTGCGTTGCAGGTATTTTAAGTCCGTGGCAGGTGTATGCTGATTGCTGGCATTTTGCACATTTGTCTCTAATCATAGCGCACGGTAAAAAACATATACCTTTAAAAGTACTGTAACGATATCTATTTTCTACGCATCTAGTTGATTACGTTATTCCAAGACTTTTTATCGCTATTTTGACGTCACGTTACCGATAGTAAGTAGTATAGGCAGGTAGTAGGTAGGTACTAGTAAGTAGTAAACTTATCTACAGAAACTCAGCGTGCTGCAAATTGTAACAGATTCGCTATGCTACTAGAACTAAGATAATAAAACGATAAGAAACAACGATTTTCTTACAAAAGTAGATAACTAGGTATTGGGCACGTATAACATCTCAATAATGATATTGTTTACTGTTTATATTCAAAAGTGTTAAGGCAAAACAAAGAAAGTCGAAAGAAATATATTATCTAGATTCTAGACTCTAGTAACAAAACAAATCTTCGCAGCTGTGGCCACACTGTTAGCTGTCAGCTGATTCACCTAGCAGCTGATTCAAACCGGTTATTTAAAAAAAATTTTTTGAAATCAGCTTCGCGGTGAATCAGCCGACAGTGTGAGGTCAACCGCCTCAGCGGCGAAGGTTCGTTTAACTGAAAAAATCGGCCTAAATGTCTTTACAAAGCAAGCGTCTTTACAAGCAAGTCATGTGCTCAATGCTATAAAGGTACCTACGTTTAGTAGCTACACTTCCTAATTCCTATTATAATATTATTATTATTATTATTATATTTATAGTGTAGCTACTAGCTACTAAATAGTCAATACCTACATATTATAATATAAATGTAATGAAATCAAAATAAAACCTAGGTACCTATTAACATACTTTTTAGGGTTCCGTAGTTTATGTCTCGGAACCCTTATGGTTTCGTCATGTCCGTCAGTCCGTCTTCGGCTCACTTAGGTTTTAAAACATTGAGAGGTTGCTACAACGATTTTTAGATTTAGGTATCTGTTTGCGAGATATTCAAGTTTAAAGCGCATTTTTTTGTTAAAATAGGGCGTCCTCCCCTCTAAAAGCTAAATGGTTAGCTCTAAAAATCGGAAAAAATTAATGTTGGTAGTCCATAAGATGAACTTTAAAGGAAAACTATTATAACTAACGGCTTTGTTAGTTAGGAGTTATAGATGCCTAATTTGTAAAACGCGCTTACTTGGTAAACTTTGTACAAAAATAACCAAATAATAAGTAAACATGTAAAACATTGGTATGGTATAATGGTACGGAACCCTATGTGCGCGAGTCCGACTCCACTTGGCCGATTTTTTTCGTTGCGTTTGTAAAGGGTTGCCAATATCAAAACGTGATCGAAACGAACAAACTTGTGTGACGTCACTCATTTTCACGTTAAAAGGTTGTTAAATTAATTTAAAAGTTAAATTACAAAGTGTGCCGAAAATCCAACTTGTGTCTGTTACGATTAAATGTATATTGTTTATTACATAATAATCATTGTGTTATGTTAGGAAGTTTTTGGGCTTATTGTAACGAATACTATGAATTTGAATATTATCTATAGATAGAGTTCTTGTCCTTACTAGTAGGAATCTAATCCATTAGTAAAATAAAACTGAATGCGTGTTGTTCTTAATTTAGGATTAAAATTTCCTACTGCATCCTGTCCGCAGTCTGCACCGTTTCCTATTTGCCGGGTACCGACTACCGGGCCGGGGCATCAAAATAAAATATCGGATTGCATCATTCCCGCCTCATTTTAAAAACAATACCTATCTAATGCTTACCTATTAACGATTGACGCATCCTAAATATTCAGTGACCTAATAGGCGATACCAGAAAATTACGTACTATTAATAAAACATTTTTACTATTAATAAATGTGTACTGTTTTACTTTTCGGAACCAGTTTGGGTTTAAAAGTATTAAGTGGGTCACGTTGGGCAGAGTGATTACCGGGAGACGGCAGAAACACGTTTGTTGGGAAACAGATACCCTACAGGCTACTGTAGTAACAATACACCCATCGCAAGGAAATTCTCCTTTTGAGAAAACGCCAACGGCTTCGACAAGTTTCCGGCTTACCGAAAAAACTTCGCTATGGAAAAAAAATATTAAAATTATATTCAAGAGTTGTATGTAGAAAAATGTTGCAAAAGAAAACAGTTTACAATATTAATATGTAACGCGAAAAATGTATTACGAGGGCGGCACTGAAAATTTCGGGAATCAAGGAAGTGACACAACATTAATATTTAAAAATGTATTTATTGTTTTTCGAAGTATTCTCCGCGAAATTTGACACATTTTTCCATACGATGGAACCAATTATTGAATCAACCATTCCATTCGGAAGTTGGGGTCTCCAAAATGACCGTTTTGTAGGCGTCCACAGCTTCTTCAGGTGATGAAAATCTGTGACCACGCAATTTATTCTTTATTTTAGGGAAAGTATAGAAATCATTAGGGCTTAGGTCAGGGCTGTACGGCGGATGGTCTAAAATTCTACGATTTCTTTCTCTAAAAACTCTTTTGTTCTGTGCGCGGTGTGAGAACTCGCATTGTCGTGATGGAGGATGATGCGGCGGTTGCAGTTCTCTTTACGGAATTCAGAAACGACCTGTGGCAAACAAATGTTAGCATACCATTCTGCATTAACCGTTCTTTGTCCCTCAAGAGGAATAGTCGCAACATGGCCACGTTTGTGTCCACGTTTGGGACACAAACGTGGCCACCATTTTTTTTGCAACACTCCGTGAACGAACAATTTTTGTTGGCTTTAACTCATTTTCGAACACCCAAACTCGTGACTGGTTTTTTGTTTCGGGTTCGTACGCATATATCCAAGATTCGTCACCTGGTACGATGTTGTATACAGCATTTGAGGATCCTGCGTGGAATCTTTCGAGAGTTCTGACGCACCAAGTAACGCGAGCCGCTTTTTGCTCTTCACAGAGCAAATGCGGTATCCATCGGGAAAACAACTTTTTTACACCTAATTGTTCATGCAAGATTATTTGTATTTGACTCATGCCAATGTCTAAAGTTGCCTGAATTTTGCGGTATGTCACATGTCGATCTTCCTCAATCAGCTTACGCACAGCATCAACGTTTTCTTGGGTGACTGCAGTTTTTGGACGACCTTGACGGGGATCATCACTGAGCTTGACACGTCCACGTTGAAATTCAGCAAACCAGCGATAAATTGTGGTTTTGGATGGGGCTTCATCACCAAATGCAGAAATCATCCGGTCAACACACAGTTTTTGTGTTAAACCACTTCGAAAGTCATAATAAATCATCGCTCTTGAATTTTCTCGAGTCAATTCCATTTTCTCAACGACTAAACAAGTTTGACAAGACCTTGTGACAAGACCGAGAATCTTTTTTTAAATAAATAAACGGTATTCGATTTTTAAAACCAAGGAGTTTTAAATTAAAAAGATTTTAATATGACAGGAACAGTGGAAATATTCCATTCCCGATACTTTTAGTGCAGCCCTCGTAATGAAACTTGAGAACGATTTACGGAGCAATGCGCAAAAGAAAATCACTTTTTCTGTGCGGCCTAATTACTAGTGCTTTCTCCAAACGATTTACGCTAACGGCTAAGTAAAAGATGTAGGTAGTATAATATGATAATAGGTATGACATTAAAGGTGGCAACTATTACGTACGTACCCACAGTTACGAGTTACGAGTTACGAGTTACGACAAATGTAATCTGCATACGTAAAAAAACTGACGATAGCTACGCTACTGTAATTGTGAAGACCAATCGATTTTCTATTTATATATACAGATTTTTCGGCGGATTTATAACAAATACTATTCTCATACACTTGAAACTTTGTTTGTGGCTGATAGAGTATGTTAATAATTCGACGAATTTTCGAATAATTCGAATAGTGGCTAAAAAATATTTGAATATATTCGAATATATAGAATAATACGAATATTAGTAATAAACTATAAATAAAAGTAATATAATATATGACCTGCATAACAATATTATAAAATGCGAGTTGTTTCACGATTAACTCGCAAAAATTCAACGTATTTTTAAACAAAAATACTCTTTTAACATAACTCAAGACAAATATAACGGCTCACAAAACTAATTAAAAGAACTAAATTGTTATAACTTTTTAAAATTAGATATTAACACACGTAGGTACGGATTTGATCCGGAGCAGACCACGGATTTGTTTGCCAACTTAGGAGTTTCTCCCTAAAATTAGGGAAAAAATTCTCTAGGGGAAGGTTTTTCAGAGTTATTATTAGAGGTTTTTATTTTCTTGTTTGTAGTTAAATTGAGCCTTTGATCGATATAACATCGACAAGCGATTTGAAAAGTCAACCTCTAAAAAATAAACTTTTGGAACTAAATTTTCATGTAAGTATAAAGTATTACAATAATATTACAGAACATATTTTTTTCATTCTTTATTTATCAGTGTTAATTTAAGTTTGGGGAGAAATTTTTTTGAGAGTTGGAAATGACTGACTGACTTAATTTATGTGAGGCGATGCCCAAAGCGTTTACGAGATGTATTCATTGCATTTTAATTTTTCATTTTATTTAAGTAGTAGGTACCTACTTACCAAATGCAATTTTGCATTTTTTTTTACCTTTTACCATGCTAAAACCTAAATTTATTGGAGGTCTAAAAAACTTTTCTTTATAAAATAATATAATAACAGGAAGGGCAATATTTCATAATATTAGAATAACAAACAATAAAACCTTAAAAAGTTTTGCTCTTTTTCTTAACAAGTAATGTCAGTTTTTAATAATTAAACATGTTCTATTCTTACTTTAAATTTACTGTTACACGTGTCGGGTTTAAAAGTTTCCGACAAAAGTTGTAACCGCACGCCGTATTATGTTCAAAATAACAATAGCTCTGGTCCCATTACCGCATAACCCTATCAGAGTTTTCATTTATTATTAAATCTTATAATAAAAAAGGGGTAAAATGGATAGGTAAATGACTAGAATTGTTCAAAAATGAAACTTAGAAAGTATGAAATAAAACTTATTTGCTATATTCTATTTAGTTCAAGTTGACTGGTACCGACTTCAAAATTTTGAAGATTGAGTAGAGAAATAGTTAAAATTTCAGCCAAATTTAAAAGGGGTATTATTTAGAAGATAAGTTTTATTTCATACTTTTTTGTGCATTTTTACTTTGGAAGTCGGTTTAATTTTTTGTTTAAAAATAGTAATAATTTTTCCCTTTTTAGTGATATTTGTTAAATTATTATTAACACATTTTAAGAACGTTTAAAATAAGCGATAGAATGTATAATTGAACACGCGCCAAGCTTCCATTAGTAATTGTATATAAGATAATGATGATGATTACTGATGAGTTACATAATGGCAAATGCTTGCAGTTCTTTAATCAATGTCGAAATTTCCAATCGCGTTTTTTTAAAGACTGAGGAGTTCTGTTCAGTACTTTTAGATCCAGAGTATACCTCGGTGCAAAATCTTACTTTTTGGTAGCATTTGCTTGGGTTACTTCAGTAAAAGTCAAAATCACTGTACATATGTGTCCATATAAATTTTGAGGAGTTCCCTCGATTCCTCATGGATCCCATTCCCATCCCTTTTTCACAAAAGTGTTGATCTGATGATGGAATCCATGACGACCAACTTCGAAATGTCTATACCCTTTACATAAAAGAAAGAATTTTGAAAATAGCTCAACAGACGGTGGAGTTATCGTTTAAAATACAAACAGCCGAACATATAACCGCCTCCTTTTTTTGGAAGTCGGCTAAAAAGAGCTTATAGAAATAATCTGTTAACAAAATACATGTCAATGAATGTCCACGCATGGCGCATTGGTGGTCTTCCTTCATTTACTTTGAAATATTGTTGTGCTTACCGCTTTATTTTTTGCATTAATTATAAGTGAGTAAGCACTAGCAAGGCCAAGATTGGCGTTTTCACTCACAGCGGGAAAACCATAAGGTTTTTCCCAATACCCTAGGGCCTAGGGATATCGGCGTAAGTAAATAGTAAACTAGCTTACGAAGAACAGGAGCTCTTTCCGGAAAAACAACTGAACGGGTTTTCGTGGTAATATTTCGACGACCTCTGTGGCTCAGTGTCAGTGGTTAGCGCGTCGGCGCTCAAGCCGGATGTCGCAGGTTCCCGCTGAATGAACAAATAGTTTTCTGTATACCTGGGTTATGGATGTGCATTAAATATGTGTATAATATAATAAAAATCTAAAATATATGTATAGCACAAAAGCATTAAATATATATCCATTGTCTGGTACCCGTTACACAAGTTCTATTATTATTAATACATATCTACAATATTGAATATTACATTACTTTGGTTCAATCAATTTTCGCGAATTAAAATGTTATAGTTTACTTTACTTTTCAGTGTGCCACTACCAGCCCACTACCCCCATGCACTATTGCCGAAGACGCGATGTGACGTGAGATTAAAACCTTTTCAAATTTCACGTCATAGAAGTCTAAACTTAAAATTCCTTCAACCTATACCAGAACTTATTAAGTACTAAGTATTATATATCAGTGTTAGTTTTAGGCAACAGGACGTAGGAGGATTATGATAATACGGATGTCGGAAGTGGGGAGGGAAACGAGACACCTCCGTTTCCGTGAGCTTCTGCTGGTAGCTATGAGCCAGGCCCCTTACTCCCGACACAATCGAGAATCGAATCAGTTCGATCTCAATAGATTTTGATACTCCCGACAATTACACTAGCGTACGATCGTCCGGTGGCTCAATTTGTAACTAACCTGGATCGAGAAGTTCGTTAGATCGTAACTTTTGATACTCCCGACGAAATCAATCGACTGAGAATCGAATGGCAGGATCGAAAACAAACGTCAAATTATCCGATAGCTAAATAGGCATCATTTACAGTACCGAGTTTGCTTGTTTTAGTGAATTTGGACCAAATTTTTGATTTTTATTGTAGCATTATTTAATGTTATTGATAGATAGAATACGCGTTCGGGAAATGCAAAATTTACGAAGATTCACCAACTTCAACACATTAGCAATGGACATATTGTATATATATATATATGTATATATTTATAAAGTTATTTAAAACCTTAACGCATTTGTTTACACATTTGGGCGCTAATTCATGTATTATATTTTCACTTAAGACAGGGACTGAGACAAATTAAGTCTACATAATATGATATATATTAATGTATCATATGAAGTCTTCGCTTATCTCAATCTGTCTTTGAATAAACAAAGTCATTAAATAGTTATAAAAAGCTCATAAAAAGTTGTATGTTGATATTGTTACTATGCTCGGGTTTTCTAAATGTAAACACTAAACACTAATTTTTATTGTACTATTTACATTAAATATACCACTTATATTTTCACCAAAATTAACAATTTACATTTTTTTTTTCGATACAACCAATTAACTATTTATGGCCAGATATTGTAGTGAATGTAGTGTAGTAGAAATTGTAGTGAAAATTGAATGTGTTTTGTGCACACAACACTTAAGTTTTGCCGACAAAATAAATCAAAATATGACTTTGACATTTCACAGAATGTCAAAGATTATAAACAGGAATTTTGAAACTATTATTTACTGTAAAAGTTTTTTTTTAGAAAAATAACCTTTCAAAACCTATCATTGCATGATATTGAGGCTGATTCATTTGAATAAACATACACAAAATGTTATTTAAAGTGAAAAATATATAATTTTTTCATTTATTTATTAATCTTCGCCATAGACTACGGCACTCAGCTGTAACTTGTTTACACTGTGGACGTGACGTCAGCAACCGGATACAGCTAACGACGCTGATAAGAGACGATCTCAACGCGATCTCGATTTCTATTCGATTTTCTTCGAGAGTACGCATCAGGATCGAAAAATCAAAATCGACATCGGATCAGACTCGTAAATCGAAATCGTATCAGTACCGGCAGTAAGGACCCAGGACCTCGTCCTACAAATAATATTTTAGCCAAAGAATGTTGTCTCTATCTAATACTAGCTTTCGCACGCTATTTCGTCCGCGTGGATCCCCATTGCACCCCCGTGTGGTATGTATTTTGAAAAAATCGTTTTTAACGGATTTCTACGTCATAATAACTATCTGCGTGACAAAATTCACCGCCATGCCAGTTGTTGAAACTTCATACTATACATTTAGTTAAGATATTTATTATATGTATTATACACATATTTAATACACATCCATTGCCCAAGAAAACTTTTTGTTCTTTCGGCGGGATCCGCGACCTCCAACTCCGGCTTGAGGCCGACGCGGACGCGCTAACCGCTGTGTCACAGAGGTCCTCGAAGGTAGAAGATAATAGATTATATAATACTAGCTTTTGCCCGCGGCTTCTCCCGCGTGAAATGTATCTTGGAGAAAAAATCGGTTGTCTGTAAAGTCGGTTTACTGACGATAGTTGAACGTGACAACGTCGTTTATAGTGCGCGCGGAACTAATTGGCCGCGCCTTAGGTAGGCGTGTTACCGCCGCAAAGTCCGGCGCCGAACTGAGTAATAACATCAAGCGCCCCCGCGTCTCCGTCCCACCGCACACATACCTAAGACGCGGCCAGCTGAGGTAACAGCAAATGCGTCATATTACGGTGGTAACGGTATGAGTCATGTTTTTTCGTGCGTGCAGCCGGCTCCATCAAATTATAAGACGTTATCACGTCAAAAACTTCTTCAGCAAATAACTGTACTCACTGCAATATACTTCTGTATACAATATTGAAAATGTTTCGTACCCAATGGGTAAAAACCCTATCACCTCAACGCGACGTGGGAGACCGCTTGGTATATTTATACTTAGTCTTGCCATAAATATTGAAACAAAGAAAAAAAAAATTTGTATTGCAAATAACATTTATTACTTTTACAGTGTGTTAGTTTAATACATAAACATAAAACAATTTAAAATATAAAAAGCTTATTCAAAGTGGTCTCCATTGGCTGTAAAACAGTCCTTTTAACGTTGAGGCCAGTTATCAATAGAGGCACGTACTCTTTCCATGGGAAAATTCTTCACTGCCAATCGCACGGATTGTTTTATGGGACTCCAAATTATCATGGCGTTTAGAGCAAGCCGTACTCTCTAAAACTGACCATATTTCATAATCCAGCGGATTAATATCGTGACTAGACGACGGCCAGTCTTCAGCTCTGATGAAGTCCGAAACGTTCGTTTCCAACCAAGACTAAAAGCGTAGACCGAGCTTTATGACCCGGCGCCGAGTCTTGCTGGAAGGACCATTCTTGGTTATTGAGCATGGTTTTTTTAAGGGGCTTCACTACCTTCTCAAGAATGGTATCTTGATAAACTTGTGCCGATGTTTTGATACCTTTTTCACAAAAGTATGGCCCAGTCACTCCTTCATAGCCAATACCCCACCAAACCATCACTGAAGTCGGATAGTGCCCACGTTGCACTCTGTCGACTAATTGGGAAGCTTCCTTAGAGCTTTGAGCATAAATACGGTAATTTTGTTTCTTAAAATGTTGCTCAAATGTAAAAAAATTCTCATCCGTAAACAAAATTTTTCTGTGACCTCCCTTTGCGTACCGCTTCAGTAGTTGTTTCGATTTTACCACCCTATTCTTTTTTAAATTATCAGTTAAGAAATGACCAGTACGTCTCTTATAGGCTGCAAGTCCTAAGTCATCTTTTAAAATACGCGACATGGTTCTAGGTGCTATCTTCATCTCCCGAAATAAAATCTTTTGCTTTCGGACAGGATTCTTTTCTTTCCCTTACTGCTTTGACCACCTTTTTCGTACGAACACTACGTGGACGGCCAGATCTTTTTCTGTCACAAATAGAGGAGGTCTCAATGTACCTATTAATAGCCCGGTATACAAACATTTTACTAATACCAAGCGTATGGAGTTTTAAAAATTGCATTTGGCTCCATACCTACTTTGTTTAATGCAATCACAGCGATTCGGTTCTCTTTATCACCCCACTCCATTTTAATATCGCAAAATATTGTACAATGTATTGGCGCCAAAATGAGAAAACGCAATGAACAATCATATAAAAATGACAGATTCCAAATTCAAATGTAAATTCAATTTTGTTTATTTTTAATTGTAACAGTATTTATGGCCAGACTGAGTATTTTTCGCGCTTGAATATAAATTTTACAATATCTTCTAAATATAAGATATTAATTTAAATATATGGTATTAAAGGGCTACTATAATGTGTATAAAATGCTTAAAGTGAGTAACGTATTTAATTTGATAAGGATCATACTGTGTACGCCACCGGCCCCCCGGATATTAAATCTGTAATATCTTCGAAAATATTCATTTAAATTACATGCTGTTTAGAGCCATATTGATCTTTATTAAATGCACCATGTGTTTAAAGTACTTAATTGAATAAGGATTAATGCTGTATTGCTTAAAATCGCTTCGTAAATAAGCCTTTATTTCTCGTAAAAAGTAAACGATAAAAAATGGTTATTGTGGGTTATCCCTAGAGCCCTAGAGATAGACATATACAATCGAGGGTTATTGTTGTAGACCTTTTTAAGGTGTACAATACTGTAGTACATTATTTTGATCTATCTCGTAGGTTCAGCCAGTGTTTGCAATGTTAGCTCAGAAAAATGTGTTTATTTACGACATTAGAAACCTCCAAAATTATCAGTGTTTCTCTACTATATTATGCATGTTATATACATCAGGAAGATCCCCTTGAATCACTCTTTCTATTAAATATAAATAACCCGCATCAAAATACGTTGCGTAGTTTTAAATATCTAAGCATACATGGGGACAGACAGAAAAAGCGAATTTGTTTTATACTATTCATTGATAATGAACTAGTCTGTAATATCTGCCGATCCGCAGTAAGCGAGCGTGGTTAAACCACTGTTTACTGCCTAACGGCTTAGACCTCGTACCACGAGCGTTTTTCCCGACAGAAAAAACCGAAGTGTCAAGTGTCAAATGTCAGCTCTACACGATTTTCAGATATATTGTATTAGCGCAGGTTATATTTACAGTGCAATTTTTTTCTGTAGCGACCACAAAGAAACTCTCGTGGAAACGTAGCCTTACTTTCCTCACATCGAGAAGAAATTTGAGCTCCACCAGTCGAGGCGTATCGTTATCGTCCCCAGTCACCACACTGGTGACGATAACGATGATGATATCGAATATTCAATAAACTATATGCGAAAAAGGATAGATGGACATGTTAGAAAATAAATAACAGCAAAACGGCTGTTCGAATTTCAGTAAAACTTTGTGGCACACGGATAGTTTTCTTTGAAACCGCCACTGTTCGCCGGATGTTTTTAAAGATTTTCCTGCTAAAGATTGCTGCCTGCTATAGATTTTACGCATTGTTATTTAGCCAATTACCACATATTTATGGCAAACGGCTGTAGATTCATTTCAGGGTTCCGTTGGCTAAGAACCTGAAGTGAAAGATCTAAATAATGTCGACTGGGCGATTGACGTGGCGATAGCGGACAGACGCAATAAGAACCTGAGGCCCTTGCGCAGATCTGAGTAAAATGTAACCCTGAGTTAAAATATCATGCCTTCTCTTTCATAAAAACGAATAACGAGAGAGATAACACGATATTTAACCCAGGTAAACTTCAACCCAGATCTGCGCAAGTGGGGCTAAGATAAACGCTTACGACACCTAGGTAGTAGGTACCGCCTACATACAATATGGTGATGATAAGTAGTCGTTTAGACTTCATCTGTTTCAGTCCCTACCAGTATTCTAAATGTGTTCGTAAAAATGTATTCCAATATGAAAAAAGATTCCCATAAGGCGAAAGTACGGAACCATTTGCACGTGTCCGACTAAGGCTTAACCAGTTTTTCATCTACAAGCTATACGTGATAATTTGTTGCGTGCGTAACACTTAACTAAATAGCAAAAAGTTAACCTTGTGACAACATCTGTAACTTGGCGAAAATGATTCAGCATAAAATACACAAGGCATATAAGTAGGTACTTGCTACCGTAGACTTGACGACTGAAGATATCTTAGGCCCGTATTAATAGTCAGTACTTAAGATGCGACCCGGTCTCAAGACGCGGTTCGGCTCTGTGATTGGTCCAAATTTTGACAGCCAACCAATCACAGAGCCTGAACCGTGTCTTGAGACCGGGTCGCATCTTAAGTACTGACTATTAATACGGGCCTTAGATTCAAGAGAAAATAACGCATTTACCGTCGCGTTGTCATCACAACACGCTTTCATTATATGCGTCACATCTCGGTGTGAAGTGACGTGACATATAAATAGATGAAAACACATCCGCATCTGTAATATAAGCCGCCACTTCGTTTGCGTAGTACTAACGGCAGCTGAACCTGATTTTTAAACGGAACCCTGAGATAAAATAGCCTATGTTATATCTTAGAACATCAGCTATCTGCCGGTAAAAATCGGTGCAGCCGTTCCAAAGATTAGCCGGAACAAACAGACAGACAGATAGACGGACGGACAGAGAAAAATGTTTAGAATTGTTTTTCATTGTAAGACCGGATATATTTTCATAAGCATTAAGTCAGGGTTTCTCAAGCTTTGGCTCCACGAAACCCTGTTGAAGTTTCCAGATGTTTTTTTTTTTTTTTACTTGGGGAAATATATGTGAGACTCTCCCGGGATCCACCCCCGGGAGAAACGTGAGCTATTAATTTAAAATTAGAAACAGACACTAGATCTAGAATCGTAGAATCGTATAGATTATACCGTATTACTCGTACTTTACATTATTTCCAAAAACTTAACATACCCTACATATAATTTTATTAGAATTAAGATAAGATGTCTACGTGAATTAAATTCTGTGAATAGCATAGCATAACTTTATACATACTTATTATTGTAAGTAGCTCGCTAAATTAACTTTAAGCACCTATTTATTATTTGAACAATTGTATTATATATTATTTGTATAGCATATAGATTATATTTATTATGTAAGTATTGCTTAACTTTCTAGATAGTTATTCTTGACTTTTCGTATTACCCTGCTTATTTAGTTATTTTACCTATCCTGTGCTGCAGGGTCGCCTGGAAGAGATAGCTTGTAGCGATAAGGCCGCCCTTGCCCACATTTAGATTATAAGTTTAGTTTTAGTTTACTGATTGTATTCTTTAACGTGAGCATTAAAGAGTTTATCTATCTGTCTATCTACACTAGCTTTTGCCCGCGGTTTCGCCCGCGTGGAATAGTGTTCTTGGAGAAAAAACTTCATCCGCAAATAACTGTACTCACTGCAATATACTTCTGCATACAATATTGAAAATGTTATAAGGGGTTTCGTATACAATGGTTAAAACGGGACCCTATCACCTCGACGCGACGTGCGAGACCGCTCGATATAATATAATATTTTTTCGCGCTTGAATACAAATTTTACAATATGTTCTAAATATAAGATATTAATTTAAACTGCATGGTTTCAAGGGCTACTATAAAGTGTATAAAATGCTTAAGGTGAGTAACGTGTTTAATTTGATAAGGATCATACTGTATCCCTCTAAATAGCTTCTGAAAATACCATACATAATAATAAGTATGAACTGGGCACGGGCAGCTAGTTTTATTATGTTAACACTGAATATTAAACCTGTAAGTTTGTTAAATAAAACAGTTTCTACATAACCACACATTTATTCTTTTTCATTCATACGATATTTGCTCTTACACAGTAGGTACACTTCACATATATATTTTATACAATAAATAGTTTCTTTATCAAAGTATTCCTTTATAGGAAAACGCGCGGCTATACTGAACGAAGAATGTGAGCGGACCCTCAGTCATCGATACCAGTATTTTTCAAAAAACCGAGTGACATTGTCTCCCCGTCAAAATTTTATTTTTTACAAGCTGCCACAATATCTTCAAAAATATTCATATAAATTATATGCTATAAAGGGCCATGATATTGATCTATATTAAATGCAGAATGCATTTAAGGTACTTAATTGAATAAGTATTAATGCTGTATTACTTAAAATCGCTTCGTAAATAAGCCGAATTCGTAAATAATAAGGGAGTTGTTGAGAGTGAGAGAGTTGTGAGTTATCCCTAAGAGATAGACTTTTACCATCGCGGCGTTTTTGTAGACCTTTTTATGGTGTACAATACTGTATATACAATACTATAATATCAAAATAATGTACCTATTACATAACAGTGTAGTACATTATTTTGATCTATCCCGTAGGGTTCAGCCAGCGGTTGCAATGTAAGCGCAAAAAATGTGTTTATTTACGACGTTAGAAACCTCTAAAACTATATTATTTATTTATTTAGTATTTCTCTACTATATTATGCATGTTATATACATTTAAGCCTTTCTCTTGAATCACTTTTTCAAACAAGAAATTTATTAAAAAACCCGCATCAAAATCAGTTGCGTAGTTTTTTTTTTTCATTTATTTAGGAACAAACAGTTATTTAATACAAAATATTTTTATAAAGTAATAAATAATTATGAAACGTAAACCTAGAGTTCCATAGAAAGAAGTAATAAATATATAAAACTTAAAGCTACAACACATGCATTCGGATCAGCTTATAACAATATTTCTAATTTTGTAATTTGCATTTTGTTTCATTTTACTTAAAGAGCAATGAAACAGATCTAAATCATCAAAATACTTATTATATAAAATTGAATGATAATAAATGATTCTTCTAATCTATGATAATATATAATGATTCTTCTAATTCTTCTAATGATAATAATGCTTTTATTACAAGTCCTTCTAATAAAAGCATTATTATCATTAGAAGTCCTGGATTGCGGTACACTAAAAAGGTTTCTTTTTCTAACATTTCTTTCTTGTCTCCCGGGGCACACGAAACTCAATACTTCTAAGTAACTCAGGTGTATCTACAATGTTATGAATTATTTTGTATAAGAACACAACATCACAAACTAGACGGCGCTTTGCCAAGGGAGGTATGTTATATCTCGAAATTGAAGATTCGTAATCAGTATATAAGTTACCCATTCTAAATTCCAAACACTTCATAAATTTTTTCTGTAGTGTTTCCAATCTCTCAGAGTGAGATTTGTATTGCGGAGACCACACCGTACTAGCGAACTCTAAGTGACTGCGGATTTTTTATAGATCTAAGGATACATAGGGACAGACAGATAAAGCGACTTTGTTTTATACTATGTAGTGATTTAAGTCATAATTCGGCCTTGAATTTTATTTGTTTTGTGTAATTATAAGCGTTTGCTTGTTTTTACACAAACGTGTTCAGTTATGTAAATTAAGTCGCTTAAGGCCCACTTGCGCAGATCTGGGTTAAAGTTAACCCTGGGTAAAAGTCATGACTTCTCTTTCATAAATACGCAGATCGAGAGAAACAACAAGATATTTAACCCAGAGTTAACTTTAACCCAGATCTCCACGAGTGGGCCTAAGGATATATTTAATTCCAAAAACATTTCTTTAAAAGTACGGTCTAGTACAAAAGACAATAGACATAATTATTACATATTATAACCTAACGCCCGAAATTAATTATCAATCTTAATCTCATTTTAGCTATCTAAGATCAAGATTTCAATACATTTCAACGATCCTAGGATTAACTTCACGTCAATTTACGTCAAGTTTTGTTTGAGAATCTGAGATTCAAGTCGATCTAAGATTTTAAATACGTTATTGATTTCGGGCGTTAGACAATAGAAATAAGCCCAAACTCAATGAGTTTATCTTGCTTAGTTTACCTTTGTATCCTCGCGCGAAAAATCATTACATATAACTTTATTATAGTGGTTTTTTTTAGAGGTATATTTCTTTAAGCTGGCAGCACTTTTTTAACTGTCAACTGTCAAGTGATTTACGTTTAGTTTGGTTTGGCATTTCAACATAAATATACTGACGTCTGAACAACGCTTCCAAATTGTGCAAATTTATTTTGAAAATCATAGTCCTGTTCGAAATACGTATCACTCACTACGTCCATTTTACGGTCAACATAATGGTCCATCAGAGCAATTAATTCGATTAACTTTGGAACGTTTTCGCAGCACGTTTACTTTTGTTGAATAGCATTTTGATAATGATATAATAAACATCAATGGATTCAATTAAGATGTTATTTTATTTCGCATCTTGTGGAAAATGACCTTCAAACAATCAACCTAGTTTTTCAACCCAACGTGTGCCTGCGCACTTGCTCTGCACGACAATGATAATAAACATCCCCAGAGACATGGTACAGTGCGTACATAAGAAGTAATTGCTGCTGTAGAGCGTAGCGTAGAGGAAGACCCGAATCAGTCTATCCGCCATCGTGCACAGGAATTGGATATCTGTCCATCCCACTTTATGGAAGATTTTGCGGTGTGGGAAGAGTGGATGCCCCGAAGGGAGATCTCCGACCGAGCGAGGTGGTATGCTCGGTCAGGCCGAAGCCCACTTGTATGAATTTCAGATGTCGTATATATAGTGCCGATCATAGAAAACTTCGATAGCGCGATTCAGGATTGCGGCGCTAATTGTTCCGCCACATCACTCCCCCCCGAAGACCTGAGGTCGAATCTTGAGTCGTCTTGCTTGAGTCGCCAGTGCCAGAGAGTCCCAGTGAGTCGGAACTGTGTTGCTGCTGCACGGGCTCCAGTGAGTCGGAGTGCTGCCATGCGGGGCCGATGCTACGTGCTGACCAGGAGAGATGTGCTCTGCTTGCTGACCGGTCGTTGTAGTGAGTGCCCGATGAGGGTTCGACCAGGCCGCGGTAGGTTGAGGCTGGTGGTCGAGGTACCCGATGAGGCTGAAAGCTGGCTGGCGTGGCGCGGAGGGGTGGGGGGTGATGATGATGTCAAGAAAGAGGCGTGTTCTGTCGAGGGTCACCAATGTGGGAATATGGTGGCAGGCCCCAAAGGGAGATCTCCGACCGAGCGAGGTGGTATGCTCGGTCAGGCCGAAGCCCACTTGTATGCATTTCAGATGTCGTATATAGTGCCGATCATAGAAAACTTCGATAGCGCGGTTCCGCCACAGCGGAAAGATCTTGGTTTGCGTACTTACAAAATCCAACTCGTGTAAGAATTGAAGCCACACTATCACCTACAGCAAGGCGTAAATTCGGTGAATGGGCCCAAAGCAAGATTGCCGTTGATACCGATTTTCATAAGCGAATTTTGTTTAGCGATGAAGCTCACTTTTGGTTCAATAAACAAAACTGTGGAGTGATGATAATCCTCAAGTGTATGTTGAGACAGCGTTACATCCAGAAAAACTGACTGTTTGGTGTGCTTTATGGGCTGGTGGAATAATTGGTCTGTGCTTCTTTAAAAACGATGCTGGTCAGAACGTTACAGTCAATGGTGAGCGCTATAGAGCCATGATTACTGACTTTTTCGTTCATCAATTGAACAACGCAACAAGACGGCGCAACATGTCACACAGCTCGTGCCACAATTGATTTATTGAAGGAAACGTTTGGTAACCGCATAGTTTCACGTTTTGGACCCGTGAATTGGCCTCCAAGATCGTGCGATTTAACGCTGCTTGACTATTTTCTGTGGGGATATGTGAAGTCTACGCCGATAAGCCCGAAACGATTAACCACTTGGAGGATAACATTCGCCGCGTTATTGCCGATATACGGCCACAAATGTTGAAAAAAGTCATCGAAAATTAGACCTCCAGATTAGACTACGTCCGAGCCAGCCGTGGCAGTCATGGGCCAGAAATCATATTTAAATTATGATGTCAGAAAAGTATATTTTAAACATATTTGTTTTATTCTAAAAAAACAACCTTTATAATATACTCGCCCAGGCCACGGTGTCTCAGACCGAAAGTAGATATCTTCATATTTGTAATGATATACATACTTATTAATTAATATCGTTTTGTTTTTCCTAAGAAGACGTTATAATTGAATAAAAAAAACTGAAAAAAATATTTATAATTTAACTTTGTTTAAACAAACAAAGGAAATAGTCTTTTAAATGAGTCTCTTATAAAATAACATAATTTTTGGCACTCTAAGTTAAATAACATAATTAAACTCAAAAAAGACAATGCAATATAATAAAGGAATGTAACAAAATTAATAAATAGAATAAAAAAGTATTTATCGTTATAATACAAAATAATCGTAGTAAAAAAGTACTAATAGCAACATAGCTAAAATGGTATCACGTATACTCGTGTCGGTCTCACGGACCGATAACAGTAAGTAACACATGTCCAGTGTCCACTCGATACCAGCGCTTGCGCCGCACTGAACTTTGGCAGAAAACAAATGAAGAAGCTACTAAAAAGCGCTGTATGTTGATAGTTTGAGAAAAGTTTGTCGGTCTGAGAAACCAACGCGCGAGTATACGAAGGCTAAGAAGGTCCGTCCATCTTACGTCTCCATCAGTAGTGTGCATTTCTCTGGAAGTTCTATTACTATTATAATTGTGAAAGTTTGTGAGGATGGATGGATGGATGTATGGATGGGTGGATGTTTGTTACCCTTTCACGCAAAAACAACGGAACGGATTTCGATGAATTATGGTACGGTAGTAGTTTAGGCTCTGGATTAAAATATAGGAAAATTTTTAACCCGAAAACGTACAGTGTTCCCTGTACAAACAGTACAGTTAACACTGTACGTTTTCGGGTTAAAAATAAACTGTATTTACGCGGGCGGAGCCGCGGGCAACAGCTAGTTGAGAAACAAACACAATTGCCCTTTGTAGGTAACGGCTTCTCCTAAAATCCTTCATTAAAACTTTATTTGAAAGTACAGATTTCGATTTCGGTTGCGAATAAATTATTTTATGAAATTCCGTTTCAGTTTGAATGCCTTGGGTCAACATTTAGTACAATCTACATAGGTACCGCATAATATGGCCACTTCCCGTCTAGTACAATCTACAAAGATGGAAGATAATATTATGGCCACTTCAAGTCTAGTACAATCTACATAGATACCGCATAATATGGTCACTTCGCGTCTAATACAAACTACAAAGATAGAAGATAATATTATGGTCACTCCGCGTCTAGTACAAACTACAAAGAAGATAATATTATGGCCACTTCAAGTCTAGTACAAAATTCAAAGACACCACATATTATGGCCACTTCACGTCTAGTACAAAATTCTAACATATCTCATATTATAGCCACTTCACGTGTAGTACTAAATTCTAACATATCTCATATTATAGCCACTTCACGTGTAGTACATAATTGAAGATAACTCATATTATGGCCGCTTCATATTTCACCATGGCAAAATATTACTTATTCAATAGTCAGTATACAGCAGAGGTAAATACTATTATTAGTTAATTGATGCGTGAATATTAATTATAGATTTGACAACGGAAAGATAGATTTTTATAAAACTTTAATGTTAGTCATGAATATTTTTGTTTGTAGTTTGTGTAAGGAAATCATTATCTAATTTAGTTGATTAATTTATAGTCGAATTTTCTTCATAATAGTGGTGAATGCAGGCAGATTAATAAATTATATTAAATTGAGAACCATTAAAAAAGCTTTGAAAAACTAAGCTGTCCCGACTGCAGATGGGAACAGGGGGCCTAGCAGGAACATTTGACAGTGGCGTAAACGTAACGTTTTCGAATGAGAATTGTACTCGTGGCCACGCAATACATTTCCAGTTGCCACGTCGTTGATGCCATACGTTGCCATAGATTGTGAATAGATAACAGAAAGCGAGCTACACATCAAAGATTTAATTCAAATTATAGATATTTTATTGTAGATGTTACTAACTTCGGGGGTACGTGTGATCGTGGCTTAAGGCCTAAAGTATTACACTTTAGGCCTTAAGCCACGTGTAAGGCTGGGACTATATGATCCGGAATCCGGCGGCCCGGGAAAATTCAGAGCACTTAAAATAGAACTATGCACTACTACAATAGAATTGAAAATGGAAGTGTCGAATGCCGAGCTGTCATTTAAGACATTTACAATTGACATGACACTTGTGTGATCGATTTTCAGTTCTAATGCTTAGTAGTAGTAGTAGCGCAGAGTTATATTTTCAGTGCTCTGAATTTTCCCCGGCCTTACGGATTCCGGATCATATAGTCCCAGCCTAAAGCCAGTATACTGGCCAGTGCGATCTAAGATCTCGGTAGCTGTCATACCGTTGACGCGTTCCTAAACCACTGGCCTGACTCCGGTACAAAACGACAACAGTACAAAATGGCGCGCTGACACAACACCAACTGTTAATATTGGGTTTTGGCCCGATTGACGTCAGATCGTACTGGTCAGTTATAGTATAACTACCAGACCAGTAGGTCTTTAGATTCTAGTAGACAAGAGGTCTTTAGAATTGAAGTTAATTAATGTCCGTTTCAGGCTATGCTTATGGAAGAAAGTAAGTATAAAAATGATTACCTTATTTCCATAAAATAACTCTCATTAGCAGAAATATCATTAGTAGTTAACATGTACTTTTTATATAATTTGGGAAGATTCTTTTGTTCGTGATTGTTCTAGAAAAAGGGTGCCTCGACTTTTTTGACTGCAGAGTGTAGACACAAAAAGTACACGACTTATTCGGGGTGCATTCTGAATTCTGATTAGTGCCCGAGGGTTCTGCAGTCTCTTGCATTTCAATCCAAAAACATGCAAATAGATACAGCACAGTCTTCATTTTGGAAAAACATAAAAATGATAGGTGTCACTTTCGATGCTAAACTTTTATTCGACTCGCATATTGACAACATTATTAAAAAAGCCTCTAAATCGTTGGGTTTCATATTTAGATTATCTTCCGATTTCAAGCGTATCAAAACAATTAAAATGATTTACTGTGCTTTTGTGCGCAGCCACTTAGAATACTGCTCGCCCATATGGAATCCTAACTACGCTACCTATATTGATCGCATTGAGAATATCCAGAAAAAGTTTTTAAAATATATCCAGTTCAAGTCCAGGACCTACTTACCTAATTACGTCGAAAGATGCAAAAAATTCCATATGCTACCGCTCGAAGAACGGCGTAACATTGCCGATTTGTCGCTCCTTTTTAAGATATACAATGGTTCAATCGATTGCTTAGAACTAGTAAGCAAGTTTGAGTTTAGAGTACCTACCGGCTCGCTTAGGAAATACCAACTCCTTCACGTTCCGTTTGCTTCCACCACCTACCGTCAGAACTCGTACATCGTGCGAGCTAGCAGAGCATACAATGCAGCGTCTCGGAGTATCGACATAGATTTATTCAACACCAGTGTGAAAAATGTAAGAAAAACTCTTACATACCATTTCTTTAATAGTAATTGCTAATACTGTATTTACAATTAAGTCAAATCTTGTTCCTTTTGCTCGTCCTTTGAATGTCTACCTAAATTTCAACATTATAATTATTAGTTAATCGTGAAAACTTGTAATTGGCCCTTTACTGTTACTCTGTAAATAGTCTTGCACCATCTAGCTGTAAGTTTTCCTTGAACAAAATAAATAAATAAATAAATGATGACTACGATTTAAATTTAAATCTTGTTTACCAACCTAACATAAATATTTTAGTTACACCTAAATTTATTTAAATTTGAAATGCTGACGATTACATTCTCTTTAGGTTGCAAATTCTGTTGTTACTTTTATTGGCATCTATAATTATTATTGAGTGCCATCTTCATATGCGATCAGTGTCCTAAAGGCATAAATAATATGATTCTGGGGCAATTTCTTATTTAATGAAACTTAAACTACTACTAAACTACTTACTACTTTAAACGAGACGATCTTATATATATAATATATATATAATCGGTATCTCGACAACGGCTACAAGTATCACCATGAAATTTTGTATGCAGGAAGTTTTGGGGAAGAAAAATCGATCTGGCTAAAGTCTCAAGGCTTTAAAATGCGCAGTTTCTAAGGGACTTTCTAAGGTTCCCTTAGAAACTGCACATTTTAAAGCAATATATGATTTTTATTTCGTCGTGCAACAATGTACCAATAATTGTATAAGTCAGTCTGATTGGCAGCTTGGTGTGCGTACCTACCTACGTATAATTTTTGCATTGTCTGGAAATTCGGAATGTGGTGGGTTCGAATCCCGGTAAAATAAATATTTTTGTGATTATTATTATTTATTTTTCTTATAAACTGTTTCATTTATTTTTAATTATTTTATCGTTCTACTAAAACACCTAGCCATGATCGGTACCCGAGAGGGTACTATTCATTTAAATATACAAAGCCAACTAAAATAAAACAAAATAAAACCAAATAAAAACCAGTCAAGCGCTAGTCGGACCCGCGCACGGTAAGCCGAAGACGGACGCACGGACAGACACGACAAAACCATAAGGATTCTGAGACGGGAACTACGGAACCCTAAAAAGTGAAGACAGATTTCTGCGAACCTAACAAGCCGGTCAAATCTGCGCCTCACAGTGTAATTACACAGTGTCACGCAATACATATAATGAAACTACGCCTTACCTTGTAAGGTGAGCTGTCGCGGTGTGTGGTTTTGTATGTATGTAGTGAGTACGCGCACTACATACTTAATAAAAACCGGCCTCAGTTTTTGTTGGACAAAGACGGAGCTGTCTTCAATTTTTTATTTGGGATGAGCCTAAAGTATAAACTAACATAATATACTTTACAAGTGCATAACGTTATGGCTTTCATACAATTTCTCGCGCGACAACTTTGTTAATACAAACTATTTCTAGCTTAGTCTTTTGATGTTGATTATCGTTTTATACACACAATAATTAGGAATGAACTTGGAAATTTCAAGCCTTATCGCCTGAAATGACACTTTCAACCTTCAATATACTTTGGCTAAGTTTGTTATTACCACGCCAAGGGATCTTCAACGTTTCTTGTCAAAACAACTATTGTTGTATCTAATCTTGTTTGAGTAACAGTTTTAGACCATAGGATTACAGTTAGTTTTAGGTCCATGGTTACAGCACAAAATATTTGTAACAATAAGATCTTAGATTCTGTGAATGATTTTATCGTTAAGGTTATTGCAATATTATTCTAATTTGAATCTGAAAAAAAAACGCTGGTCAAGATTTACATATGAGGCCAGAAGAAGGTGTTTTTTGTAAAAATATCATCTTTTTTTAAACATAGTTGTTGTCCGTCCTATGTTTCTCCACTGTTAATACCAGAGAGAATCTTTTCAATAGAGAAGGAGACTCTTCTCGCTCGACGCCGGGCCTCTGAAAAGGGCCTTACGGCGGAAACGAACATCAGGGGCATAGCCCCTCTAATTGGGATAACGCGCCCAGTACGAGTACTGGGCGCAAAGAGTCAATTTTTTGGGAAGACCCCCCGCGGCAGAACGCGGGGGAAACCTGTGGAGGGGCAACACGAAATCAAGGAATGTCGATATGCAAATCCAGGCCCAACCAAGACCGACGGTCGGCTCCAAGCGGCGCGTGGGGGTCCCGACCCGGGGGCCGGGAAACGTGTGTCGGTCCACTCCCTCACGCGCCGCGATTACCGGACCGCGGATACGAACGACCTGGGGAAAGGGGGGGAAGTAAAAAAAGAAAACTTCCGGACCCCGACTTTTTGTGTCGGGGGGGAAGGTGCGTCAAGGAGGCGACGGGGTGGCAAGAGGGCTGCCACTCCGACAGGCCCCAGACGATTTTTAGAAAGTTGCACCGATAGATTTTGGTTTTCTACCGGTGCAGGGGGAAGGAGGGAGGACTGCGATCCCGCGGTAGCAGAGCGCTGTAACAAGCGCCTCGGTGTGGCGTACGTCAGTGCGCCAGGACTCCTCCACTTCGAGGGCGGAGGTCGGGCGCGCCGTTGCGCCTAGACTCCTCCTCTTCGAGGGTGGGAGGGGCGCATCATTGCGCCTGAGCTCCTCCTCTTCGGGGGTGGCGGGGCTCCGATGGGTCTGCCGGGGGGACAGCGTCCCTCGGCAGGATGTAGCGGTCGGGCGGGCGGGCGTGCCACGGCACCAGGTTGGTCAACTCGACTAGGCGCGAGGCATCCGCTCGCGCGAACATGTTTGTGGCGAGTCGGGCCACAAAGGCCTCCACACTCTCCATCCTAAGATCCCTCTCAATGGTGGACTTGCGGACGTACCAGGGGGCGCCCGCGATGTAGCGCAGCACCCGGTTTTGGGCTCTCTGCAGCGTCCTTTTCTGGGGTGCAGAGAGCAGGTGCCACGCGGGTGCTGCGTAGGTGAGGCGGGGCCTTATGTAGGTCTTGTACAAGGCCGTCCGCATGTTGAGGGGGGTCTGTGGAGATGAGAATGCGGGGTGTAGCTGCGCGGTGGCCGCTCTGGCCATTGCCACTGCGGACTGTCGCTGGGCGACCATGGAGAGACAGCGATCTATGACGACACCTAGATACTTCGCCGTTCTCCCCCATGGTATTTCGGCGTCTCCGATCTTCAGGGGAACCCCCTTTTCGTAGTGACGGTGAGCGCTTGGGGCTTACCTGGATTGACGGATAGTCGCCAGTTGCTCAGCCAGTCAGGGAGAAGGTCCAGCGTCCTCTGAAGTTTTAATGCAGCGTGATCAGGAGTCAGAGAGCTGGCTATGAACGCCGTGTCGTCGGTGTATAGCGCTGCGGTGGTGCCAGGGTCTTTTGGAACGTCGCTGGCATAAAAATTGTACAGGCTCGGCGAGAGCACGCTGCCTTGGGGCACACCGGCGGTGATGGGGCGCTCGCCGGAGAAGACGCCGTCGACGCGCACCTTGAAGGTGCGGCCGGAAAGGAAGGATGCTATAAGCCTTACCAGAGGGGATGGGACGTTGGCTCGGATGAGCTTGCAGAGCAGACCTTCATGCCAAACACAGTCGAACGCCTTTTCCATGTCGAGGAAGACTGCGACCGAAGATTCCTTCTTGTTGGCCGCAACGGACAGATGGTGGATGACTCTTACCGGCTGGAGGGTGGTGCTGAGCTCCGACCTGAAACCGAATTGGTCCTCACGAGGAGGGAGGTGGGGCGCAAGGTGCTTAAGGAGAAGGATTTCAAAAGTTTTGGAAAGGGTTGAGAGGAGGGTTATGGGACGGTAGCCCTCTGCCCTTCTCAGGTTTTTGTGGGGTTTGGGGATAGTAGTGATTATCCCCAGCTTCCAGGCGGTGGGAAAGTGGCCGGTCCTGACGATTCCGTTGAACAGGCGGGTCAGGGCGGCCACTGTCCTGAAAGGGAGATGACGAAGGGCAGAGTTGGGAATACCATCTGCTCCGGGGGCCTTCTTAGGTTTGAGGCGTGCGATGATTTTCTGGACTTCCCTCGGAGAGAAGGAGAAGGAAGGGGGGGAGGAAGGAGAGAGTAGGAATACCTTTACCTCCTCGGAGACCGTTCGGGCGTGGTCCGTTGCGGTCGTTGGCAGTGGTGAAAATTGGCGCTCGTGGTGTTCAGCATGAATTTCTGCTCTGTCCTCTGCACGGTACCTTAAGTTACCATCAGGGTGGAGCAGGGGTAAGCAGGGGCAGTGGCTCTGGTAAGACTGCGGCAAAAACGGTGTAAAGAGGGCCAGTCCTCACCCGCCTCCTGGATGCGTCGGGTCCAGTTTTCCGCACTGAGGAGCTCTAAATGACAGCTTACCTCTGCGGTGAGGCGGTTGAGCTGCGTCTTTATCGCTGGTCATCGGGTGAGCTGCCATCGTCGTCGCAGGCGCTTCTTGTCGGCGATCAGGTCCGCTAAGTGTCGAGGTAAAGGGGGCCGCTTGTATTGGCGGTGGGTGGGCGGCTGGGTAGCCGCGTCCATTGCAGCTGCAATCGCCCCGGTGAGCTGCTCCGTGATGGCTTCGACGGTTTCAGCAGAGTTCACCGGGAAATTTGGCGTGTTCTCGTACAGCTGCGAGGAAAAGGCGTCCCAGTCACGGACTGGGTAGGAGGGGAGGGAGGGGGACGCTGAGGGAGGCTCGAATGATGGCCAAGACCGGGAGATGGTCTGAGCCATGGGCCACGTCGAGTACCTCCTGGTGAAGGTCGCCTGCGATGCGATGGACGATAGCAACGTCCAAGACGTCTGGGGAGTACGAGGGGCTCTCAGAGTAATAGGTGGGGGTGTATGTACCCACCACCGTGTACCCAACTCGCTCGGGGTCGGCAAGCAGTCGTCTGCAGTCCGCATTTGGCGCGCGGTAGCCCCACTCGGGGTGCTTACAATTTAGATCATATATATCATCTGATATGAGCCTGTGGATGTCAGAGATATCTAAATGTGACCCCGGGGGCTTGTAGCACGCGAAAATGCGGGTGCGGTGGGTGCCAAGTGCCACTTCGATGCCCAGCGCATAAAGGGAAGACACCGAGGGGGTTGGGAGGAGTTGGTGGAGGAGCCTCCTGCCGACCAAGACAGCGAGGCCTCTGCACGCTTCTTCTCCTCCGAGGTAGTCCTGGCGGTATATAATATACCCAGGAGCATGAAAACGGTCCGAGGGGGAAAGATGGGTTTCACTTAAGAGAGCGATGTCAATCTCATGTTCCTTAAGGAGATGACGGATCGGGGCCACTTTTCTGCGAACCCCTCGGACGTTCCAGTGGACTATCTTTAATGAGGTTGGGGCGTGGGAAGCCATTTGGATATGAGCTTTGTGGCGAGGGAGGCCCCTTCAGGGAGGGCCGACAAAAGAGTTTTGAAGCTATCTTCCTCGGCCTGGATTTTGGAAAAGATATCCATGGTCAGGGAGAAGAGAGCGTGAATTAGCTCAGCAGTGGATTCAGGGGCCTCGGGGGCCTCTCTCCTAGGACGACGCTGAGACTACCAGAGATAAGGTTAAATATAGGGCTTTCATACAGCACTGCGGTGCTGTGCTTTACGGGGTTATAATAGCAAATAGTGGTCGCCACTGAAAAAGGCGTGAATATCAGTAATATCAGTTTACTGGTATTTTGTAAAATAAATTCATATGGCTTTCTGCATAAAAATTTTTTTTAGCATACTTTTAAAAGCAATATGCAGATTGTCGTCCTAGCACGTACTATGTTACGAACATGGAGATAATTTTGTTGAACTATTCCAAAAGATTTTTCAAACAAAATCTTCGTTCATGGATGTTTTAAGATAAAGTAAAGCAAACTTAATTAAAGATAACGTACGTTATGATATCTTACGAGAGAGATATCAAACACGATATGGTGGTTAACTTCATCAATCTTCTACACAAGTCTGATAACTGATTAGGGGAAACTGAGGACACATTGATTATCCTGTTGTTTTTTAACCCTTATTGTCTATAAAGGTATAGGTGAAAGAACATATTTTTAAAATTTGATACTGGAGATGTGGAATCTGGGGGTACGGTAGTGTCCCCGGTCCCCGCGGAGACGAGCCAAGCGAAGCGCAAGGGCACTACCAAACCACCTTTTCTCGAAGTGTTTCGTCGATTTTTTGAACCCTCATAACTTGGGTTCGAATTATACCAGATAAACGAAATTATCAGGATATGTTACCAGTAGCCGTCTTATTAAACTTGTAAAGTTTTAATTGCGTAGGTCTTATACCTACTTTAGATTTTATTAATATCTGAAAACCTCTGATTTCGTCACTGACTGACTAATGATCAACAAAATAATATGGTACTTCCAGATGTCCTAGAAAACTGAAATTTGGTACGTAAGCTTGTATTAGTACACAACCAACATAATAATTGTCAAAATTGCAACTTATAACTTCCAACCCCTTAAACTAGGGTATGAAAGTTTGTATGGGACTTCCGCAAATTTTGTCGCAAGAGGTCTGAAAATTGTTGTAGGGATCCGTGTTATTAATAATAACAATAAAATTAATAAAATAACCATGTAACCCTTTCTTAACAACAAAAAACAATAAGCATTTTTAATCTTTATAAACATATTTTAGTGTATTGCATCTTAAATAGTAGTGTGCGAGCGTCCCTTTAATAATTTTAATGTTACCTTTATGTATGATTTTCCGTTGAAATTGCTATATTATACTCGGGAAATAGTTATTTCAATATTATGTCAATAAGTTTCCAATCCAAGCGACGAACGACGACATAACTAACATAGTTCATAATATACGCGTGCTTTTAACAAAACTTTAAAATATTATGATTTATCATCAAAACTATTATTAATTAATTTAAGTAGGTAAATAAGAATATCAAAAACAACATGTTTCTTAGTATGGCCATAAATACTGTCACAATTAAAAATAAACAAAATATTACATTTGAATCTGGAATCTGTCATTTTTATATGATCGGTCAATGCGTTTTCTCATTTTGTCGCCAATACATTGTACAATGTTTTGCGATATTCAAATGGAGTGTGGTGATAAAGGGAACCGAATCGCTGTGATTGTATTACATAAAGTAGGTATGGAGCCAAATGCAATTTCCAAAACTCCATACGCTTGGTATTAGTAAAATGTTTATGTACCGGGCTATTAATAGGTACAATGAGACCTCCTCTGTTTGTGACAGAAAAAGATTTGGCCGTCCACGTAGTGTTCGTACGAAAAAGGTGGTCAAAGCAGTAAAGGAATGAATTCGAAGAAATCCTGTCCGAAAGCAAAATATTTTATCTCGGGAGATGAATATAGCACCTAGAACCATGTCGCGTATTTTAAAAGATGACTTAGGACTTGCAGCATATAAGAGATGGTCTGGACTGGACTGGACTGGTCATTTCTTAACTGATAATTTAAAAAAGAATAGGGTGGTAAAATCGAAACAACTACTGAAGCGGTACGCAAAGGGAGGTCACAGAAAAATGTTGTTTACGGATGAGAAAATTTTACAATTGAGCAACATTTTAACAAACAAAATGACCGTATTTATGCTCAAAGCTCTAAGAAAGCTTCCTAATTAGTCTACAGAGTGCAAAGTGGGCATTATCCGACTTCAGTGATGGTTTGGTGGGGTATTAGCTATGAAGGAGTGACAGAGCCATACTTTTGGTGAAAAAGGTATCAAAACATCGACACGAGTGTATCAAGATACCATTCTTGAGATGGTAGTGAAGCCCCTTAACAACACCATGTTCAATAACCAAGAATGGTCCTTCCAGCAAGACTCGGCGCCGGGTCATAAAGCTCGGTCTACGCAGTCTTGGTTGAAAACGAACGTTTCGGACTTCATCAGAGCTGAAGACTAGCCGTCGTCTAGTCCCGATCTTAATCCACTGGATTATAATTTATGGTCAGTTTTAGAGAGTACGGCTTGCTTTAAACGCCATGATAATTTGGTGTCCCTAAAACAATCCGTACGATTGGCAGTGAAGAATTTTCCCATGGAAAGAGTGCGTGGTTCTATTGATAACTGACCTCAACATTTAAAGGACTGTATTGCAGTCAATGGAGACCACTTTGAATAAGCTTTTTATATTCTAAATTGTTTTATATTTATGTATTATGTATTAAACTAACACACTGTAAAAGTTGTGGCAGACGAAATCAGTGCCACAATCCTGAATCGCGCTATCGAAGTTTTCTATGATCGGCAGTCGGCACTATATATACGACATCTGAAATTCATACAAGAGGCTTCGGCCTGACCGAGCATACCACCTCGCTCGGAGATCTCCCATTGGGGCTTGCCACCACATTCTCACAAAGTAATAAATGTTATTTGCAATAGAAAGTTTTTAACGGTGCGCGTTGCATTTTATGCCACGCGACACCACCCCTCCATGGAGAAGGATAACTTGGAGATTTAAATTCGCGAAGGTACGTAGCAAAATTTTATTACAAATAAATATAGTCATTCAGTTTTTTATGTTACTTTGCGCCCCGATCTAGAGGTCGTATGTCGTGGGGCTGTTTGTGAGAGAATAGTAGATTCAGGTGAATTTTGTACAGACGGAGTGGGTGGTGCAGGTGTAGGTAGTGTAGGTGTAGATAGTGTAGGTGAACGCAGTTCGGTGAAGGCAGGCCTGACGCGGTCTACACTTACTCTCATGTCCTTGTTGTTTATGTGTAGTGTGATCGTCTTACCGTCGGCAGAGAGTTTGACGATTCTATACGGCCCGTTATACGGCGATTGTAATGATAGTCGCACGCTGTTGTCCCGTAAGAATGCGTATGATTCCTGGGAAAGGTTTTCTAAGGTAAAAATGTGTAGTTGTGTATGTTGTGTGCCAGGGACAAGTCGTAGTTTCGACATTCTCTGTCGTAAGTATACGACAAAATCCATGGGTGAGCGTTGTGAGCTAAGTGATGTATTTGGATGGAGCATTTCGCCAGATATGCGCAGTGTTTCGCCGTAGAGTAATTTCGCGACGGTAGCTTTAAGGTCCTTGAACGCTGTATGCATACCTAGCAAAACGAAAGGAAGGCCTTGTCGGGCTACGAGTCACTGTAACACATCAAGGCAGCCTTCAGCTGTCGGTGAACCCGTTCCACCATGCCGTTAGCGCACGGATGGTAACTGGTGATCCTTGTACGTTTGATAGCGCAGAGATGTAGAAGGCGATTTAAAAGGTCCGATTCGAATTGTCGCCTCTGGTCGGTGATAATGGTTATGGGAACGCCGAAGCGAGCTATCTAGCCCTGCAGGAAGGTGTTTGCTACTTCTTCCGCCGTGATTCCGACCATCGGCCATACCTCCTTCCAGCAGGTGAATCGATCATTGTCTGTGAGACAGTAGTTGTAACCTTTGCAAGGGGGCAAGGGACCTATTATATCAATGTGGACATGCTGCAGGCGGGCTGAAGGATTACTAAAATGTCCTACTTTTGACACGGGATACAGGTACGTGCCCATTCGCGACAGTCCTTTTGGACAGAAGGCCATACAAATCTCTCGGACACCAATCGCGCGGATGCTCATGCGCCGGGGTGGCTGAGTTTGTGAAGCTTGTTGAAAATTTTGCGGCGGAACGATGGTGTTACGTAAGGCCGCGGTCGACCCGTAGATGTGTCACACATATGTTTAGCGGCGTTCCTGGAATTGGTACCTTTTCAATGTTCAAAGAGGAATTATTAATCAGAGGGCGTAGTTAGTCGTCTTGTTGTTGGTAGGCGGCGAGGGCTGCGTAGTCTTCCACTAAGGTTATAGCCTGATTCGGGAAAGTGAATCGGCGACCACGTTCGCCTTTGATGTAAGCAACGTCCGTAGTGAATTGACTAATGAAACTGAGCTGGTTCAGCTGTGCGGGAGTCAATTGGTGTGTTCTAAACATAATACATACAAGATAATAGACTCTATAATAAGTTTTTCACTGAAAGAATCGAATAAAAGTAAGTATCTGGGCGACCGAGCTTTGCTCGGAGTTATACTCGTAGTAGTACGAAAAAAAAATTAAATTAAAAATATAATCTCACCGGGATTCGAACCCGCGACCAATTATTTTCCAACAACGCAAACTCTGAAGTCTGACGCTTAATAGCTGAGCCACACGTATTTGACATTGACTGGCGACTTACGAAAGATATTGTCGTAACAACATACAAAAAGAAATAAAATCCCACCAATAACATATTCATACTCGTATTAAAATATTGCCAAGACGATACCTTATTATGACTCACACTGTCAAAAAGATATCAGATCTCATGTAAAACCAACCTTCTGACTCAACACGCCCTAACTCTACATGACTAACTTCACAAACTCTACACCTTAGCTAAGATATTTGGCTTGGCCGTTTCGTTCCTACCAGAGTAGTATAACAGAAAAACAATCAGTGAATTTTTCACCTTACACCCAAGTACCTTAATGTAGCGAAATGGCCAGGGGCAGGCTACATAATATCTTGACTAAGGTATAGAGTTTGTGAAGTTAGTCTTGTAGAGTTAGGGCGTGTAGAGTCAGAGGCTTGGTTTTACATGAGATCTGATAACTTTTTGACAGTGCGATACATAATATTATGGTATCGTCTTGGCAATATTTTAACATGAATATGTTTTTGGTGGGATATATATTACATACCCAAACTAAATAGAGGGTATTGTACCAAGTTACCATACAATTATTGGGAAACTTTATAAAGTCTAAAAATCGTTAGTTTGGTACTCTTTCTTGTGTACCTTTTCTTGTTTTTTTTATATCTTAGGACTATGGAAATATTCAAAAATATATATTTTAAGAGGCACTCGATACAGGATGGATCAAGTCTCCCTAAATGAAGTGTACTATTGTCTGCCCCGGAGTAGTTTTATGCTAAAAATTAATTAATCATTGAAGTCGATTTTGATAAATACTTTTTTTTAATTTAAACGAAAGACACATAGATAAGAATTCATTTTAAATTTATACACATAAATACAGATTATAAATAACTATTAAATCACAGTAAAAGCTTACAAAATAAAATATTATTGCAACAAAAATTAATTTTTGTCTTCCATTCTCTCTTCGTTCTCTCGTTTAGACTTTATAATAGTTTAGAAAAGCTTTCTGGTATCGTATACTACCGCTATAGCCACTGTGTATTGCTATAGCAATTGTAAGCAAAGTACCGAAACATGTTCTTAAAATTTAGAGTAGGTAGTCTCCCTTATGAAACAAGTGCCCTCCCGTCCCATAATATATGGCACGACATTAACTATAGCGATTAAATGATGTTGTGTGAAATCCTCTTAAATTATACATTCAATGCAATACAGAACACAACATCAACGGGCACCACGATTTTGATTAAAACAGATATGTGATAAAAATCGGAAACAATTTTTTTGTATGTTTATTTCTTGACTAGATGTTACGACTTCGTGCGCGCAACGGTAATTCTTGCGGAAACCGTACATTTTTCCGCAATAAAAGTCCATTCCCGTGGTCTACTCTAAATCTGTGCCAAATTTCATAAACATCGGTCCAGTAGTTTCGGAGCCTATGCAATGCAAACAAACAAACTTTTCCCCTTTATAATATTAGTATAGATAGTACCTATAGATTAGATCAGAGAGCTTTTTCTCCTTGTAATGTCTTTTTTTTGGGACTTTGCAAAGGTGTTTTCTCACTTGGTTCTTGGCCTGTAAAATTAACTAAAGGTCGGGAGCGCCTTTTTATATTGACGGAAAATTAATAAGAGCTAAAAGTGATTCGAATAAGATAATAATTAAATAACAAAATTTTTGTGCAGACTCCCGTAAGAACTGTCGCTACTGAAGACAATTTAGAACACTAACGGCCGAATATTGGAATGATGGTAAAATTAAGTCACTTGTCCTTGTAAAATTAAGTCCTTTTCATTTCGGCTAGCAGAGACAGAGACAGCCTGTGAATTGGAGGGCTCTGAATTTTGATCAGCGTTTCAGTATTCGGCCGTAGTACAATATAATATTTTGTCATATTATTTGCTTTGTCTACATACGAGTTTGCCAGAGCCACAGTTATCTATCTATAAAATCTTATCTTATCTTTAAATGTCAAATTCGTCTTGTTTCGAGTCAAGGTTCGAGTGTTATAAACTTTGTCCAAACTCCAAACAAACTGAAGTATACAGATATTTTTTTTAGGTGTTTGGGTCAAAACGCTCAACTGCATCTTATACTTTAAAGATTAAACGAGACAATCTTGTATATATATAATCGTAATCTCGGTAGCCGCTGCAAGTATTTCCATGAAATTTAGTATGCTTGAAGTTTTGGAGGAGAAAAATTGATCTAGCTAGGTCTTATCCCTAGAAAACTGCGCATTTTTATGATATATAATTTTATGTTTTTTCTTTCGTCAACTCAACTCTAATATGTCAGTCCGATTGGCAGTTTGGTCACAGATTAATAAATAGTTTTTGGTGTGAGTTTGTGTTGTCTTTTTGTTTCAGAATGTGGTGGGTTCGAATCCCATTAAAATATTTTTGTGTTTCTTTTTATTTATTTTTTATTTACTAGAGCTCCGAGAAAAGCTCGGTTACCCAGATAGGTACTATCTGTTAATATGCAATATGTCCTCATATTCCGACACCTTCATAAATCAAACAAGTTCCATAAAACCTTAGCAAATTATTATCGACCTAAACCTTCCTAAGATACCACTCTGTCGGTAAATGTAAACGGCATGAAAGTCCATTTAGTAGTTATGAGATTATCGCGAACATACAGATAGACAGACTCAGCGAGGCACGTAAGTATCCTATGTCCGTCTCCTGGTTCTAAGCTACCTTCCCACCAATGTTCAGCCAAATCGGTTTAGCCGTTCTTTAGTTATAAATAGTGTAACTTACACGACTTTCATTTATATTAGGTCTATACCTATGAAATTGCCGTTTTGTATGAAAAAATTTAAACCAATTTTTTTCATGTATTTTTTATTTGTATTAATCGAAGTAATCACCCATGCAATCAATGCATCTTTGCCAACGCAGTGGCAGTTTATTGATGCCCTTCTTAAAGAAATCAGCTGGACGGGAGGCAACAAATTCTTCAAAGGCATTTTGTACTGCCGCTCGGGTATTGAATTTTTTTCCCGCCAAGAAGTTATCCAAATTCTGTAAAAAGTAGTAGTCTGTAGGCGCAAGGTATGGTGAGTAGGGCGGATGACGGAGTGCTTCCAACCCCAGTTCTTGCAACTTGGAGACCGTCTGCTGAAGTATGAGGTCGTGCGTTGTCGTGCAAGCGCAGCGGAGACGAGCGATTGACCAATGCTGGTTGGAGATGTGCCAGCTTCTCCATTATTGTGTTCAGTTCTTCACAGTACACATCTGCAGTAATGCTCACCCCGTTTGGTAAGAAGCTGTGATGAATCACACCGGCGCTAGACCACCAAACAGTGACCATCACTTTTCTAGGGGTAAGTTTTCGCTTAGGGCATTGTTTAGGTGTTGAACCAGGATCCAACCAACTTGCTGAGCGCTTGCGGTTATCAAACAGAATCCTTTTTTCATCGCAGGTAACAATGCGGTTCAAAATTCCTTCATTTGTGTGTCTGTTGAGCAGTGCAAGGCACGTCTCGAGGCGTACTTCGCGCTGGCGATCATTGAGTTTGTGGGGCACCCATCTGTCAAGCTTTTTTACCTTTCCAATTTGACGCAAATGGACCAATATTGTTTGACGCTAACGTCGAAAACTGCTGCTAATTCAGCCGTAGATTGTGTATCAGACGAATTAAAGGCAATTGTGTAGCTTCCACAATTGCCTTTAATTCGTCATTGTCGACCAAAGTGTTCGGACGACCGCGAGGTTCATTTTTCAGATCGAAATTTCCAGAACGGAAGCGAGCAAACCAATAACCTCGTCGTTCACTCGCAGCCAGCCAGGCGCCAGTCTCATTGAGAAAGCAGACGAAAATGGACGCCGTTGAAACAGCTATAATTATTTACATGTATTGTAGAGAAATGGAGAGAAATAAAAAACGAAAATATAAAAAAAAACGGTACTGGATCCATCCACTACTTCAAACGCGTTGTACCAATGGCATGTTCTTCACATTCTTTCACGAATTAAAACAATATGAATAAAAGTTTTTCGGTTATCTACGAATGCGCATCAAGTCATTTGAGGAATTATTGCAAGAGTTGGGACCTTACATAAGTGGCAACGATACCAATTTTCGAGCTGCAATAAAGAAGAAAAATTAGTTGTTACTCTAAGGTGAGCAAATCAGTGCATATGTACCTAAAGTCGTTCAGTCATTCTATGTGATTTTATAATGGATAAATTAAAGCAAACACACTATGAACCTGACACGATAACCTTTATTTTTAGACCCTGGAAGTGGAAACATTCTTAGAATTAATTATCGCTATGTTACTAACATCAAATCTCTATAGCTGTACATAATACACTAATCATTAAATAACCCTAACACTTCAGAAGTTTCAGATAAAGTAGACTCCGGAGATACAGCCGTTCCCGAAATGTGTGTTTGTTCCGAATTTGAAACGGGCGACATCAGTGGTGGACTGGTGTTGAATTGTGTTATAGGTGGATACCCAGAAGTATATCCTCTATTCTGTCTCTGCTGATGGCCCCACGATGAATGACCATACTCAGCTTGTAGTCTATTTACCTTGATTCCCTGATTCTACCCTGATTTTCCCATGTTGACTGTCCTTGTGCATATTGAGAATAATCATAGTAAGACGGCTGTGCAGATTTAATAACTCGCATTATTTCAATTTTTTTCTCCATTTGTAAATGCTCCGGTATCTTCTTAAATTCTTTGACGAGGGATAGGACGAACAAGGTGTCCTGGTCATTTTCATTGTTCCTCTCATGATTTTTATTTAGCACTTTTAGCAACTCTCTGCCAATGCTGTCTGACTCGGGGGTTTTCGATTCTTTCATGCGTTTGTTTGGGGTTTGCATCAATTGGTCTTTGTAAGGTCCTTCTCGAAGATTATCAGTTTCATCTATATTGATACTAGTTACTGTAGCATTTACAGTTATGGTGTCTTTTAAAAACATCAATTGTTGGGCGAATATATATGTAGATTTACCTTTAGCACTGGGCCCACTTTTCAGATTTTTTCTTTTTTCAAATACTTGGAGAAGTTGTCGCATATATTCTTTCATTTTTTTTGAAGAACTTGTCCTGTAATAAAATATTTTATACAGGTACCTGGCCAGTGGATGTTACTTTGTGGACCTACATTACACTTATCGATTGGGCCTTACCACTATAACACAAATTGTACGACAAGTGTGTGCAGCAATATGGATACGACTGAAATACACTTGGTTACCACACCCAACTGAGGAGATGTGGAAAGACATTGCCAAAAATTTCAATAAAAGTGCCAATTTTCCTAATTGTTTAGGAGCGATAGATGGAAAGCATATTCGTATAATCAAGCCGCGGGACACAGTGGGTCAATGTGTTATAATTACAAAAACTACTTTTCAATTGTTTTATTAGCTACTCGTATATGTGACAGTGACTACAAATTCATCGCAATAGATGTGGGTGCTTACGGAAAATTCGGAGATTCTACAATTTTCAAATCCTCAAATTTTTCTAAAAAACTTGAACAGAATAAATACCCTAGACATACCCGAAGCTAGTGTCGTATCCCCAGGAATCGGAACACCATTGCCTTATGCTTTCATTGGCTATGAAGCGTTTGCTTTGTCCACACATATGATGCGGCCGTATGGCGGCAAAAATTTAAGCAAAACTAAACGCATATTTAATTATCGGCTCTCTAGAGCTCGCAGATACGTAGAATGCTCATTTGGAATACTGGCAAACAAATGGCGTATTTTTCACAGGCCCATCAATGTAAATACAGAATTTGCGAATAGCATTGTGAAAGCGTGTTGTATATTACACAATTTTGTCAGAACTCGAGATGGATATCGTTTTGATGATACCTTACTTTGCCCCCTAACGGATGACCTTGAACCATGCGAAAATAGTAGAAACAATTCCAGAAGCGCAATTAGACACAGAGAGTTATTAGCGGAAAGACAGATATGCTTAATCATAATCACGGCTGTAAATAATCAAAAATAAATATTTCAACACACTTACCAAGAGTTTTCTTCTCTTCCATTGAAAGATCTGTACCTCCAAAAATGATTACCATCTCTTCCCAACCTTGAATCTTTTTAATCCTGTCCGAATACTCCGCACATTTTAGATTCCATAGACATGGCCTCTTTTCAACTTCGTAAATAAACTTTTCCGTATCGAAATCCATCTCGCACGTCCGTTGCACTCACCGCTATTCCGGGGAATGGCGGGAGGTGGCCGAGGCGACGCCGCGCGGCTCGCCGCGCGGTACGCCGCCAGTGAAAATTGCCAGGGTGGTGCGGCGTGCCGCATTCAACCGCGTTGGATCATGGATGATGACGACCGCGCGGTCGAGTGCGACGCGCCGCATAGTGAAAAGGATAGAAACGCATTTCCATACATTCTCTTTGCAAGACCTTTCCCGCGGTACGCCGCCGCCGCGGCTAGCTGCTTTGCGGCTAACCGCCAGTGAAAAGGAGCCCTTAACAAAAAATATTTTGATTTGAAATGGCCTACTGGCCATTACTGCAGTACTGCAGAACGGCAATTTCATAGGTAAAACCTATTATATTGATATTATTTATAGATGATAGTAAGTAAGCAATATTTAAAAAACTAAAAATTTTGTAACATTCTTGCGTGATATTTATATATTTGACACATATTTATGAATGTTTAAAATGCGTTATACAATTAAAACTGTCAATTCACAGTAGGTGTTAGTGATAAATTGTTATTATATATTGTGTGGTTCTTAACAAAAATTAGGAATGATGTTGGTTTATTTAAAATCACTTAAAACTTCGTTATAGTAATTGTGATTTTACTTGCATTCAAAATTCGCAAATGTCCTAAATGTCCAATAGTCCTGCAGGCCGCTAGCTCTCGGGACCATCAACATCAACCACAGAGCAAATATAGGGGGATCAACCATGGAGCAAATATAGATGGATCAAAGTCTGAATCGCTTTGAAAGCGGTAACTCGCAAGTCGAAAGTGGTAAAAACTTCATTAAAAAATCAAACCTCGCCTTTGCTTAAAAAGACCAACCCGACGATAATCCACACGATGAGGTTAGTGAAAAAAAAATCTTCCCCACTTCCCATTGTATACTTTAGGGATAAAAAATAAAATAATTATTATTTTATAATGCCAGAAATAAAATCTACACGCTATGTGCCAAATTTCTTCAATTTATAATATTATAATATGGCCGCGATACAAAAGAGCGGGAACGGGCTTGTAAAAGCCAATCGTCGCGCGCTCATTAAAATTATATATTTTGAAGACTAATTGACTTATCGAAATAATTCTTTCACTAGTAGGTACTCAATAGAGAATACGGAGAATATAAGGATGCGTTCCACTAAGCGTTCACAACGATCACGCTCACGACCGCAGTTTTTCCCGTTCCACTTGCTTGTGAGCGTTGCTGTCGTAAACTCAAGTGGAATGGATTATAGAGCGTTTTGAGCGTGGAGGTAAATAATAATTAAGGAGGTTAATAAAAAGAATTCAAAAAATTTAAGAGGTTAGGTTATAATCTGCAAACCTTGAAAATAAACTTAATTAATTATTGTTTAAATCGATTTATATTGAAAAAAATTATAATTTAATTTTTTATATTTAATATTAGTTTAACGAGGAATTCTTCATCAATAATAATATGATCCGTGACATCATCAGTAAATTGAAATTTTTTATCAGCACGATCAGCAAACGTTGTTCCGGGCTGTTCATTTAAATCTCTGTTCAAACTTGTTTTGTTCAAACTGTTTGTGTCGCAAATGCTGTCTATAATAAAAATAAAATTTTCATCAGTGAAATTTTAAACGTATGTAATAATTTTTTCAATAAGAAAACTAATTTAAAGAAGACTAAGCTAATTTTCATTTCTAAAGTTAGGTTATATTATTGGAAATCAAGGAAAAATGTATACATGTATATTAATTATAAACTACAATAAATTTTTCTAAGCTTGTTTTACATAATTATATTTATCTGTGGAGGCACGTTGAGCATGCGCTACAGAAACATTCACTTCTACTAAAATATCCCTTTCCGCATGAAATAACGTAAGCTTAACGGTCGCCATTTTTGGTGCTTTGAGTTTTGAAAACGCCGCTAATTTTCTCAACGATCACTTAGACCCACCTTTTTAGATGGGTCGTCGTGAGCTTCGCGTGAGCGTAAGTCATGACGTCATAAGTGACGTTTTCGCCGCGACCACAACGACCGCGGTCGTTATGTGGAACGACTAAAGGAGCATTTTGATCGTTGTGAGCGCTTAGTGGAACGCACCCAAAGAGATTACATTTAAAATTCAAGTGTCCACAAAATAACTGGCCAGTAACTTTTACACTTCGGGAACAAATGGGTCCAAATATGCTATCAACATTTCAGCCAGTTCATTTCGAAAATAGCAATAGAACTGAAACATAATATCTATTTTCTTATTTCTTATTCAACTCCTCATACATTTCCTTGTGATGAAATAAATCGTATTACCATTTACAGTATGATGCCAAAGATAGATTTTATCCTTCTCAATTTCAAATTTGACAGCCAACGCCAAGGATTTCTGTCAAACCTGACGTTACTTTCATATTGTTCCTGAATAATTAAAGCTGCCACTTAATTTATTATGGACTTAATCAATTTTTTGAGTCGCTGACATAGTTTATTATTATGGAAATAAAGCGAGTGGGATGCCCAGAAAAAGAGCATTCCATCCAAAATTGATTCTCAGTTGGCTGGAATCTAGCATTAGCAAGCAGCTTTTTAGGGTTCCGTAATACTCAAGTAACCCTTATAGTTTCGCTCTATCCTTCCGTCTGTCTGTCTGTCCGCCCTTCTAGCTGCTTTAATTATGCATATGGGTATAATATGAAATTTTAACCTCCTATACATGTGAACTGTAAAGTGGGGATTATTTATTTTTTTCTTTTAGCATTGTCAAATAGCTGTTTAGAAATAAAAGCATGGTTTCATACATTACTTTTTTAAATAGTCAGCCATTTCCGAGTAATCGGCCTCCAAACTGGTTTAAAAGTTGGTCCCCCCACCCTGGCATTTTTAAACTAAACGGAACCCTCCTTATACATGTACTAACTAATACTAACAATACAATACAATAACACTTTATTGCACACCAAAAACTACAAAATTAAACAATCTTTACAATAAATTTTACATCAAATTACAAAAGGCGAACTTAATAAGCAATCTCTACCAGCCAACCTTTTGTTTATGACATCGGTCACAGAAAATGAAAAGATAGTGTAGGTGTACAAACTAAGAAAGCTTCATTAAATTTAAACATAATAAAAGATATTATAATATACGAATATATACGGGATTATACGAGATAAAAGAGATAAGATAATATATATACCTAAAATAACGACAGACACAAATTTAGAGCTTATTATGGCAATATTGCTTTAATTTATTTTTTTAAATATAAATTGAATCAGCGCTACGACTTTCCAAAGGCAGTGTGTTCCAAAGTGTTGCAGCGCGAACAGTAAAGGATTTGGAATATGGAATATATATAATTGGAAGTGGAGTGTGAGGGGATCTCAAGACCCAGATTGCCGGAGGAGCGTAATGTTAATTGGTGGGTGTCACGTAAAAAGTTAAAGCTATTTTTGAGATAGAGAGGAGCAGAAGGATGGAACAGGATGGTGTAAAGAAGCGTGAGGATGTGAGTATCACGTCGGGACCTGATAGGAAGCCAGCAAAGTTTTTTCCGGAATTCTGAAACATGGTCATAATTTCGTAGGCCAAAGATGAATCTGATGCAAATGTTTTGGAGTTTTTCAAGTTTAACTAGTAGCTCTTCAGTGACATCAATAAAACAAACATCAGCGTAGTCGAGTATGGGTAACAAAATAGTATGCTCCAGTGCCACCTTAGTGATCATTGGGAGAAAGTTTCCAAGAACACGGAGAGATGTATTTGCTCGAAAGACTTTACTACTAAGTGCATCAATTTGAGGTCTCCAGTAGAGATGGCCGTCGAATATAACACCCACATTCTTGACACTGTCGACAAAAGAGATCGGAGAGCCATTGAAATCTCAGCGATGGGAGTTCCTGCCACACTATTCTGGATCGAAGCTTTGAGCTACCAATCATAACAGCTTGGCTCTTCCTGGGGTTCACACTTATGCCGAAGGACTTGCACCAGTAACTAACATGCTCTTGGTTAGGTAATTTAGATCTTCAATGTATCCCCAGGTCCGTGGATCCCTGCATTTCAAACTGATTGCCTAGAATGTGTACCTAGACTAGAAGACAGAACCAATTAGAGCTAGTATTCTAATTTTATTTGTTCTGTTTTTAATTAAATAAATTATGCCTACCACCGAACTTGAATTATGAAGATAGCAGATAATGATAAGATTATTAAAATGAATAATTGTTTTAATTAGATGGTACAGGTGTTGATGATAATGGCAAGATGGCTGCCGATTGTCTCGGGTCAATTAGTCAGGCGATCGATAATGTCAATAATATAGTGCATCGCATGTCCAATGATTGATATGACTAGCTGGGCGACTTTGGTTGCATAACAGCTATCTGAGACAACTGCGCCCAGTTTTTCTGCATACACAGCATTTCTGCATGGCATGACCTGCAGTGACCACCTTATAAATGGGCTGCGTCTCCAAAAAAAGAGAAAACCGGCCAAGTGTTCCGTACCAGACGGCAAAACACTATGTTTCTTGCATGCTGTTTCTTGCTCACCTTAATTATTTATTTTATTCTGCTTTTAGTATTTGTTGTTATAGCGCCAACAGAAATACATCATCTGTGAAAATCAACTGTCCAAACGGTTGATGCTAGAAAGATGAAACTTTGCATGGATATGTGCATTTACCACGTCAACAAAATTCTAAAATAAAACCACGAAACATAATTTTTTGGTGAACCTTGGTGCCCTAGACGTAAAGTGGGGATGATTTTTTTCTCGCGTCTATCCCATACTATGGCACGCCATTTTACTTTTACTCATAAAAAAATAGTTTTAATTCATCAAAAAGACAAATTCCATAATAACTATAACTTACTTAATGAATACATATCTAATAAATAACTTGCTGATTACATAGCGTATAGTATAATATTTCTTAATGTTTATTTGCCTTCATTATGTCCCCTTTAATTACCTGAGCAGTTATGTAGGTATAGCTGCAACGTGACCAGTTTATCTATACTAGTATTATAAAGTGGAAATATTTGTTCGTTTGTTTGCATTGAATAATGTACAGGCTCCGAAATTACTGGGCCGATTTCGATGAAATTTGGCGCAGATTTAGAGTGGACCACGGGTAAGGACATAAGCTACCTTTTATCGCTGAAAAATGTACGGTTCCCGCGTTTTTTCCTATAGCGGGCGTGAATTCGCGGGCAACATCTAGTACTTTATATTTATAATGCCATTATCTACTGCACAATGTGTGTCACATATTATGGACATCTGGTTTAGTGCACTTACATTTTAAAAACAAAGTAGACTCCATGTTTGACATCACCTTAGTGGTTATGACTCATGTAGTACTCCGTAGAAGTACATAGTAGTCTAGTAGTTGTACATATATTATCTTGCCAAAGTCGTGGATTCGATACCTAGAAAAATTGTTTTTGAAGGCTACCTTAATGTTGATTACAGACTACAGAGTAAATCCTTAGATTTACCAACAGCAAATTTCTTCCAATTTAGTCCTCCCAAAAAAATTCATAGCATAAAATAGAGAGGTTATAATTTATTTTCTGTTTTATAGCAAATATTGTATAATGTTACATGTGGATTGTGCTATCTTGGTTAGTGTATATTAAACCTAATACAAAACTGTGACTATGTATTTTTATTCTGTGTCTAATCATTAGGGGAGACTGGGGATACTGGATCCCCCTTTTGTTTTTTAACCCTAATTTCTTACATATATGTAGGGTCCTATTTGAAGAAATTTGGCATATACGTTGTATTTATCTAGAAGATTAATGTAAAGTTAATTAACCAATTCCAAGAGATCTGAGCCTACGCGGTTCTTTATTTAATTATAATACAGGAAATAAAATATTTACAAGCTATAAAAGTAAGTAAGTACTAAAAAAAAATAACTACTCCAAAACTTAAAATGCTACAAAACAAAGAAATCTCCCAGATCGTCGCCACCAGGCAGAGTACCTAGAAGGCTCAAAGAGTTTCCTCGCTGGATTGCGATACTTATTCTCTGGGCCAGGTAGATGCCGGCTCTGGGGTCTCGGGTGGCCTCAATGAGTTTTTTGGAGATTTCTCTGAAAAGTTTGTGCGCACCCAGACCCCATGTACCTAGGGTTTCAACCCCAAACGGTACAAATATGAGATCCCCACTAAGGTTCTCATATTTGTGCCGCTTGAGGTTTTCCGCCTGATTGGCGGCCGCACCTGCAGAACTCGAGATGCCCTGGACATGGGACGGAGCAAGTGTATCGACGCAAGTAGCGTCCCATACATGAGCCCGTCCCACTCTCCAAGGGACCAGGGTCATACCGTCTGGTCTCCTGCCACCGTTGTGCGCCAAACCAGAGGGTTCCAGAACAACTGGCACTCCGGCGGTGACAAGAGCCCGACGGATGAGATCGTTCAGGCAGTGATGTCGGGAGATGCGGCCGGCGCTTCGTTGACAGAACAGCCCGTGGTGTCCTAGGCTGTCCACGTTTGCGCCACAAACACAGCGATGGGGGACGACGTGGGGGGTGCCAAGACGCAGGGAAGTGGCTAACTGGAAAGCTGTTCGATCCAGCAATGTGCCCGTATTGGGTGACGGTAATGCTTGTAGCCAAAGGCCCGACTCCCACTTCTCCGTAGCTAACAGGCGAGCCTGCTCCACAGGACTGGAGGACGTATTAAGAAGATTATTCCGTACCAGTCTGCAGAGTGGCTCGTCCCAGAGCCTTTGTGAAAACGTATTGTCAGGCAATTCGCTACAAGCACTAGTTGCGCTCCAGGCGTCTTTGGTCTCGTCCAGAAAGGGAACTGTATTGGAGTAGTTTGGGTGATGTAGTATTTTGGAGATAAGACTATTGTTCGCGAGGACTGAGGACAAGAAAGCTGGAAGCGATATGTCAGGCGGCTTTCGAACACCCAGGCTACCGAACCTAACTGAAAGCGTTGCCTGAGTCCATGCGCGGTCATCGAAATTCGTGTTCAAAATATTGGAGAGCGTTAGTCTTATGGTATCATCCAACTGTTTGAGAAGTTGAGGGAACTTCCACAGTTGACAACACCGTAAAGCATATGTCAATTTAGGTACGAAAATGCAAAAACGGATTAGGGTAAAGGCCATGTGACAGTTAATTTGGAGGAGACAGCCTAAAGTTTCATTAAAATTTTGTAATTTGTTATCTATGAAGCCCGGGAGAGATTCGTCTAAAATAGGTGAGCCCAAAAGGAAGAGCGAATCCTTGTCAATGACAGACAGTTGTGGAGCTATTTCTTTAAAGCTGGATATAATCGCGTTTCTATCCCCACAACTGTCTGGCACAATTAAGTTCGCACTTATAATAGATATAGCAATAGCTCCCCACACCGATTTCGGTGACGGTGGCCAGTTTCATTGAAACCAGGCCAGCTACGCAAGAGTTATTTTATAGTGCCCAAGTGTGTGCGCAGTACACAAGAACACTCTCCCTTCCTTTACTCTCGTAACCCAGTGGGACGGATAACCGACACGACTGGCGAGAGATCAGGCGCAGGTCCGACTTTTTACATGCCCATCCGACGCATGGATCATCTTTCTTGTCAGACAATCAGGTGATCAGCCTGCATTGTCCTAACCAAACTTAGAAACAACATTTTTTGTTGTACCAACGCGGGAATCGAACCCACGACCAATCGAGAGCCAAGCTCTAAACCACTGGACAACGGAGGCTGTAAAATACCATCAGATAAGTTATCACCCAGGTGATATCTAAGTTATGGGATGGAAAAAGTATACCTACCTACTACTGGCGAGAGATCAGGCGCAGGTCCGACTTTTTACATGCCCATCCGACGCATGGATCATCTTTCTTGTCAGACAATCAGGTGATCAGCCTGCATTGTCCTAACCAAACTTGGAAACCATTTTTCGAATTTCGGGAATCGAACCCACGACCTCCAAGTCGAGAGCCAAGCTCTAAACCACTAGACCACGGAGGCTAAAGTTCGCACTTACCTAGGTTCAGCTGCAGACCTATTTTTTGGAACTCGCGGATCAGAGTGCGGAAGTCTGATATTACAGTGGGGGCATCGTTTCCAAGGGTCCCATCATCCAAATACCAAACATTAAATTTTGAATTTAGAATCTCGATGACCGGGTGTATAGCAAGAATATATTTATATATATTTATCTAGATTCAATAATCTGCAACCACCAACAGAATATCAATGAAAAAAATACTAATTAAATTAAACTGACTAAAATTATTTATTTATTATTATTTATTACTTCATACCAATTAACAAGAAATATAAAATAAAGACCTACAAAACTGTTCTTCGGTTTGTCTGTAGGATCAATGTTACAAAAAAAGATACAACATCAATAATACTAATAATACTAAATGAATTATTTAATAACAAATAAAGCAAACTAAAATTAGAGTAATGATTAGAATAATGTCTTTATGTGGTGAGGAATGTATAATAAGGTAATAAAGTAATAAGGTATTTGTACATGTTTTTTTAAGGTTTTTGTTTTCGTCTCTATCAGTAAAACTAGATATTGCCCATACAGGTTTTGTAAATTGAGTGTACCTGGTCTCCCTTAAGGATCAAGTGTCCTTCTTCTCCCGTACTTATTATCTTTTTTGTGTCTTACTTTGTGTTTATCATCACGCACACAATTAACTTGAAATATGAGCTAAGGTTTGGTATAATATATTATTATGTTAAAGTCACTCGACCCGGACCCGGAATGACTATTTTAACCTAGGTTTGAACAGCCCCGGATCTAGGGGGTTGCTAGCCGGGGCCCATGCCCCGGGCAGCAAGTTCAGAGGACGGTCAAATTCACACTTTACAGACGAATTTACTTAACTTTGACCACAGAATAAATAATAGAAAAGTACTGAAATTTCACTCTTGTTTTACTGTTACCATATAATCAACTCGACCGATACCCAAAGATACAGAACACGGACCATGTGACCGGGCGCGGCGCGCGGTGAGAGCGCGGAGTGAGATGCGCTGCACGAACATTATTCGCGAGGCGCGTAGGCATAGTTCAAAATACGCGCCCGCTCGCCCGCAGGATAAACTTATTGTTTATTGTAAGTATATAAAACTTGAAAAAACCTTTTCAAAAATTGTTCACCACACGACAGTGTAGTTATACGATTCATGAAATTATTCTGAATCGTTTGATACCTACATTGTGGGAATTTTTTTTTTTCATTTACTATCTTATTTTCCAAAAACTTAACAGTTCCTTTCTTTATGAAACAACGTTACAGTTTCTCATTTCATGTGGATGAGAATCACTTACTCAAAAGGAGTCGCACATGCGCAAAACAGTAATGAGAGGTCCAAGTTGAGCTGTCTTTGTATTACTTACTCGCTCCCGAGTCGGCGTCTGCGTCAGAGACCATGCACAAAACTGTATGGCCAGTGTCCCCCACCCACCAACAGATTTCAAACCACACAAAAAAAAAAAAATGAAGTCGCTTTAAAAGATGAGGAAGAATTTAAAGTTTTCGGAACTAATTCGGAAGTTTTGATGCTGCTTGCTTTATATTGAGCGACAGAGACAAAACATGCAAATAAGCTAATAATGTGGCACACATCAGTAGATTGTGAAACAGGCCCTTATAGCAATATTCTTAGTATTCTGAGAGCTTTGGAACACTTAGAATTTAAATTACCAACAAACACAACTTAATAACATTACAATGGATTAAAAATTACCACATACATAATACAATATTATACAGATTAGAGTGATATACCTACATAGTATAGGCAATATGCAGAGGCGACGCGGGCAATGAACCGTTGATACCTAAACTATACAGTTTGTTTATTGCTGATGCACCAAGTGCTATCGACTCAAGTGGAACGATCTCGAGCGCTTTTAACGATTGGATTGAATGCAGACCACGTTAATATAGATGTATTGGAAATGAGAGTTCAGGGGGTTTTCAGTGACTTCTTTTTCAGAGCTGTCAAATCTTATCGGCACTGGAGCCTGCTGTTTTCTTGTGGCCGTAGTAGACGACAAACATTGTAATGTAATGCTCAAAATCAAGAACAAGTTAATGCGAATGCTAAAGGTTAGCGAGCGTCTAAATATATATTTCTTTAAAATATTAAAATCGTTTGAACTTGCCTTCGACTGAAATCATGTAGGAAGTGTTTGAACTTCGAAGGTCTTGAAGGAACTCCGCTGAGTCCGCCCCGCCTCTATTTGCGGCAAACCCTACTCTGATCATTTACGAAATTTAATTGTTTATCTTAGTAGTTAGTGTATGAAAGAATTTTGAGTGACCGTTGAGTATCTATTGAATATTGAATATAATTATGTTGAATATTGAATATAAATATATTATATGAAGGCAATAGGTAGAACTAGGCAAAACCTAATTTTCAAATACATTTTTCTTATATGTAGGATTGATACTACCAGCTATCTTATCTGTCTGTACTAAATACTAATATAATAAAGAGCAAAAGGTTTGTTTGTATGTATGTTTGTTTGCATTGAATAAGCTCCGAAACTACTGGCACAGGTTAATAAATAGTTACGACGTAGCTACTGGACCTGGATTGTGATGAAATTTAGCACAGATATAGAAAATAGAGAAAATAGGCTACTTTTAATTGCGGCAAAATGTAAGGTTCCCTCAAGATTTCCTTTTGCACGCACAAATCGCGGGCAACATCTTAATATTATAAAATTCTCATGTAACGGGTTTGTGGCAAAACTGCTCCGAAATGGCATGATCGATTTTTTCTCATACCTACCGAAAACAACTGCGAAATTTCATAAAAATCGTTCAAGCCGTTTTGGAGGAGTTCTCTGACAAACACTGTGACACCAGAAATTTACATATTATCATAAGACTAGCTGTCCCTGCACTTTTTTTTTTTTTTTTTTTTTTTTCGAACGGGTCTATGCTAAGGGTCGGGTTAAGACCGCTGTAGCTAAGTCGGACTATAACTAGCCTGGTGGCTAGTTTGTTTGGTGGTAGACGATGGGAGGGTTTGACCCTCCCTAACATCACCCGGGTGATGTTCAAACCGGATATTGGGGACAGCTACGGATTAGAAGCTATTATTTTGACAGGGGAGACGCGGGTCTCTCCTGCTGAGGGGTCCGACCCCTTCCTCACTCGCTGATGAGTGAGGTTGCTCGCGCGCGGTAGCAGAGACTAGCGGCGTGCGAGTTATCGCGATAGAGGAGCTCTCGATTTGGTCGATATCGGTACTGAGAGGGCCGTCCCTCTCCCCTTCCGCGTACGGTCGGGATGACTCGCGCGCGTAAGTCCTAATGTCGATGAGGTTCGCGGTATTGGTAGAGCTCTCTATATCAATATCGCGGTCGCGGACACTATTTAGGAGTGTACCTAGACTACTGGGATGCGAACTCGAACTCGGGTTCGGGTCCGGTCCCGTGTTAGGGTCGGTCTGTACGTCTGTACGTGTTGTCGTGTCGGATGTGGGACCTCGGGGTAGGCGCCGGCGTCGACCCCGGTGCAATGCTAGCGACGCGGGTGCGTGTGATTTGTGTTTACGTAACTGTACACAGTACGTTACGTATTTTGTGATCGGGTCAACGGGATCGGCTAAGATATGCTTAGGCCGTTTGTGCGGGTGTCGGAAAGTCAGTGCGTCGTGGTTGTAGTCCAGTGCCTTTTTTATAAGGGGGTTTGGGTGGTTTTTGCCTTTATCAAAGAATCTCTCTACGAGTTCCTTGATATAGGCTTTAATGGTGACTAGTTCGCAGTCCCTATGCAAGTCGATGTTACGCATGTACCAGGGGGCGCCTGTTGCCATGCGTAGAAACCGGTTCTGGACTCTTTGCAAGCGGTCCATTTGAGACTCGCTTATCTGTGCGAAGGAGACGCACGCATAAGTGAGTATCGTTCTGATGCAAACCTTATACAATGTAAGCTTATGTCTTAAGGACATTTTGCTTCGCGAATTAAGTAGCGGATATAATTTGTAGAGTACAAATTTCGCTTTACGCAGTGTGTTACTGATGTGACTCGAAAACGTCATCGACTTGCCTAGTACTACGCCTAAATATTTGACCTGAGAGACCTCAGGGATAATGTTGCCGTGCAGGCTAATAGGGCTCATTACTTTACGGGGGCACTTACGCCCCGCTGATTTATTACCATTGAATTGAATGGCGTGACTTTTATCGGGATTGACTTCTATTCTCCACTTGGAGAACCAATTACCGAGAGCGGTAACTGACTCCTGGAGGACTTTAGACGCGGTACGGGCTCGTGTGTTTGAATAATAAAGGGCTGTGTCGTCCGCGAACATAGCTAATTGCACCTTAGCGTGTTTGGGGATGTCATTAGTGTACAGGTTATATAGGGAGGGCGAGAGGACCGAGCCCTGCGGTACTCCCGCCTCCATATATCTTGGCGACGACAGTGCGCCTTCTACGCGGAAATGAAATTTACGATTTTTTAAAAAGTTACTAATTAGTAAGACGAGATAATCGGGTATTTCCATTTGATAGAGTTTGTATAACAGTCCGTTATGCCAAATTTTATCAAAAGCTTTTGCAATGTCAAAGAATACGGCGCATGTCGTCTTCCTGTCGTTTTTGCTAGATAATATGTACTCCGTTAAGCGGTGTACTTGAGCGGGACAGCTGTGCATTTCGCGGAAGGCGAACTGCTCGTCTGGAAGGAGTTTTTTGTCGGTTATGACGTCATTAAGGCGCCTTTTAATAACTCTTTCGTAGACTTTACCTAGGGAGCTAATGAGACTTATTGGACGGTAGCTACCAGGCACCTTCCGGGGTTTCCCCGGTTTGTGGATACCTATGACAATAGCTACTTTCCAAATGTCTGGAAATGAACATCCTACTAAGAGGGCGTTAAAGATGTTCACTAGGAGTTGAATTAGCTCGGACGGTAACATTTTAAGTGTTTTGTTTGAAATACCGTCGAGGCCTGGGGCCTTTTTGGCATTCATACACTTAATAATGTCACTGACCTCCTCCGAGTCCACCATCCTCACCCTGTCTACGTCAGGTGGCCTCGAGAGTCGGCTGTTGACCTCGCTATTAACTAAGCTAAGGTGCACGGGATCAATCGGGAGAGTACTCGGCCGGCACTGTTGTTCGAAATTATCAGCTAGGCACTCGGCCTTGTCAATGTCTTCGAATGCAGGAGGACGGTTAGGTCTATCTAACGGAGGCATGTCGCTCTCCGTGTTGTTTTTGAGGGCCTTCGCGAGTGGCCAGTACGCCACGTGAGACGGTTCTAAATCACTGAGAAGTCGATCCCAACTCTCGGCTTTGTGCTGTTTGATTTTAAACTTAACTTCCCTCTCGTAGTGACGGAGGGCTTTCCTCCACTCTTCCGACGGGTAGCGATCATATGTGCGCTTAGCCGCATTTCGGAGTCTGATGGACTCCCTTATGTCCTCAGGGAGGGGCCAACGGCCCTTGGGGGTCGTTGGCACCTCCCTAGATGAGTTCTCTATGGTCGCTACCAGGTGATCGGTCAAGTGGGAGGCGGCCTCTATGGCTGTCTCTTTACTATCTATAATATCGGGGATTTTATCTAAGTGGCTAGAATGAAGGACTTTAATGTTCTCCGCTAGTGATTTATAATCTATTATCTTCCTAGTACTAGAATTATTGGGGTTAAGACTACCAAGTGTAATCATAACCGGTCTGTGGTCTGAGTTAAGCTCGTGGAGAGTCTCAATATTGATATTGAGAGAAACATTTTTAACTAAGGCTATGTCTATCGTGCTAGGATCGCGTATGACACCGTTGATGTTTTCATTGGTGTCATAGCGAGTGGGGTCGGTGGGGGCTAATAGTGCAAAATTTAAAGTGTCGGTTAAATTACAAAGGATGGTGCCGTTTCTATTGTTATGAACATTGCCCCACTCGGTGTGTTTGCAATTAAAGTCACCGGCAATGATGACAGCGTTACCTAAATTGAATAGCGCCTGTAGGTCGCTTGAATGGAGTTCTTTGTTGCACGCTAAGTACGCGCTTACTATAACAATGGGTCCGTGGCCGGACATACTAATATGGCAAACAGATGTTTCTAAAGTTAACAATGGCGGTGGCTCTAGTGGAATACAATGTAGTGATTTTTTATAGTAGATAAGAGTACCTCCGAGTCGGGATCGAGTTCTATCGTTTCTGACTATTTTGTAGTTAGCTATTTTAGGGCTCCTCATGCTAGGTTTTAAGAAAGTCTCCTGCACTAGAAGAATATCGACATTTTGGCTGCTTACAAAATCGCGAATTTCGCTAATGTTATTCCTAATGCCGTTCGTATTGAACGACACTACGCGTAACGAGTGCGGCTTTGTCCTTCCCGAGGGCTCCATTAATTACCGTTTGTGGAGAGGGCCTTGATCTGACGGATCAAGACCTGATGGTCTGACAAAGCTTGGATGCGGTCTGTGGCCGAACCTTTTAGCTTTGTCGCTAAAATAGAAAGCTCCATCGGGTCAATAGGCCCGATGTTGCTTAAAAACTGCTGGACGAAAGAGAGGTCTGCAGTGAAGCTGGGAGTCGGAGGGGGCGTGGCCTTAGGCGCTACGGGCGCGGAGGGCATGGCCTTACTGGGGAGAGCGGGGAAAACCGCTAGCTCCGAACTACGTTTCTGCGCGGGCTTGAACCATGCAGATTGGGAGGGTAGGGGGGCAGCGACGAATCTCTGTTTGGGGGGGGCACTTTTAGTCTGCGGTGCACTACGCTTTTTTACTTTGGGTGCTTTTTTGCACCCTCTATAATTGGCGGGGTGTCCTTTAGACTTACAGAGAACACAGCTGGGGGGTTCGGACTCCTCAGCTGGGCTCTTACGGAGACAGTCAGAGGTGCCGTGGTCACCGAGGCACTTAACGCAACGCGGCCTAGCTTGGCAATTCCGTGCCGAGTGCCCGTAAAGTTGGCATCGGTGGCACTGGCCAGGGATGCCCCTTTTACGGGGGGGCTCGACGCGGATGCCCGTAATATGACAGATGGCTCGGATATTGAAGATATCCTTGCCCTCTGGTGTAAGAGGGAGGGTTACTAGTACCATATTGTACTCGTGTTTTTTAATTGGGTGGTACATGCGATGTACCTCTAAGGCGGGAAAACCTTGGGACTGGATGTCCATGAGTACCTCTTTTGTGGAGAGGCACTTATCGACTCCTGTAATGACGACGCGCAGAAGGCGCTCGTCTTCAAGGGCATAGGTATGGTAGCCTATGTTCTTTGCGCGTAAGAACGCGGTGAGGAGGCGGTGGTCCTCCGACGATTTTACCTGCACTTTGATCCCTATGGGGGTCGTGTGCGCAGAAGAGTATCGGAGCTTTTGCTCGTTTATTGCCGCAGAAATTATATTCCATTTGGCCTTCTCCTGTATGATTACAGGAGGAGGCATTTTTGGCGTACGGACGGCCTGAGGGGCCTGGGAGGCCTGAGGGGCCTGGGAGGCCTGAGGGGCCAGGGAGGCCTGAGATGCCGGAAGGGCCTGGGAGGCCAGCGGAGCCTGGGTGGCCAGAGGGGCCTGGGAGGCCAGAGGGGCCGTCGAGGTAACGGGGGTCGCGGAGCCATGAGCCTGCACGGTTTTCCTATTTTTTCGGACCGATTTGGTCGGGGAAGATAAGACTGGAGAGGAGGTGCCTTCTGGGCGCTTCCTCTTCTTCGTCTTCTTTGTCCCTGCACACGTTGTTCGGCCTTAAGTAGTAAGTAGTAAGTCATGAACTGGTAGGTGTATTAACACCTACAAAAAAAATCTGGCAACGCTGGTGTATTTTTAGATGTAGGTGTAGTGATGTAGTTCATAGTTAAGACAAAACAATGTGTATCTAGCAAGTCAAATAGAAATAATAATTCTTACTAATATTATAAACGAGAATGTGTATGATGCGTGGATGTGTGGATATGTCGATGTTTGTTACTATTTCACGCATTAACTACCGAACGGATTTTAACGAAATTTGGTATGGTAGTAGTTTAGACTCTGGATTAATACATATGCCACTTTTTATTGCAGCAAAATGTACAGTCCTGCGGGATTGCTTTTTAGAGTATGAAGTCGCGGACAAAATCTAGTATGGAATTTAAGTCTTAGTCAACACTCAACACAACATGCAACCATTTTAAGTCAATGAAACCCTCATGGACCATTAAATATATTGCTCTCTTTGTTACTTTTGACAGATTTTGAAGGTCTAATAAATTTAAAAGATAGGCTTATAAAATCAAATCCTTTTAATATTTTATGGCCAGATTCCGAAAAGCGCTTATATTATATTATATCTGGAGCCACAGCAGTGTTATCGCCACCTGCCAAGTTGAGACGAACGTATAGTAAATAAAAGTATATAGCCCCAAACATCCCCAAACGTGGGGCCATTTAAGTGGGGACAGTTTTCGACTCGACAGGCCTCGTCTATAATATATACGTCTATGAGTATTAGTTATTAATCATGGCTCATACTTAGACACCTATATAGAACGACACGAGCTAATTTCGTGGAGTGAATTTAAATGATCTACCTCGTATATACGTGTTACAATGTAACAACACGACATATTATACCTGTAGTGTGTAGTGCCCCCCCCCCCCCCCCCCCCCCCACACACCATAAACTTGGCAATTGCATTAAACTTCGTACTCTGTTTTTGTACACCGTATTACTATGCAGCTATATTCAATAGACATTGGACCTTGCTGCAATGAATTAAAGACTAACTTCAATTCGTGTCATGTTCACATACGACGTTATTAGCTTGAGTGATATTGGATGCGTTTGTTTTAGGGTTGTGCCTTATCTATTTCTACTTTGTTGTATATTTTATTATCTCAAGGATATAGGTATCATGGCCCGTGTGCTGAATATGTTATATGACGAATACAATAATAATATTATTTTGTTGAGACTCAAAGAATTGGTTAAGAGTCTATAAGAAAATTTTTAAGTTTTAAACAAGCAACGAAAACAGTATTACTTACTAATATTTGTGTCCCAAACATACATACCACAACATTTTTCATATTTCGACGATCTCTGTGGCTCTGTGGCTTAGTGCGTCGGCGCTCAAACCGGAGGTTTGAATTCCGCCGAGGGAACAAAAAGTTTTCTGCGTTCCTGGCCCATGGATGTGTATTAAATATGTATATACGGTAATCAAAATTTTACATAAATGATGTATACCTAGTATTAAATATATAATTTCCGTTGTCTGGTAACTATAACACGAATTCTTCGGATATTTAGCACGAGGCCAGATTGACGTGGTGTGAAGCATCCATATGGATGTTATGGTATGGTTATGGTATGGTATGGTAATATTGACCACATAACAATATTGTTATCATAAATATAATTATTTAATCATAGCAACTGTAGACGTGTTGTGGAACATGCAGCAGCCCTGTGCATTACAGCACTATATATATACTATGTAAAATATTTTCCACTGGCGATGGTGGACTATCGTTACACGTGATCCCCCACCCCCAGCAGGAAGGGGGGTTGGGTGGATATTTCCTTTTTAACCACCTTTAATCCGCGACTTTGTTCGCGTAGACCAAAGTCCGTTCACGGAAACTACAATTTACAGCGATATCAAAATAGACAATAATAAACTGTGCGTTCAATTGTATTTGAATCTTCTATTGTCTAACGAAGTCTATGTTACCTACGTATAATATTAAAGTCAACCAATTATTATCGCACAGGAGGAGAGGGACACTTGATCCTTATGGGAGACTAGGTGCACTCAATTTACAGCGCCTGTATGGGCAACAACTACTTTTGATGCAATACATTTTTATTTTGTAAGCTTTTATTCTGATTTAACATACAGTATTCAGAAATAAATTTAAAATAAATCCTTATGTTATTGTGTCTCTTCGTTTTATAAAAAAAAAACTATTAATCAAATTCAACTTTAATGATTAATTAAAAATAAAATATTTTTATTTATATTAATTAAAAATAAAATTAAAAAAAAACGTTTATAGCATAAAACTACTCCCACACGGGTACACATGGTACATGGTCATTTGAGGAGACTTGACCAATCCGCTATCATCCGCAATTATCAAAATCCGCTTAGTAGTTTTTACGGGAAAGACTAACAAACATCCATCCATCCATTCTCACATAAATACACTTTTATAATAGTAGTGGGATGACATTCTGAGCCATATTTTTAGGGTCTTGGCAACGTTTTACATGAAAATGTTTTGCTCTATGTGTTGCCACACGCCGCAACGGTATCAACATTCAACACTACGCTCAGCGATGCACTCGTGACGCCGCGCTCCGCCCGCGCTGCGTCCCGCCGCCTGCGCGCTTACATTGTAAATAAAATCGGTATTAATAGCTAATTATTATACCTACTACATATCTGTTATTGGGTAAGTTGCAAACTTGCAACGATAATTCTAATGTTACTTATTACTTTGCTTGTAATATGATAAAGTCTAGACTCTAGCTGGAGTCTAGAATCTTGCTATATTGGCATTTTTTTGGTAGGTATCATTACTTTCGGTATGAACTATGAAGGTAATAATAATAATAAAACACTTCATTACTCACAAATTACAAAATAAAAGATTTAGCCATTAAAACGGTTAGACGAGCATGGGCAAAGGCAGTCTTATCGCTTGAAGCTATCACTTCCAGACAAAATAGAAAGAAAGAAAAAAAAGAAGGTAATATCCTATTCATTACACAAACAAATATTAAATGGCTTTAAGAGATAAACAGTGAAAATCCCCTTTCGTTAAGCAGTGTACGACTATGTCCATTGAAAACATTTTTAATTTCATAATTAAATTGAATATCTGAAAGCGTCATAAAAATATATTTTCACGAGAGTCACCCTCGAAAATGACTTTCTTTACAAGTAACCTTACTTCTTATAATATCTTATACATGTAGGTATTCTAACTATATTTCCTATACAGTACATAAACATATTACATAATTATTATCTTATACTTTAAACGAGACAATCTTGTATATATTATATAATCGTAACCTCAGCAACGGCTGCAAGTATTGACATGAAATTTAGTAGTAGCAGGGAGTTTTGGGGGAGAAAAATCGGTCTAGCTAGGTTTTATCCCTAAACTGCGCATTTTTAAGTTATATAGGTATGTTTTTTTTCTTTGGACGTGCAACGTGGGCTCGATCCCCGGTAAAATAATTTTGTGATTCTTTTTTTTTTTAATCTACTAGAGCTGAGAGAGCAAAGCTTGGATACCCAGGTACATACTAATATATAATTACAAGTGCTGCGAATTTAATTAACTTTAATACATAATACTATGACATATGAATGTTATCAATTTACTTTAATTTTTTTGTATTTAAAAGTAGAAAACATTATAAGGCATGTAATTTCAGACAACATATTGAAAGAATACAAAATGTCGTGTCTGTAGTTTGAACTTATATTGAATATTCGTATTTGACTTAAAAGGAAATAGGAATGTGAAAATTTAATTTTAAGGGGGATAACTTTAAGCACTTTTAACCATTTTCAGGTAGGTAAGTGCTGAAATATTTGCCATGAATTTTTTTGGTTATGTTCATTAGTGTTAAATTAGAAAATCTAATTTGTTCTTGCATTCATAATTATTATAATTTTCTTTAATGAGTTTAGCTTTATTAGGTACCTACCTAACTGCTTCCTTATGTGAATAATATTAATCCCACCAAAAACATTTTCATGTAAAGTGATGCCAAGACGCTCACTTCAAAAAACTATCAGAGTGCTAAGTGTGAGTTTTTCTTTTCGCATTCGATCGTGAGCGCGATTGACGTTTACTAGGAATTTGTATTTGATTGGACCTGGTTGTCGCGTTTATAACTAGGTGGCGCTGTACAAATCACATACAAATTTCTAGTTAACGCTAAACGCGCTCACGATCGAATGTGAAAAGAAAAACTCACACTTAGCACTCAGATCTCATGTAAAACCAAGCTTCTGACTACCAAACTTCTAACTCTACACGCACCAACTCTATAACACAGAATACATAATAGTACAAGTATATAAGACTCACTCCGAAAGTCATTTAAAGAAATAGGGACTCTTGCTACGATACGATCAAGTTCAATTCAGATCGCGCAGCGCTTGATTACCTACGGTATATTTATACGACTATATTTACCCAGAAGTTGCGTCTCTTTCTATCGCGTACTATCTTTTCTAATGTAATCAGGGTTTTCTCCTTTTATAAAATAATTTAATCTAAATATTTAATTACCACTTTTTTTCCATTACTCGACATAAGTGACCAAATTACTTACCAAATAAACCGTACCAAACAAAAGGTAGGCATTAATAGTACTTCAGTTCTCATAAATTGTGTGTTCAAAAAGTGAATTAAAATAAAATTTGGTAACAAAATGAGATTTTGCTAAATTTAATTATATTTTAGTTTTTAGTGGATTGGTTTTGTTGCAGGCAGTTCTCTTTTTTTGTTAAATAGAAAGACATTACATATGGTTTTGTTTATTTTAACAGTGCGCGTCATATGCTATCGTCTTGGCATCACTTTACAGTATCCCACGGGAACACTGTATTTTTTCGGGATTAAAAGTATGTATTAATCTACTTCCATACCAAATTGTATGAAAATTCGTTCACTAGTTTTTGCGTTAGTCGTTGTAGAAGTAGTTAGTCACATTTATGATAGTAGTAGGAATCAAAAGTGAGGATGGATTTTTGTTACTCTTTCACTGAGCCACTTCAACACTTTCAAGCCACTGAACAGATTTTGATGAAGTTGGTATGGTAGTTATTTGAGCTCTGGGTTGCTGAACTTTTAAGCTACTTTTCAGCCCGACAAAGTACAGTGTTCCCGTGGGATACTGTATTTACGAATGCGGAGCCGCGGGCAAAAGCTAGTAAGGACATATTTTATAGTGTATACGGTACCTACACCAAAATATAACAAAATTAAAAATTTTGTTACTCTGTCAGTTTTTATCGGCTACTCTTTAAAACGGTTGGACCGATTTTGACCTATCACTGGCTGTTCAGATAGCTGTCGAAGGTCTAAGGAGTACTTAGACTACTTTTATCTTAGGGTTCCGTTTTAAAAAATAGGATTCCGTTTGCATTAGTTCCGCGCAAACTAAGTTGCGGGAAAAAGCAATGTTTTTACTAGGTTCAAACACTTCATCAATACTACAAGGTCACCCGGACGACCGACAGCGCAGCCAAGGGCACTGCTTTAATACGCGAACTCAATACTTTGTATACTAGTGAATATTCTACACTTTGTATTATAATTTATAGCATATCATAATATACACCACGTAATAAAGTACCTGTTGCTAGCGACATCACTCTCGCGGAATATTTACTATGCATCCATAAGCCATCTAGTAAAACTAGCCAGCCAATACAACGTCTAGGCCGTTCATTAGACGCCGGCTTCCAATGAAAAGAGTAGGCCAAGAGTCATTGAAACTTGAACCACTCAACGTTTAACGGCTTGCTTGACGTATTGAAAGTTAGTCTAATACTACTTTTCACTGTTAGAAATGGCAGAACAAGCCTCGTTTCGCCAAGTACTTGAGAGACATGCTTCGGAATCTATAGGCCTACTTGACGTATAACGCTTACGAATAATGTTTGTGTAGTTTTGCCAAGCAGGTGAGGTCACCGCCAAGTATTGTTGGGGTTACATAGATCTGCAACGCACTTTCGACTCCTCGGGTGTTGCGGATGTCCATGGGCGGTGTTTAGACGCACTATCAGGTGAGGTCCCGTCCGCTTGTTTGCCGGTCTTTTTCCGAAAAATTGGGTTAGGTTAAAACTTTTTTTTCACGTTGAAAACGTCTTTAAATATGAAAAGACAGAAGCAATAAATATGAAATTTAACTGAATGACTAGACGAACAGAAGCAATCTATATGCAATTTAACTGAATGGCTACACGAACAGAAGCAATTAATATGCAATTTAACTGAATGACTATACGACGATCAGCCATCTGATTAAACGTTGCGCTCAATGAATTCTGATCTGATGAACGACCAAGGCGTCGCATTGCAGCCCCGAATCTAGGGGGGGGCTAGCTGGGGCCCATGCCCCGGGCGGAAAGCTCAGAGGGCGGCCAAATTCACACTTTACAGACTAATGAAGTCATCATTTACTTAAGTTTGACCACAGAAAAAATAATAGTACAAGCAGGTACAGAAATTTCACTCTTGTTTTACTGTGACCATAATATCAACTCAACCGATACCCAGAGTTACAGAACACGGACCATGTGACCGGGCGCGGCGAGCGATGAGAGCGCGGAGTGAGCTGCGCTGCACCAACATCATTCGCAAAGCGCGTAGGCATAGTTCAAAATACGCGCCCGCTCGCCCGCAGAATAAACTTATTGTTTATTGTACCTATATGAAAATTAGAATAATCTTTTTAAAAAAAATTCTCCACACGACAGTGTAGTTATCCGATTCTTGAAATGATTCTGCATCGTTTGATACCCACATAGTGGAAAAATTGTTTTTTCATTTGTTAACTTATTTTCCAAAAACTTAACAATTCCTTTTTTATGAAAAAAACGTAACAGTTTCTCATTTCATGTGGATGAGAAAAGTCTTTCAGGTTTTAAAGATGAACAGATTTTAATCCAAAAAATTTTTGCTCGCTCGCGTTTAAGATACAGAACAAATACTCGTATTATATTACTTAGTACCGTCGGTCAGTTTTAGGATATTGATTTAATTGTATTTTCTAAAGTACACAGTCTTTCAGGTGTGAAAATTAATTCAAATAGTAAAATAGAATAAAAAATTTGCTCGTTCGCTACACTCGCTCGCGTTTATTATAACGAGCATATTATGCTCGCTCTCTCCGCTCGCCCACTTTTCGCTCGGGGGCCCCGTGGCAGAATTTGCTACGGGCCCCACGCTGGCACAGTCCACCGGATGCATTATTTCCGGAAAGCCGAAGTCCAAATGTCAATCAATTAGTGGACATTTGATAGCTGAAATTATAAAGATGGTAAAGGTAAAAAAAAATAAGTGGGCGGGGGCGGCATTTTTAAGATTTTACCCGCGTAAAAAAATTTAATATCGGGGCTGTCGCATTGTCTGGCGATTATAATTAGATGGTTGCACATAAAATTATGTTCATCAAAAATCAAAACTTTTGCCGAGAAGTCGGCAATCGGCAAAAGAAGAAGTGAGATACGTGAATAATGAATACAATGTAAATAGTGTCTCGTCTTCTCTCTCTCGTATAGAGACTTCGTGCGAAACTTTTCATCTCGATGTGTCTGGGTGCTGTATATGGTGGAAGTGATTTTGTGGGAAGTGAGGCACAGTACCTACGTATAGTTGCAACTCTGCAGTGTTAAGTGGTCCTAAGTGGTCCTAAGTGTTACGTCGTCTGTTTTTAACTGAATTATTTATATATTAGCTGACCTGACACACGTTGTTTTGTCTTTAGTCTTAAATATGAACTGGAATAAAAAATTACACCTACATTAGAAAACTTTTAATCGATACTGCTCTAGTTTGAAATAGATTTTGAAACTGTTAAAATAAATAAATTCAGCTATACAATTCTGAAGTACAGCCAGGAAAATAAATATTTAGCGTATTGACATAGGTAGTTTTGAAATCGGTCGTGCAAATATTTTCACGGTTAGACTACAGATGACACCACGTCTTATACTAAATACTAACAAATTATGAAAACGATCAAACAAACTTCTAAAATTGGTAATGTTACCACTGTTACTAAGTATTTTCAGACGGTTAGCTACAGCTTCATTGATGAGTATTGACCATGTTATTATAATTCAAACAGCCTCCGTGGTCCAGTGGCACAGATTAAAGAAACCTAGGACAAGATAAACATGTACATTGTACATAGAAAACTGTTAATTAGATTGCACTACTACAACCATATGCCGTGTGCACAATTCTCCTATCGCGGCAATAGCGTAATTGTGCCTTCTCGAAAAGAACGTCAAAATTTTCAAATTTCAAGTTTTTATGTCATGTGAGATTGAGAATTGTGATGTGTTGTTGGTTGTCATGACGACATTTCCTACCACGACCACATTTGTATCCAATGAATGCTTAAACTTTATAATATAAGAATATTAAATACAAAATAACATCAAACAAAAAAGTGGTTATGTATTGTACTGCGTGTATGAAAAATAATAGAATAAATAAAAATATCTCATATTTTACCTATCCTAAGGATAATAATAGGTAGGTAGTTAGGTACCTAAGTAAATATTTCATTTTCTAGGAGATGTCTTGCTTTAATATAAGAGCGTTCATGACCTAGTGAATAGACCCTCTGAGTCATACGCGTGATCGTGCAGGTTCGATGCCGTGTTGTGGTGTGTACCAATTAGACTTTCTCAATAACTACTAATAATACTGACGCTAAGCTTAGTTTAATTTACCCCCATCTTTTGTGACAACCTTTGTTTGACTTTTGTATTAATTAATTTAAAAATATGTAAATGAAATCTATATTTTGAAGTAACATTCAATATTCTAAATGTTGTTTATGATTTAAAAATTGTATTGCACATGATGTGTTGCCTATAAAGGCGTGTGCATCAGTTATTATTATGTTTAGTAAATTTTTTGATTGATTGTTTTAATGTATACGTTCCTGTTAACCATAATATATTAAATAAATAAATAGACAACCCTGACAAAATTTAGATCGTTCTAAAAAAGGTGTTCAACTGTACGTAAATATATATTTTATACTCTGTGCCAGTGGTATAGAACTTGGCTCTCGACTCGTCGACGGAGGTCGTGGGTTTGATTCCCGCGTTGGAATAAAAAAAAATCGAACCCACCACATTCCGAATTTCCAAACAATGCATAAATTATACGTAGGTACACATACCAAGCTGCCAATCAGACTGAAGTAAGTGATTCGAAATTATTGATATATTGTTGCACGGCGAAATAAAAAAAAAATATATATTGCTTAAAAATGAGCAGTTCCTAAGGGATAAGACCTAGCTAGATCGATTTTTCTCCCCCAAAACTCCCCGCATACTCAATTTCATGGTAATACTTGTAGCCGTTGTCGAGATAACGATTATATGTATACAAGATTGCATTTCACCAACATAAATGAAACACGTTTCTGGCTAAGCTGAGTTTAAGTTCTGAACTCTGGATTTTGTCGGTTTAACTTCGTTGAACGCGTTAGAGAGCTGTCGTTCGAAATGTCATGAGATGACAGTTGTGATGTTTTTGTATCTATAAATTCAGTATTAGTTTGTGTTTATTATCGCATTAGGTAGCTCTCACAAATCAAACTTCTAAAAAGCACATTTGTCCAAATTTATTTCACGTCTTTACTATTAATATGAACTCAGATTTCGTTATCGCGATTAGCTTAAATATGGTGATAACCGTTTGACGTAAATCGAGATTGACTTCGACGCATGAACGCCCTTATTGAGAACTAAGTTTCATAAAACGAAGTTTTTATTGTGTATGGTGAAATAGCCCCGCAACTTTGTTCGTGCAAAAAAGATAGATAAACTCTTTATTTCTCACATTAAAGAATACAATCAGTAGACTAAAACTAAGCTTATAATCTATGGCCCGTATTAATAAAGCGTTCTCTCTAAGACAATTCTCAAGAAAGTACTTAAGACGTTGTTTTAATTAATAGACCGTACCTGAGTACAGCTGTAGGTACGGCGTATCAAGTGAGTGCGAACGTATTAACAAACGAGACTCGTTACTCAAGTACGCTGTCATTGCTGTCAAACTGTTACTTGAGACGCGGTTTCGTGGGTACAGTCAAACCTTGACTTGAGAACGGCTTGCTTGGGAATTGGGATACAGTACATTATTATTTGTGGTGATTTTGGGTGTGTTACAATTATGTAAATTAAAATCTAAATATTTATGATTAAACATACTCAGAATTTACACTACATACTCAACACAAAAAAATGATGCTATATTGATACATGATTGATACTTAATCTTCTTTTTTTGGTAATCGCGGTTGCAAAGGTTTTGCACCATTCTGCCAGTGTCGTGTATTTGTAGAAATATTTTCGATTTTATTTAAATATATTTATTAATTTATTTATATTAAACGAATTACCTATTTGATTTATATTAATTGACTTGATTTGTCACTTGACAGTAGAACTTTTTTTCGCTGCCCAAAAAACAATCCTCATTATATGATCCCTCCCTCCTACAATTCCTCGCCCTATCAACCTTAAATCTGTTCTGTGTTTTGTAAATACTCCTTTTACTGAAACTTTATGTACATACTTTGGTACTGGCCTTAAATTTGTCTGTTCTAGGTTTTAGATTATTCAACAGACTTCCTCCTGTACACCGTGCCCTTGTTTACTCATAAAACCCACTCATAAGGCAGAGTTTTCGTCAACACAACACATTGGCGAATCACTAAGGAGCCAATTTAAAGAATAAGAAGAAGAAGAACTTTTTTCGAATGGCAATGGCATTCCGTTTTACGTAGTTGTTAAAAAAATATGGATATTATTATGCTAGACAATTATAAATATTAATATATATACGTAAAAATTAATAAAAATCAGGTTTTTCAATATAAAGAATACAGACTAAACTTTTTTTGGTATTTATATTATTAAATATTACATTTAAAAAAAGAAATATTGAAGGAATGTATAATCAATAAATCCGTTCTTTGTAGAAGTGTAAACGAAACGTTATTTTATTCGTTCTTTGTCGTGCAGATGACGCTTAAAAGTTGAGTAAGTGATCTCAATAACGTTATCAACTGAGACGGTCTTGAGATCATACTATGAATTAAAGACCGTCTTGAGAAGCTAATCGTCACTTGAGACTGTCTCAGCCAAGAAAGGTATCGAGAACGAGTTTGAGAACGGTTTATTAATACGGGCCTAAATGTGGGCAAGGGCGGCCTTATCGCTATAAGCGATCTCTTCCAGGCGAGTCTGCAGCACAGGAGAGGTAAAATAACTAAATAAGCAGGGTAATACGAAAAGTCAAGAATAACTATCTAGAACAGGGGTCTCCAAACTACGGCCCGAGGGTCACATCCGGCCCGCGGACAGATTTTGTCCGGCCCGCGGAGAGCTAGCATACTTGAAAACTCCTTTTAGAGAACATATTTTTTATAGCAAATTAAATTTAGTTTACTGAAGTATTCTAATTTTATGTTGAATAATTATTAATATGACATCTACATTGATATGGTCATGGGCTAACTACTCATAACATTATTGTAGGCTTATTGTTATTTTTTTTGTGATAAGTTGGATAAAAAAACACAGAATTGTAATGAGTAAGGACATGTATAATATGCAGAAAATTTAACTTCAGTATAATATAATAACTAACAAATTATTGAAATGAATCCAACTAACATTTTATACATTTTAAATAAAAACATAACTTATAACAAGCATAATGGCATATGAAATACTAATGAGAATTATGTAATTGAGATTTTCCACTGACAATAGTTTGTAATTGTGGACTAATTTTACTTGTACCAATTATTAAAAGAGATTTAAGATGCTCATCAGTTAATTTACATCTGTAAACATTTTTTGTGTACTTCATTTTGGAGAAGGTCTCTCACACAAATAAGTAGTACCAAAAACATGAAATAGCCCACGAGCAAATTTATGCAAATTATCAAATTGTGTCAGTGGAAGACCCTTATAAAATTCCAACAAAGATGAGTTTTGATATTTGTTCTTAATTATATCACTGCACTGTAGATCAATAATTTCCATTTGAAGTCCCGGGGCTAGGTTCAGTATCAAAGGTATGTCAGTATCAAAAGGATTCTGAAAAATCGCATTCGCATTGATTCGCAATGGCATCAAAGTCCGAGAAACGAGTATCAAAATTTATTTTCAAAGCACTCAAAGTTTCGATTGCAAAATCGATAGGAAACGCAGTCTCAGTGGTGTGGCTGACTATTTCACATGTTTTAAAATGTGAAAAACATTTACTTCGTAGTTGTGATTGAAACAGTATCAATTTCTTCCGGAATGATTTGATATTAGTGTATAAATCAGGAAGATGCTGGTTTTCTCCTTGCAATCTCAAATTCAGTTCGTTCACATGTTTTGTCAAATCAACATAGAATGCTAACTGACACAGCCATGCGTTGTTTTGTAATTCAGTAAGAGGGCGATGCTTTTCATTAAAAAAAAATTCGATCACTGCTCGAAGTTCAAAAAAGCACTGAAGGACTTTCCCACAACTAAGCCAACGTACGGCAGTATGATAAGGTAAGTCATTTTCTCCAATCTCTTCAATAAATTGTCGGAATTGTCGGTGATTCAGCCCAAAAGATCTGATAAAATTAACAGTTGATATCACTGGTTTCAGAACTTCAGACATATCCAAACATTTTCCGCACAAAGACTGTTGATGAATGATAGAATGTAAGACTAATGGTTTTGAACCACCGTCATTTTCTACAGCCTTTGACACAAGAGCGACCACTCCTTTATCTTTCCCACTCATGTTTTTGCCTCCATCAGTAATTGTAATACATTTCAAGTTTTTCCATCGAAGGTTCTTTTGATTAATGGCCATTTCAACTCCTTTAAAAATATCTGTACCATTAGTTGTGCCATGAATACTATACATATCAAGAAGTTCTTCATGCACCTCATAGCTTTTATCTACTCCTCGAATATAAATCAACACCTGAGCAGTATCTGACACATCCGTTGACTCATCCAAGGCCAAAGAAAACCACTCAACATGTCCATTTTTGTCAAACAGTTGAGAGGATATATTTTCAGCGATGTTTTCTACCCTTCGATCCACAGTGTTTGCTAACATACTGACAGTTTTTAATAAATTTACCTTTTCAGGGCACATTTCTTCGGCTATTGCAATTATGCATTCTTTGATCATTTCTCCATCGGTGAATGGTTTTCCACGATTTGCAATTTCAAGAGCCACACGAAAGCTGGCTCGAGTTGCAGCCTCTTGTTCAGTTTTGAGTTTTGTAAATGAAGATTGCTGCCATTTCAATCCGCGCTTCATATGTTCGAATTTTTCTGTCCGCAAACTTCCTGTATATTTTGAGTAATTTTGAAAATGTTTTGTTTCATAATGACGTTTAATGTTATATTCCTTGAGAACGGCTATGCTTTCATTGTGAATCAAACATATCGCCTTGTTACTGGACTCAATTACGAAATAAAGAATGTTCCACTGATCATTGAATTTTCTGCATTCACTATCAATTTTTCGCTTCTTTTCCATACTACTAAATCACACACAAAAGCAACAATTCAAATCAAAATACTGTTACAAAGATGTCTTAAACTTAAACACGCACAAACACGTTTTAAGGAGGTACGCAATATTTTATTTCACAACAGTGTCATAGGAACTGACTTGTGGTTGCGCCACTAGCCTTCTTATATATTCCAATTACTGCCATCTAGAAGTGAGTGGAAGACACCAGAACTTTCTCGAACCAACGAGATTATTCTGTACGTGCTATTAGCCATCTGATAGCGATAGAAGGTACTACCTATTTCCACTTGTGTCCACCAGATATCGTGTCACGTACTCTCACGTACTCCTCATGGCTCGTACTCTACGACTAATGTAGAAATTGCAGATAATGACAGGAAAATTAATAATATGCAGTGTTGCCGTTTTGCGGACTTTAGTCCGATTTGCAGCCTTTTCTAACGTTGCGTACTTTTTCAGCTTTTTTTTTCACCAGTGGACTATTTCACTTTTTACCACCGGCAACAATGATAATATGGTTTTGGCCCTCGGAACTTACTGGAGTAATCAGTAATGCCCTTAGGCTGGAAAGTTTGGAGACCCCTGATCTCGAAAGTTAAGCAATATTTACATAATAAATATAATCTAGCATATAGATCTATTAAATAATATATAATGCAATTGTTCAAATAATAAATAGGTGCTTAAAGTTAATTTAGCGAGCGGCTTTGTTCAGTTTATGGAAACGTAATTATATATTTTGCTGCAAATAGCAGCCTATGTCCTTCCCTAAGGTCTAACCTATCCCTGTACCAAATTTCATCAAATTCCGTTCAATGTTTTAGGAGTGATTACGACAGGCAGAGTTTCACTTTTGTTTTTATACATACTTTTGTATTTGTAAAATATATGGGGGAACCTGTTGTACCTCGGCCAGTTTTTCAGTTAATCGTTGCTTATTACAATTTGACTTTTGCACGTATATAAGCCATGTTTGTATACTTTGTTAAGTCGGCTATTTGAGTATACCTCACCAAAATATGAAAAATGTAAGCATAACATGCTTACATGTCTTTAAGACGTTTAAAAAAAGTTCTAAAACTGACCAAGGCACTTTCAGGGAATCTAATTCATTGTACCCAATGTACCTCAACCAGTTCTATCAACCATGTTGTACCTTAAAATTCTGGTTAAAAATGTAAACACTTGAGAAAAATATTAACTTTTAGGTAATCTTTTGACGATGTCTATTGACAAATTTAACAAAAATTTAATATAATCTACATTTAACAACAATACAAACAATTAATTATTATAATATTTTAATAAGCTAAGATTAAAAGTAATGAAAAATTATAAAAATGTTGAGGTGTGTCTGGGCGGCACGCTTCTCCCGGGCGCGCGTTGCCAGGCAACGGACAAGGACTCTCCCCCCAGCCCGCTGCACATCGATAGCTATAGTTAGATAACCGATTTTTAAATATTGTGTAAACAAAATATGGATAAAATGGATAATTTATTCTGTAGCCTGAATTTAGCCCTAAGCTAGATGAAAATGTCACATTTGTCCCTACGAAGTACAAAGGTTTTCTGTAAAGATTTTAAACGTTGTGTCTATCCCAAAGGAGCTTTGTCCTATGTTTGTTCTAGTCTAAATACAAAAACCGTTAAAATATTTCATTTGTTGTGAATTTGCTAGAGCTTGTTGGGTGTCCAACAATTTAGAGCTAGGGTGGCAATGTATGCATAGCAATGTAATCATATTAAAGACGAGGTATGTTGAGGCAAAAAAAGTCCCCACATAAATGACACCACTTTTTGTTTTTTTGGTTGATTCGAGGTATGGTGAAAACAAGATGGCTGACATTCGAGGTATGGTGAAATCAAGATGGCGTAACTTTTTCTTGTATGAAGATTTGTTCTGTCAAATGTAAGTCATAGCCTATCTTTAGTTTTAAAATCTTTGAATGTAGGTATATGATTTAATCGTCGTTTAGGAGCCATTTACACGGGTCGGTTTTCGCCGCGCGGCGAGCCGTCTGACAAGTCACCTCACCTCGCCGAATCGCAAGCCCATTTACACGAGTGACTAAAACAGCATGCGGCTTTAGGGTCAACTCACACTGGCTCAGAGTCTAAGCGACGCGACGTGACACGCCATTATTTTCTCATAGAGGCTATAACGAATGATTTCAAAACTATGGATGGGCTATGACCGTACATTTGACTTCTTCTGTCAAATGTACGTCATAGCCCATTCGTAGTTTTGGGTTCCGTATTTATGGGGTAAATATGCCATAAATACGACGTTATAATTTCGAAATTAAAAAAAAAACTCCTGTAAACTCTATTAAAAAAAATCTCCTGTATGTTTTTCAAGAATTATGAAACTTTTTACGCTGCACTGTCCCCAAAAATAATATTTATGGCGTGAAAAAATGTTTTATTATTCGCATAATTTCAATCATAATAAAAGAAAAACTGTTTGTGCATTAGCATACTAAATAATAATAACATAATATGTATTTTAGTATCACACTGTGCGAAGTACCGTTACTTTGTAGCTTTATTATTTAGCAAAATTACATCTATAAATATGCAGCTGCTACGAGAGTATCTTTAATATTGTGTCTTTTCTATCAGAAAATAAATACCGACTTGAAGTTTATTTCAAATTGTGTTAGATGCGTTTCCTCGTAGCTAGGAAATTGTAGGTCTAAAAATAGCCGTAGTATATGGATTTGTAACAAAAAACGTTAAAACGTTAACTTTAACGTTAAAAATGGAAATAATTTTCATAAGAACAAAGGAACGGAAAGGACAGAACCATGGACGGAACGTGATTTATTGGAAACACCAACCTAATAATAAAAAGATTTAAACTAAACTTAAAAAATTAAAACTGTTTTAAAAATAGCTCAATCTGTATAATAGGCTTCTCGCAAAGCCTAGACGGATTATTAGCTAGGTCATAATAAAAATAGGATATAATGCGTCTTCGACTTGCATTGTAGCAAGGCCGGCTGGTGCGAAGACCACTTCCAGACTCGAGGAAATCCTACTACTATTATCAATGTAAAAGTTTGTGAGGATTTGTGGATGGGTGGATATTTGTAACTCTTTCACGAAAAAACTACGTTTCGTAAGAATGAACTGTTAACTTGTGTAGTTTTTTTTTTGTCGAACCTTCTTCTTGTTTATGAAAAAAATTCAGAAAAGTATACATATATAAGTACATACGTAGGTACCTATCTATTCATAATAATTAAAAACTTCAAAATTTAGAGCATTGAAAATAGAACTCTGCGTTAATACAATAGAGTTGAAAATCAAACACACAAGTGTCGAGACAAATGTTAATGACAGCCCGACAGTCGACACTTCGATTTTCAACTCTATTGTATTAGCGTAGAGTTCTATTTTCAGTGCTCTGAATTTTCCCGGGCCCGCCGGATTCCGGTTCATATAGTCCCAGCCTTACACGCTATCTTTTGTTGAGCGAAGCGCTCCCAGACTACTAACAACGTAATTATGAAAACACTGAAGTTTTTCAATCATCATCATCAGCCGATTGGGGTCCGATTTCTCCTCAATTAAAGGAAATTAAGCTTTACCGCCAATATAGAAAAAACTTAGTAGGAGAGAGCTCCTACTAAGTACTAGCACTTAGTAGGTAGCCTTCTAGCATTTTTAGTGTGTGTGATATTCAAAAAACAAAAACTAATTTAATGTGGATATTATTTATTATTAGATACATAAGTAATGAATTTTCACCTTGAAAATATTGTTATCAGAAAAGACGTGAGTTTCTTTTTTCTTCACCAAGGTAACAAGTTGTTATCTTTACAAATAAGGAAACGCAGAATTTCGGTTAAAATTGTATTTTCTCTGGGACTCATCTGTACATGTGAGACATTTTGTTAAATAATATACAAAAGCTAGAACCAGCTTTATCATAAACGGCTGTAAACAACATTTCTTTTAGCGCTAGCGGATTTTCTGTAATTGTACTGAAATGACAAGCAAACGACGAAAGTGCACTTGTATTTAGAGTTCCGTAGTTCACGTCTCGGAACCCTTAGGTATAGTTTCGTCATGCCGTCCGTCCATCCGTCCTTCTTCTGCTTACCTTTTTAAACAGTTAGTGCTAGAACGAAAAATATATGTGGAGATGATTTTTTTTCTCACGTCTACCCAATAGTGTGGGGTACCTAATCATATTAGATAGGTCTTTTAAAAAGGTTAAGTTATGAAGTAAGACGAATTTTGATTCACGTGTTCATTTGGAGATATTCAACTCAACCCCTCTTCATCCATCCATCCAAAAAAAAAAGTGTTACTACCAGGAGTTAAAAAACCAAGAGGCCTCACTTATAAAATGCGATTACTTGAAATAATTATTAAATATTGGTATCAGATAAGAGTGCCGCGCCGCGTCGTATCGCCGCCGCCGTCGTCGTATCGCCGCCGCCGTCGTCGTTTCTGCCTTGCCGCCGCGAAAAGATATCGGCGCGCCGAGTGAGCGAGAGAGGTAATCATAGTGAGTAATTTCAATCAGTGACTATGAGCATTCATATTACGGAAGTCATATAGACCTATATAAGCTTTACATCTTTTATGCTCTAAACGAAGAGAAGGTGGTTAACCTCCACTTTGATGGAGCTAGTAGATCGCTCGAATAGAGTTGATCAAAGCCACGCTTAACAACGTTGAGTAGCGTCATCAACTATCATGGGCTTGACGCTCAGGAGCAGGCTGACCCAAGGGTGCCCATAGGGAGGAGTACTGTCGCAGCTAGAGTGGTCCCTAGTAGTGAATGCAGGCAGGGCTGCTTAAAAAACTGAATGATAGAAGAATCTACGCTCAAGAATACGCTGGTAGATAATGGTACAAAAGGGTCAAATTACAGTCAACGCTAATTAGACAGTCTTAATACCTAACACCAAAAAGAAGTTGGAGGGACTAAACTCTCCAGGAAAACTACAAGGTTTTTTTTTTTTTTTTTTCCTTGTTCCCCCTACCGTAAGCAGGGCCAATTTTTTGCTTGTTTTTTGGTTACTTTATATGTTTTTTAGTTTTAATTACAATTTTCGTTATTACATTTCCATTTCTTTATGTTTACTGTCATATTCTACATTTCTCTTATTGCTTATTACATTTTTATCCTTAAATTTATAAATTTATATCTTTTACATTCTATTAACTATTTGTTTTACATTAATTTTTACGTTAGTTTTACATCTTCTTAGATTATTTCTATTTATTACATTTTTGTTTTATTATACAGCTAATTTTTTCGTTTAGTTTTACATCTTCTTAAATTATTTCTATTTGTTACATTTTTGTTTTCTTATACAGCTCTATTTCCTGCTTACATTTATACATTTCTATTACATTTCCTTTACATTTGTCACCACATCAACATTTACTTACAGTACTTTTCTTTTGCCGTTTCTTACGTTTATATCTTTTAACATCCTATTAGCTATTTACTTTACATTGACTTTCACATTCACATTTCCACATCTACTAATGCTATTAGTTATTTACTTTACATTAACTTTTACATTCACATTTCCACACTTTCTTGATTTCTTTCTCTTTGTTACATTTCCTTGCTTACTTATATAACTCTATTCCTTACTTAATTTATACATTTCCTTTTCATTTGTCACTACATTAACATTTACTGCTAATGCTATTAGTTATTTACTTTACATTAACTTTTACATCCACACTTCTACATTTTCTTGAATTATTTCTCTTTGTTACATTTCCTTGCTTACTTATATAACTCTATCCCTTACTTAAATTTATACATTTCCTTTACGTTTCCTTTACATTTGTCACTACATTAACATTTACTGCATTCATTTTTATTTCTCTTTTACGTTACTATTTGTTTCTATTTCATTTAAAAATTTTTCTTTTACATTATTCCTTATAATTCCTTATAATTCCTTATTCTCCTATTCTTTTACAATCACTTTTCCCTCCCTCAGGTCGAAGTGTCCGTCCCGACAATTAGTATGCTCGGGATTCATATTAATATGGATCCTTTGCATACCTTGTGGGACTCCATGGCGCGCGCATACGCTAATAGTACCAGATTTTGGTCGCTTGGGTTATATATGCTAACTTATGTCACCATAATCATACATATTCCCAGCTTCAATGAGGCCTTTGGCCGAAGACATTGGTATGTTTAATACACAGCTATAGTGAGACCGATGGCCACATATGGCTGCGAAGCTTGATATGCCGCACTACGCAGCCAAAAAGCTGTGCAGCTCAACTGCATCCAAACATTAAATAGTATACAGAGGCTAGCCTGTCCGACAATAATCACGGGTGAGCTCTCGTCAGCACCCACCGCTTCAAGCCTGAAGCCCTGATTGATCTGACTCCACTTCCTCTGCTTGTTCATATGGAGGCTAAGAAGGTGGTTCAAATGGAGGCAGGCTCATAACATCCTACGGCACACACACTTGTCATGGCAATGCCATCTGACGCCATGATCAAGGTGCGTAGCTTCTAGAATCTATACTAGGTTTTCATACCTTCTAGGAAAGAGGACTAGGCAAAAAAGGTCCCAATTAATGATCACCCCTATGACATAATTTGGTTCACGGACGGATCCAGGAAAGACAACCGAGCGGGCGCTGGATTCTACGGGGCATGCCACCTATAGGCAGATATTCTTGTTTAGGAGATTTTGCAACCGTGTTTCAGGCTGAAAATTTATTTCTGTCGCTATTATTGGTTCTTCATTAAAAAGCTTCAGCAGTCAGTTATAAAAATGGCTTCGACGTCAGTTCTTGAAAATGTGGACATTTATAAAACGAAAATAGAAAAAAAATACAGTGAGGACACTCTTTGGCATCAAAGCACAGTTACTGCTGGAACTATTTTTTGTATAATTACGTTGTTTTTTTGTCATCAGTACAAAAAAGTTCCATAAATTGTATTGCTTTGTAATTGTGTGTAACCCATTAAATAAAAATATTTTTATAGCTATGAACTACACATTTCTTTTCTACCAAGTACAAACTTCAAAAAACCCTTTGGAGGTCAAGCCGCCGACGACGCCGCCGCCAACTCCAAAAATTCGGCGCACCGCCGCCGACCTACCACCCATCGGCGCTCATATCTAATTGGTATAATGAATCCTTCGTGCACAAGTCCGCCTCGCACTTGTCCGGTTTTTTTCAGTTATAATCTACTAGCTGTTTCCCGCGGCTCCGCCCGCGTAAATATATTATCGAGTATCCCGCGGGAATACTGTCCTTTCCGGGAAAAAATAGCCTATGTATTAAATCAGAGTCTAAACTACTACCATACCAAATTTCATCAAAATCCGTTCAGTAGTTTTCGCGTGAAAGCGTAACAAATAAACTTACATTCACATTTATAATATTAGTAGGATTATATAAGTATATAAAAGAAAGTCGTGTTAGTTACACTATTTATAATTCAAGAACGGCAGAACCGATTTGGCTGAAAATTGGTGGAGAGGTAGCTTAGAACCAGGAGATGAACATAGGATTTTTATCCCTTTCCCGTGGGACGTGTCACGTGACATAAAACGTGGTACAACAAAACGCAACTGACATGGAATAACAAAAAGCAACTGACAGCTAAACGTAATGTTGCCTATGGTTAATTATGGTTGAAAATTTAAAAATTAGAAATTTTGAAGTTGACCGGTTGATGTGTTTGTTTCGAGTTTCTATTAACTTATTGTGGCGATACTATTATTAACAATGCCGCGACCAAGACGATCGAATAGACAGACAGATATACAGACGGACGGACAGAGCGAAACTATAAGGGTTTCTTTAAAGTATTACGGAACCATAAAAACGGATTGCATTTCCAATGTCTCGCTACAACTCGAGAACGGCTGGACTGATTTGGCTAAATTTGGTCTTGAAATAATTGTGGAAGTTCAGGGAAGGTTTAAACGGTGAGAAATTTTGGAAAAATTACGTAGAAACTACTGTAGATGTAGGTGTACATGTAGGGGTAGGTGGTAGGTGTAGATGTTGGAGTAGGTTATAGGTGTAGATGTTGGTGTAGTTATTTATTTTTTTCAGTTCATAGTTGAGACAGAACAACGTGTGTATTGACAGCTAGTTATCAATAAACTTTAAATTGTTTAAAATGAAACTTGTAATATCTGCGCCTCCGCGCCGTAGGGCGGAATCTACGACCGCGCGGTGCCAGTATTTCTAATGTGAATTTCACTTAAACCCGGTAAATATTTATATATTTGATACAGTATTCGAAATGTGATTTGTCAAAGTCAATCCCGCACAATGTGACGGAATGGAACGAGCCCGCAGACGGACAGGGGCCGGGATAATAAGAATAATGTTATTCGTCTAAGCTTTAAGTATTTGTCAAGGTAAGATTGGAATTTTAACTTATTTGATACAAATGCTGTGAATATTTTTAAGGTTCTGTTACATATTCTAAAATCTCATATCCAGACTAAAAAAATACTCATTTGAAAGATCTCCTGCTGCGGCACGAATGGGCCAGCTCAATGTGAATCTCAATGCCTAGATACAGAGGTATTTATTTCTAATATCTTCCGCAATTCTATAGAAGGTAGAAGTGAAATATCCAATAACTAATAACGATATACGGCCTGAACGGATGCAAAATCGTATCGTCTGTGTGCAATTTCGAAATCGCATCAGTCGGCCGGATAGACTGAAGCGATTCGTTCCAGTGTTGCCAGCTCTGTTCTAGCGAAACTACTAAACTCGCGTCGATTTCTACTAAAAACTAATAAGAGAATACTGAAAACTATCAAAAAGATACTCAACTTAGGAATCCCTAAATCTCCAAAAAACCACTACATTTTAAGTTTTGTTATATTAAAATTTTATTTTTATTGAATTATATTATAAATTTTATCGTTCAAATAAAATATACTAGGAAATATTACGTATATAGTAATTAAATGGGTAGTTTTAAGAGAATTATGAAGAAGGATGAATGCTAATAATCTACGATTATTATGATAAGGTGTAAAAAAATGTTTTTTTTTGTGCCTAACCTAGGCCATTTTTTATATGATTACTGTCTGGCTCTTTCCTACTAAAACACTACTAAATTCCTACTAAGGAAGTAGTAAAACTTTGTAAAATAACTAATTTGGCAACATTAATTCTGGACTGAACAGACCATGCGTGACAAATCGCTTCAGTTCTCGCCAGAGCTGCGGCCGTCCTGGCGTGTATCGTGTACAAGCTTAGTGAGTTTATAATTAATAAACACGACCGTAGTTCGCGGCAAACCAGAACTAACTGATGCGATTTTTTCGTGTGTGTGCTCGAATCCGTTCAGGCCGAAATGACTTCAGTTGGGTCGGATGCGATTTTTTTCTGTGTATGTGCTCGAATTCGTTCAGGGCGAACTGACGTCAGTTCTAACTGAAACGATCGGCCTCTCGTCTGTGGGGGCCTTAAGTTTGAAAGCGTCTACCTTATATTGTAAAATTTCGTCTCTACGTCAAGTAGAGAGCTTTGCGAAAATGTCTATATTGGTAACTCTTGTCGAGCCCAAGCGCGCACTGGCCGCGACGGCCACCGAAGTGTGTGCAAGCGGCCGCCGACCACTTATACACTTATGCGCGGACATATGATACAATGCATACATTTCGGTGGCTACCGCGGCCTGGCCGCCCGCGCCAGTGCGCGCTTAGACTATGTCTAGAAAGCGCGTTTTTACCGCCTATTCATACGGACGTAAGGCCGACGCGCGTGTCGAGGTACTAGGCCCACATACATTGTGTCCAGAAGCTACGCGCGTATTTTTTACTAACTCGCGTATCTTGAACCTTGAAGATTGCCATATTGAACCGCTTTTGTTGATTCAGGCGCGGATCCAGCTCTCAAAAGAGCTCTATTATTTCCTTCATAACATTTTTATTAGAATTTAAAGAAAAAATAATTGTATTATTTCCTTTATAATATGTTAATTAAAAGCGAGCGCGCGGAGTGAGCGAGAAAGTTTTTCGCTTATTTAGCAATTATAAATTAGTTTTATGTTGTGTAAAAAAATAAGCTTTCAATATACCTTTAACAAATAATTTAAATAATAACTAATTATTTAAATAATTACTAATTTAAATATATAAATATTACTAATTTAAATAAACATAAATAGTTCAAAAAACATACACAAATTATAAATTATATTACATCGAAAGGAGTCATACCTATCGGTTGAAACAAAGTAATATTCTTTCTTAAATCTTATTAATAAATAAAAAAGGGCCGAAAATTACCGTACAGATGAGAAATTTCGCGTTCTCTTCATTCTACCTGACTAAAGGTTAACTTTAAACTAAATCCACTAATGTAAATATGTATGTAAACGCTGATATGAGAAAGACCAGCAAGTAAGAAGCACCAGATAAGACTCAAAAGGCTAACAATACCAATACAACTACCTACTGAACCTATTTTGATTATAAATTAATAAACCTTGAAAGTTTGCAGTCCTAGTCACAAGGCTGTTAGGGTTGTGGGCATGCCTATTCTAGACGTATAGGTGCTCCGCTCCTGACTCAAATACGCGCGGCAATCCGCATGCATGACGCCGCGACCTCGACTCGCGCGAGATACGGAGCGAGAGACATGTTTTTCTAACTCCGATTGTATGATTCAGAGTGAGACAGAAGTATTCAGTTCATTCGTTACACAGCATTCAGATAGGTTGTCACGGTTAATTTTGGCATTTTCACAGTACTCACACTAGTGAAATTTTACTTTACAGTGTTCAGAACCTTAGTACTGTCAATGTTTTGTCAAAACTAATTTGTTCAGAAGACATTTTATATGAAAGCCGTCAAATACATAATAAATATCAATTTGAACTGTTCAAAAATGTCACCTGTATTTTGGAGTGAAATGAAAGCGTAGTAAGATCGTGTTGCCCAGTTTAAAAAAATATTTCTCCCTAAAATAAATAGTATGGTTCCTGTGGGATTTTATTGTGCGCACAAAGTTTCGCAAATATAACTATTATAGCAAACATACCAAAGTTTTTATTTAATTAGTTAAGTAGACGTTTAAATAACGGTTTATATAAAAAGTTTCAAGATCTGTAAATAAAGTTAACTTACACATCAATTAATTCAAATGACAACTGTAGACAAATAATTAGTAATTGATTCGAAGCTATTTTTTTTATTTTTTGAGTGTACTACCCAAAAGCAAAAATGTTAGAGACCTTCCTTAAAGTCTGTAGAAAAATAAAAAATAAAAACCGGAGACTATAGTCCATATAATTATAAAATAAACGACAAACAAAGTCACCCTAATTCCGCTGCAGCAAGATATTGCCAACTAATGACAAATAATTAGTCATATATTCGAAGCTATTCTTTTTAATTTTTTGAGTGTACTACCCAAAAGCAAAAATGTTAGAGACCTTCCTCAGAGTCTGTTAAAAAATAAAAAGCAGAGACTATAGTCCATATAATTATAAAATAAAGGACAAACAAAGTCACCTTAATTCCGCTGAAAATATTGTCAGCCTAAAACTATTAAAACAGCGGAATTAGGGTGACCATATTACATAATAGTACAGAGTCCAAGTCATACTTGGCCGGCTTTTAATATTGATTAATAGTTTGGGTTATGTCTGATTTATACAGAGTGTTTCGTCTTGTGGCTAAGATATTTTAATAGCATATAATAGGTTTAATTTTATCGACAAAACACCCTCTCCCCCCCCCCCCATAGGGGTCACAACCCTCATCCCCCGAGCTACAAGCAATGGAATATTTTATGTTTTGATTACTACCTTACGTTGAATAAAACTAAATAAAAAAAATTATTTATGACCCATACACATCAGAAGTTATGTTCAGTACTTTTGGATCCAGGGTATTGGATACTTTGGTGCAAAATCTTACTTTTTGGTACCATAATATGCTTGGACTACTTCAGGAAAAGTCTAAATTACCATATGTGTCCATATAAATTTCGGAGAGATCCCTCGATTCCTCATAGATCCCATCATAAGGTCACCACTTTCAAAAGGACCAATTTTGGGATTATAACCTTTACATCAAAAAAAGAAATTTGAAAATCGATCTACAGACGGCGGATTAATCGTTGAATATACAAAAAAATATATATATAGGTACAGCCGAACGTCGGTTATACGTTCCTATTTTTTTGGAAGTCTGTTAAAAATAAAACACCAAAAGTTTATTCCTTCTACCGAAAATAAGCTGTTGAAAGTATAGGAATAAAACAGATGCTATTAAAATAATATCTTAACCTCGAGACGAAACACGCTGTATAATACTTCATCATATAAATCAAATCAGTAGTGTTATAACTTGTAAGACCATTTTTTTTAACTTCGTTGTCTAGACAGGAATGTTGGTAGGAATCTAATCACTATTGGTTATAGCGGATCTCAAACAAGGTCGTTGGCTTGAATCTCCTAAATTTCATTTTGGAGAGAATTCTTTATGTTGAATAAATAATGTTACCTTAATAATACCTACCAGATATGGTAACGTAATTTATTCTACAATTTTAGAGTCTAAGCAAACGAAAGTTGAACCTGAGTAATGACGGCAAATTTAAAAAATCTAAGGTCGGCAACTGGCAACATTCTAATTCTTATGAAAAAAATCAAATAACCAAACAACTAACAAATAATCAATAACTTTCAATTATTTAATTACTAACATGAAATATATTTTATTTTTTACTCTTTCAAGCAAAAACCACAGAATTTATGACAAATTTTGGTTTGTAAAATTGACTTTGAAGGTCGTATAGAGTTGTCAAGTTAAAAGTTTGCAAATAACCCAGGTTCAACTTTCGTTTGCCAAACTACGAGTATGTCTACAATACCTACAAAAATGCCCGTTACAAGGTTGAACAAAACGGTTTGATTCGGTCATTTTGATAAAATTACCCACTCGTACAACTTAATGGGTAAGAACAATAGGTTTGGGTTAACCCTATGATTCTTATTAAGTATATTTGAATAGGTTAGCTGCAATTGGGCAAGCAATGTTATTGGTTTTAGGCTAGCCGCACACACGCGATATTATTGCCACAATAGATTTGTCAATTTCTTTTTATATTTTGCATACTCCACAATTTTACTGTCAATTTTTTTTATATGGGCTCAGTCAAGTACATTTCCTCGAACTGCGCGGTATTTTAAATAGGAAATTCGAATGATGAGAAGTATGGACAAAAGGAAAAAAGTTGTAATTTGTAAGGAAATTAGTTTATTAAATAAAAAGAAGCAAAAAAAAAACAAAACGATGCTTAAAGATGTGTAATTTATAGGTTATGTGTATGTAATTTAGTATATTGTCATTTTGTAATGTAATGTTTAGAGCGTTCTTCTACTTTATAAGGTAGCGGTTCCTGTCGATTCTTAATAGGTCAAAATGTATACGACTGAAGGACTTTGTATCCATTGTAATGAATAAATAAATAAAATAAAAAACACACAACAATATTGGCAATATAGGCCAAATATTGGGCCTCCCCCCAATTATGTCGGCGTATTTCAGAATTTTCGGAAATTTCTCAATAATATTGTACAAGCATATGAGCATTATTGCAAATTATTGTGTGTGTGCGGCTAGCCTTAAGGTTTTAACATGTAAAAAGAGGACAATATGCAGAGCTACCCATCGGGGTAGCATCAAGCATGTGTTCTATATCAACTATCAAGCCTATGTGGCAGAATAGTTATAACAGATGAACATAATTAAATTAAATTAAATTAAATTCCGTTTATTTCGGGCTGCATAGGCCCATATTATAAATACCTTATAGACTAACATACATATAAATATAGTAATATTTAATATTTAATAAACTAACACTAAACACGTATTGTCTGCGTCGTGGGGCGCGAAGTGTTCGGGAGTCGTCCTCTAAATCTTCTGTAGACGACTCCAATCGGCCAGAACTCCTCCTTCTCGAAGGTCGGTAAATGATGGGTTAAAACTCTTACCACAAAGGAACTAAAATTCACTTTATGACGAGATTCCAAACGCTCGACCCTCAAGGCGAAGTTGGTTCTGCTCCTGATGTAGTCCACGACCTGCTCGACCGTCGTAGACCAATGCAGCCTGGACACGTACAGCGGTGTCGCGGGAGTCTCACACCGCAACAGCTGCTCGAGTCCTCCAGGTGCAGTGCCACGATGATTGCGGACGACGGGTTTCTTCTTCTTCCTCTCAACTTTAATGAACCCGTCATCATCGCACGTTCGGTCCTTTTTAGAAAGAGGACGCTCTTTTGTGTGGCCTCCTTCTTTCCTTTGTTTTTCGAACGCGGGGGAGGTGGCGGGGGGACGCAAGCGGCGACACTTGCGTAACTCAGCACCGGCTCCTTCGCGGGCGGGGAGCGGGTGGCAGGGGCGGCAGCGACGATGTTCGTTGACCCGTCGGATAATGCTGACGGGCTAAACGTGACCGCCTGCGCGCCTCGACGACGAGTGACGTTTGCTGCATCAGGTGACCTACATATTGAATTAACACTTTTTAACTGTGATAATTCACTACGTAAATCACTTATAGTCGACTCTGATGCCTACAATCTACCTCGAACTTCGGCCAGTTCTTCCTTCAGAACCTTGATGACCTTCAGTAGGCTGACGACGTCGACGTGGTCGTGCACGCTTCTTTCCGTTCCATCTCTTCGTCGCGATGGCACGTTCGCGCTCTGGCCAAGCGTCTCGTACAGCAAATGCTTGCCTTTGCTAATCTCCTCGCTGGTGAAGGAAGACTTGCAGATCTGTATTATGCTGACCACGTCCATGGTGTCGATAGCATGCTGGATAAACGCCAGCAACTCATTGGCCACGAGCGCCATGGTCACGTGCAGCGGCAATCAGCCGCGCGGATTCACAAAAATATTAATTAACTAATTATTATTAATATATTTTTCTGCATGTGTATAACGCAGAGCGCGACAGTTCGCTAGCTCGACACATTACACAATGAATAACCTACCTACAAACTAGATACCAATGATTTCAAAACTAAGGGCTATGGCCTATGACTGAACAAATCTTCATAAATATTGGAGCAAGTTACGCTATCTTGATTTCAGAAGATTTTGTCAAATCAATGCGTGCTGAATAATCTGCGAAATGCAAATGTCAAAATGTCTGGATGATAAATGTCAAACCATGACTGCCCAAAAGTGTTCACACATAAACTGCCCTACTTTTGGGGTTGTTTTCCCCAAAAGTAGGGCAGTTTATGTGTGAACACTTTTTGCCTCGACATGCCTCACCTATAATAATATTATATAGGTCTATGGTACATACATAGTACATGTATACAGGTTAACATAGGTGCTAAACTCATAATTCTACGTAGTCGGGTAATGAATAAGAGTTTGCGATTAGTTTGTGACTTGTGATTTATGTTTGAATTGTGAATCACAGGGGGAGAAACCTTTCTCTCCCCGCGAATTGACTTTAATTGAGAACAAAAAAGTGACGACTCCACCAGGCACCAAACTCCACTGGTTGTTGTAAGTTATGTTAATACTTATGACCCAATAATATTTTGCGTAGAGTTGCGTATTGCAGCTGCAGTTCCTAGGGAGGTCCAACCAACATACCAACATAACATACTGGAACAACCCCGTATACCAAATTTCTACCTGAATCGATGGAGTTCCTGGTGGAGCAGTGATCAACGTGATGACACTATTACAATAAAGACTAAAAGTGATACACCGCAGGTGTCCACGACTTTTGCAATCCCATGTAGAATCATTCATCCAAGACACTAATTTATGCAAAATAAACCTTAAGTCTAACTCTGCACTAATAGAACAACAACAGAGCTGAAAATCGAACAATTTAGATTTTCACCTCCTGACTGTATGAGCGGAGAGTTATATTTACAGTGCTGATTTTTCTATCGCCACCACAAAAATACTCTCGTGGATCGAGGGCTAAGAGCGATAGCACACGTGACACGCGCGCAGAGGACGCGCGTTTAGGAACTTACGGCGAGAGTAGATTCTGATTGTTGCTAGAAATTCATACGAGCTTCGTTTGAAGCGCCTTTTGATGTATATAATTTTAAGAATGACGGCTTAATATTTAATAATCAAACGCTTCTTAATTTACGAGGCTGGAGGACCTCAAGCCGCCTGCTGACCTCGTCATTCCGCCAAGACAAAGAAAACGCTCTTCAAATTGGGTACAGGCTATCGACAAACTGTACCCAATTTGGAGAGCGTTTGTGAATTCGGCCGTAAGTATAATTGTATCCAGATATCTCAAAACAAGATGAAGCTAACACTATTTTTAGAAATATCCAAACACACCAATAACACGACACTGTTTAATGTTCCTGGAGCATGGATGTGTGTTGAATATGTTCACAATATATTAAAAAATATATTTTCGCTGCCACATTAGCGATAAATGATAATGTAACACGATGAATTTATAGAACACTACCCTCCCCATACAGACTATATTTAGTCCTACGTGACATAATTATTTATGTTCACTATATTGCTATATTTATGATATTGAAAATTACAACTGCGTATCAAGATACTAAAATTAAATTATTTTACTTATCTGTAACCAAAGAGGACCTGTTTCACAATCTTTTAATAAGTGTCGGATAGCTTATTCGGAAGTTTTGTCGCGTTTACCTTATATAGAGCAACAGAGACACTGAAAACTGCAAAATATAATAAACATTCTATCTGAAACTTATCACAAAATGGATCTGTTTCGCAATCGCCCAATAAGTGAAAAATAGCTTATCCGGAAGTTTTGTCTCTGTCGCTCAGTATAAAGTAAGCAGCAATTGTGAAACGGGCCATACAAGACTAATCACTTATAAATATGTAGGTATTACATGTATGTAGAGATGACTCTACAATCTACGTATTATTATATGATAGCTACTATGTTAGGTACTTACGTATAGCTGTACCCGGCTACATGTAATATTTATTGCATTGCGACTGGCGAGCGCTCTCAAGTGTATTTCATCGCTATTTTCTACGTAATATCTCTAAGTAAAATTATTGCATTTCAAGCGCTCTCAACCCTACAAAGTACAAAGAGGTGTAATTTCAAATTCTTTTAATAAAATTCAGTTCAAACAGAACAACTCGTAGTTCGTACCCACATAATACCTCGTCATTTCAATAGAATATATTAATTCCGTCTCTGTCGCACAGCACAGTCGTTTCTAAATGAGTACGGAAAGGAAATCGGTCAGTAAACTGAGCGCTGTACGATTTAGGGGGCACCTTCAAAGCAAGCCATTGACCCTGGTCAGGGCTGCGGCGCGGCGCGTGATGTAATACGCCGAGCGTAGTCCGTATTGAGGTAGGATTGTGTGCGCCGCGTCGCCATGCCAGTATTGTTTGCTGAATATGATGGCATCCGAAACATAATATGTTTTAGATGGCATAATATATTATACGAGTAGATCGTTCTCGAATAAAACTAAATTATTTTGAATTAAGGGATGATATCTGGTTAATAGTTTAAGAGGGTTTGTAAATAATTTCAAATCATAATTTACAAGACCTTTATATAAGATAAAATACTTAGATGAAGAGGGTTTGTTATTTGGACTTTTCGAGCATATTATTTTCCTTTGTCATACCGAGAAATACGAAGGCTTATTATTCTCATAAATACTGAAATTGAAAGTAAATAATTTCTATACATAAACTCGACTCTCGAGAAGCCATTTCCAGAAAGGCAAGAATTTCCGATAGGTAGGCGATAGGTAGCCTACAGGCTACAGCCCCTCAATTATCGCTTGTCCCCAGCCATAGAATCATTGATTGTGATAAAATATATTATATTTCTAAACAGAAAACAATTATAAAGAGCCATTAAAGACACGTAACGATATAAAACCAACTGTAGAGTTTGAAAGTCTTAATCCCGCCGGAGCGGTCGTGTGAAAAATGATATCAAACTTGGCTATTAAAGATTATAACATTTTATTATTCGACGTCCAAATTAGAATTGTAAAAAATATTTTTTAACTTCCGTAACATCGAATTATTTTGTAACTTCGCAAAATTAAGGTCACAATTACAGTCATAACTATAATACAATATGAAGTACATAACTACAAATATTAATACCTACAAAAAGTTTGCTAAAACTCCAATTCTAAGTATGTATATCTTTTTTATAAATCGGCCCATTGCACGTATCATTATTCACCGCTACTGCTGCAAAGTGTATGCCAAACTTGGCAGCAATTCTAAAAAAGGGGTCTAAAAAGGCCGAAACAATAAATAATTCAGATAGAAATCCAGGAATGCATAGGTACAAAAAAGGTCAAGCGAGAGCCGGGGTCGCACCTACTTTGTGGTGGCCCCAGATGTACATGAACACAAAACAACGTATGTCGGGACAACTAGTTGTAAACAAATCGCAAAAAATGCCTTATACCTAACTATTTAAATAAACTATCACTGTTGCAAGTTCGATTACTTGTTTTGGTTCCAAATTTTATAGGTATATTGTATGTACTGGTTAATGAAAACGTACCTACGTATTTCTTAATATAAATGTAAATTTGTATACATTCTTATTACGAAAGTTACGGTTTAAAATATTTAAAGATAGCCTTGATACTTACTTATAAAAGAACATAATATTATATAGGTGTGTAATGTGTATACTTATAATTATATTTACATATTTATACTAGCTGTACCCAACACACGTTGTCCTCATTTCTGTCTTAACTATAAAGTGAAATAAATAGCTACACCTACAACCTACATCCTACACCGACTACCCACACCTACAACCTAAATCCACTAACTACACCTACTCCTACTACCACCTATCCATACAGCTTACATGTGATGAGTGAAAGAAGATTATTACAGTATTAATATTATCGCTATTAAATAATGGAGGTTGGTGTTAGAAGGTCGAAATTGAGGGTTATATGATTATAAATGCTAAATCATAAATTAATTAAAATGAAATGTAAGAACAATTGGGATAGGCCGCCCTTATCACTTAGGGGTATGAAAACAGCTCAGAACCTTTTCTCATACCTACGGAATAGACCTTCAAAATTTCATAAAAATTGGTCAAGCCGTTTCGGATGAGTACAGTGACAAATACTGTGACACGACAATTTTAGTTATAAGAAGATACGAGTTTACTGCCGTGATTATTCAGGAACTTACATATCTATATCTAACAATCCGTTATCTTGATCCTCAAAGACCATGATTGATACAGCCAAGTTTTGCCCACTACGGCCCTCCCAAGAGAAACAACCGATAAAATGGCCCAACAGAAAAAAAGCACCTATAATCAAAAGTTAAAAACTATTACACGTCGCAGTTCGCCGCAGTCGGGTAAAAACAGAGATAAATAAAATACATGCGTAATTGTTAAAAAAATACGTAAAACTAGTTTTTTGCCTAATTGAGTAATTGACGTCATTAAATACGGTAAAATGGAAAAAAAATTGCGCGCTCGCTCCGCTCACTCGTGTTTGGCTTAAATAACATATTATAACTGGACGTCAGTACTAAATAAGTACTGACGTCCAGTTTTAGGCTATTGACAATATAGTTGTACACAGTATTTCAGGGTTTAAAGTTTAAACAGGTAAAAGAGAAAAAAATAGGGGCTCATTATTCTAATGTGCCCAGGGCCTCTAATAGGTTAAAGACGGCCCTGCGTCCACTAACTTACGAACTGTGCTGACTAGCTTAACTCCGTGATATTATAATATGACAACCAGTGAACCAGTTAAAATTAGTACATATTTTATAGGTATCTGTTGATAATTCATACTCAAATTAACTTTGTTAGGTTCTGCGCAAACGAGCGACAATGGGTCGTTTTCTTTTTTTAGTTCTGAGAATCCATAAGAGACCTCTGAATATGTAAGACAGGCTATTCCTTGTCAGTCTGTCCGCCTTCTATCTTCTGTAATTATGAATAGAATTTGATGAAATTTGGTATAGTTATAGGTTATGTTTTTCCGCAAATAATTTCCACGACATTTTTCATACGTGTTCGGTGTTATAGAATCATCGCTACCGGCTGTACAGTGTACATGTAACTTATGATGGTTATGGCTACTCAAAATGTATGAAAATTGTGTAGCGTAAGCGAGCGAAATATATTAATTCGGTCGCCCGTATGCGCGGAGCCTAAGTTTTATGTAACGAATATGAGTAGAGTGGACTGCTAATAATAATTATTAATTTCAGGGTGTTGTGATGACAAGGGAAGCAGGATATCGTAACTAATTCTCTACCTACTAGTTATGCGTTGGGACTTGAATGGCTTCCTGTAATAGAGCTAGAGCTCGGCGTCGAAAAAGGAGGTAATTTTCAGTCAAGAAGAACAAGCATTGGACCACTTCAAACCGCTAGGGGCCCAAAAGTTTGATATAAAACCGCCAAATTTAAAATTTGACACCGCATATTGCTACGACTCGATCCACCATCATGAAAAAATGGCAATGTCTTTCAATATTTTGGTAATATCTCTTCAGTGACACATTTTACGATAAAAGGGTGTTCTGCAAAATTAAACTAAATACAATTTTCTACAATTTATGTTATGAACAGTTTTATGTCAATAATTTTAGCGCTGCAGAGTCTTAGAGGGAAATTTTTCGACCTCTAGCTCTATAATAAGTAGGTATCTAATAATTTAAATTTTGGCAAACACTATACGGCATATGTGTTATTATGTCCATTAATAAACGAAGTATCGAAGAATAAGCAGCGAAGTGCGAACAAAGTAGCTGGCTTATTCTAAAGGAAAATGGCAAGTAGGTAAAAATTATGTTTTCAAGATCATATTACAGAAACAGAAGAACAAACATACGAGCAGTGAATGAGGTAGCAGAGTGCAGACATAAGCTAGAAACGAAAACCAAGCCCAAGATGAACCTACCTCAGAGCCCACTATAAAAGTAGCGTACTGCGTAAAGCCACGCAAACTGTATTAAAAAAATAGAGGCAGTTAATAAATATTCATTTTATAGTAGCCAGCAATATTTGTAAAACAAGTTTGAGGTGGCATTGAGAATTCACACACTTGGATCGGCACACACATATACGCACATGATTATTAGTTAAATATACAATTATAATAGATGCCTATACTTGGCGTTATGCTAAATTTAGTTACGATCTCAACAAAAATATTATTCATCAATTTTATACAGATTTTAATTATGAACACTTCACAAGGAAATAATCGCTAGGCTTTATTTTACATCATAAAAAAAATATATTATTTCAGACCGATTCGTAAGTCATCGGAAAACACATAATTGTTTTTTAATCCCAATCATATTAATGAGACTTATTTGATACTTAGGGATATCAGAGGTTGTCATACTTGTACCTTCCTTAGCACATATTTAAAGAGGAACAGATAAACAGCTACATAGTTAGCTATCGATTTGATTGCACAACTACAAGCATACGGTGTGTCCAAGTTTGTGTGGAAAAATTGTGGACCGTTGAAGCGGACGTCAAATTTTTCAAATTTGGATTTTTCTTTAAAAGCTGTTTCTCTGTACGTAAGTATATATTTTCTACTCTGTGCTACTCAGAGTTCAGAGAGCTTGTATCATGATAAAGACATTAACTGACAAAGAAATGACATTAACTGTCAGTAGCTAACATTAGGACAATAAACTGCTACCAATTCAAAATGTTACTTATTTATAAAGCAATTAAATCGTAATTGCAACGTCGTAAAACTGGACTCCACTCGGACTTCAACGCCGAGTAAACCTGAGCCAACCATAGAAAAAAACTAAAAGACCTGAAAATGGCTTTCTCTTTCACTCTTACGGTGTTTTTGACCAGAGACCAGAGACAAATAGCGGGCTTCGATTTTAGTCTTCCTTTCATGTATATCCTTCTTCCGTGCTCGTGAAGCTTCAAGAATATTTTCTACTCAGTAACTACTCGTCATGGGGTAGAGTAGGTACCTTTGTACCTAGCTTGCAAATCTTTGCTTTTCAATCATTTTCACCTTTTCGAGAGAGTATGTCACTTATTCGAAATTATTTTGAGATAAATTTGAGATTAATTTAAAATACATTAAAACGGCAGGGTGTCTAAATACAAGTTTTCCGTCACTTATATGATTTTATCCTGGTGAAATTTTATTGTAACGAATGAAATTACTATTCCGGTCGTCTAACGTTGATTTCAAGAGTCGAAAACTGTGTGGTGGTCTTATTTTAAATAATGACATACTTAAGTATTAATTTATGAACATATAATATTCTGTATAAAGTTAAAGAAAATGAATAAATACACTTTGTTGTGGTATTACCTCAGTCTAAGTTATTAAATTTTTTTTTATTTAAAAAAAAGAAATAATCACGTTCCAGATAACTTTATTTAAATTATTATGATAAATAAGTATCTTTATCTTGTATACTTATGTACTTTAGCTATAAGCAATGCAATTTTATGAAATGCCTATATATATATATATATATATTATATTATTAATACGATTTATTTCTTTATTGTTTTTCGATTAAGGTGTGGTGATTATTTGTTTTATAATTAGTAATAAAGTAATTTAATTTTTAGTGTAAAATAGTCCAATGCATGTTGAGGCCAAATGTAATTAGTTATTGTATCTAGCTGTAAATTTGAATGTAAAATACATTATTCTCTTATTATTCTACGTTATTTTTGATGCAAAACTGTTTTTGGTCCATAAATAAATAAATTAAAGTAGTTATGAATATAATATGGCGTAACTCTACATTATGCCGTTTTAGTACTTAGTAACCAACATTATGAACATTAATGTTAATTTATTTTCAATTTAATTAAGCAATTTTTTGTATTTTGGTTCCTAATTAAATATAACAATTGACTTAATTTAAAAAAAAAACTACTTCCAAAGTAAAAATTTAAGACTTACATATATGGTTTTCTCATGGATGCCATTATTCGAACTGGACCAAATTGAAACGGGAAGCGCCAGCTTTCAAATAAAAAAATAATCATCGAAATCGGATCACCCAGTCCAAAGTAGGGTTTGGGTCTGACGTCTCGTGTCTCGAGTCCCGGGACTTTCGGGTCCATACTCGAGACGAATTACGGAAGAATTTAATTTGGGGTACCTATTTAATTTAAGGTTTTTCGTAAATATCCCTAGTATCCGGACACCAGATGTGGAAATAATGGGCGCAGAACCTAGTACCAGTAGCTCTTAAGTACACAACGAGCCTAAGGGATGATTTTTCATTCGACAGATTGAACCTCATAACTGAGGAATAAATATGTGAAATTGACAGATTTTGTATGAAAAATCTGTCAGACATATATTTATTCCTAAGGTAAGGGATATCTGACGATTAAAAAATCAGTCCTTAATCACATAGAACAAGCAATAAAAATATCCAAGAAATTTAACCGACTTTCAGTTGTTTGAAGCAACCTGAAAAAGTTCAGAAAAAATGGAACTACTGTATAAAGCCTTTGAACACAATTAAAGCGACATCTGATGAAAACGAGAGTGTTCTTACTCGGTAGCATTATAACAAAAATAATTTGCAGACAAACCTGTTGATGCTTAGAATTATTTATAAAATATTTTTCTTAAACTCTCAAAGACCCGGGAATTCCCGGGACTTTCATTATAGGCTGTCTCGTGTCTCGTGTCCCGGGACTTTGAAATTGTCGGGAATTACCAAACCCTAGTTCTGAGGTAACAAACATAAAAAAACAGTCGAAATGAGGACGAGGCTCCTATTTTGAAGTCGGTTAAAAATTAAAACGATATAGTACCTAAATTTTATAGAAGTAAGAAGCCAAAACATTATACCTACCGCTAGTTTCGTTGTTGACAACATAGAGTGAGCATGTCCATACTCCGCACTTCGTAAACAACGACAATCGATCCTGGACGCCTACCGTGTGAATACCAATTTGACGCCATAACGACAGGTTTAATATAAAAGTCTAGCTGTTGCCCGCGGCTCCGCCCGCGTAAATACCGTATCCCAAAGGAACACTGTACTTTATCGGGATACAAAGTAGTATATGTTTTAATCCAGATACTAAACTCCTACCATACCAAATTTCATTGAAATCCGTTCAGTAGCTTTTGTCTGAAAGAGTAACAAACATCCATCCATCCTCACAAACATTCGCATTTATAATATTAGTGGCATGTTGCGTCCTTTCAATGCATTGATGTTTTTAAAGTTAGCCCATAGTTTTAAAGTAACAACAGTCTTGGGTTACGGTTATTACCTAACTATTGTCAAATCTAGCAGAATAAGATTTGAGAAAGTTTCGAGCAACCTGTCAACCCAAGAGCATGTCAGGACTATCGTCGCGCTATCGGTTTTCTTTGAATTACTTCGAAAGTCATTTTCCGATTTCGCTCAAAATAATTTTTTTAAAGAGTTTTTAGCATGGTATATGCTAAAATGGCATGGAAACACACAAGTTTCTATCTGTTATGTTTTAGAAATGCCAGGGTAGGGGCCAGCTTATACACCACTTTGGAGGCCGATTACTCGTAACTTTGTAAAAAAGTCATATATTAAATCTTGTCTTTATTTAAAAATACCTATATAAAGAAACCTACCCCACACGATTACGGTAGAATGAAAAAATATATTTCATCCCCACTACACATGTATTGAGAGCCATCCCTAAAACATATAAATTATTATTATTTTATGATTCCAAAATCGAAATCTGGAAACAGTCTTTAAATATACCTAATGTCATCCATTTATATTCATAATAACAGAAGCTTATAGAACATAGGGCGGACAGACAGTCTGACAGACAGATGGACGGACAGAGCGAAACTCTTAGGGTTCGTAACACTAAAGGGTTCCTTTAGTATTACGAACCCTAAAAAGGCGTCACACACAAGTAAGTATACAACAACATTGCAGCAAACACCGACTGCTAATATACTTTTATTCCGTGGGTATTGCCACAGCGCTGCAAGGGCAAAGATTATACCTAGTCAAGATTTAAGCCACATATTCACTCTCGCGATGATCGCGGCGGATTGTGCTTGGAGGACAAGACCATTTCTAAATGTAAATATTTTTTTTTTTAATTACTAAAGAAAAAGCTAAGGATATTTTTCAACATTTTTATTTCATACTTCAAACAATATCAATGTATAGTCTTTGGTTGCAAACATTAACTTAAAACTTATTCTTATTCCTATACCGAATTATAAAAGTTCTTATTGTAATTAAATTAGGTTTAGCTTAGGCATTCTGAAGACTGGGGGTCAACTAATTTTGTTTCATTATAAGAAAGTGTCGCGTTACATTCATAGATCAACTTATTTAATAAAAACACAGCCAACTGATACTAAGGACCACTTGCGCAGATCTGGGTTAAAGATAATCCTGGGTTAAAATATCATGTTATCTCACTCGTTCTACGTATTTATGAAAGAGACGGCATGATATTTTAACCCAGGGTTGTAACGGCTGTACTGTCGGATCAGTAGTTTAGGTGCTACGGTGGAACAAATATTCATAACATACACATACATAGATAACATTCACTGCCAAAATCCCTTACTTTTGGCTTCGCGGTAGTCGTGAAAAAATATTTACACAACTGATTACTGATTAACTATACACGGTTGCTGTCCTTGTCTGATGCGTTGGAAAATTCACTTGACACTTAACAGACAAAGACAGCAACATTGAATAACTTAACCGTTGTGTAAATATTTTTACTATGGGGTTAGTCACACTCAATACAATGCAGGTGGCGTCATACTATCGGTTGATTGTATGGTTACCGTTCCGGACGCGACGCCAAGCTGATACGAGCAATCCCATATAGCTGCATCATTTTGCCTCAACATGCCTCGTCTATAATATATAGGTCTATGAATAATGTATGATTTCTTCACCTATATATTCTATATATTCTACACCTGTCTAAATATGCACAGATGTATCAAGACCACTATAGTAATTTTTACCATGGATCAAATACAATATATGTGATCCATGTGTAACCATAAACTGGTACACAGTTTATGGTTTTTTTTAATTCTGAGTTGTCTATAAATTACAATACATGTGGCTCTTATCTCTCGCCATTCGTGTCTGTCGTCCCACTGGGTTATGAGAGTAAAGGAAGAGAAAGTGTTCTTATGTATTGTGCACACATTTGAGCACTATAAAAGAAGTAGTATATCGTATCGCCTAACGTACGTAAGTATATATATATACGCCCTGAATCTCCGTGACATTATATATATATATATATATATATATATAGGCCGTAGCGCCTAATGAGGGATTTACATGGGTCAATATCGAATGTGATAATGACAATTCGGCTAGGTCGCTAGGCAATTTTGTCAACAAAAATTACAATACGAATAATTGTCAAGCGACTTGTCGCTGTGCGCGACAGTTCACGTTACGGAAATCCCCGAAACCGTGATCGGCTTCTTTACAACCGACTAATCGGCTAGTCGGCTATGGTCATAATCTGCACATCCTAATTGTTATTACATCAGGCACCATACCCAACATTTTCAAGTGATTTTTTTTCAATAACTTTATGATCAAGAGTTCGGGGGGACGTGTGAGGCTAGATTCATTTCACACTCAAGAACGAGCTCCGAGTCTAGTGTCTCTAAAGAATAAGTTGTCGCTTTTCAAAAAGTGAAGGAATTATCTAGTTATTCTGTTTTCTTCGAAAAAGCTGGTTTCAAGTAAAAACCACGTTAAAGTCGACCCATCAGCACTAAAAAATTGCATTACAATACACGGCCTCACATAAATAGTGGCACAATTGAAAAATATAGTAATTAAATCCATATAAGTATTTAAATAGTCACAATTACCGAACAACAACTTGAGTGAATGAAATCACCACATATTGAACATTATAACATTGACACCGGCAAAAACTGCCTTTTCGCTCTTACATACAATCCAAATAACAAATATCCCAATTTTGATACATAAACTATAACACTAACAACCCATGCAAGTGACAAAGATAACATTTGTCTTGACTAAATTCCGTTATTGGACGATTGCAATCTTTGCCACTCGGGTAAGTTATAAGAAGTTGGCTGTTTTCAAATTTTAACTTCAATTTACAAACATTAATTTACTTAACTTTAGGTGCACGATGCATCGAAGTAGGGCTCTATATTATATTCTGTTCAAGGGTACGTACGTACCGAGTCAATACAACACCAGACGCAGGTAGAGCATAATATTGACAAAGTAGGCAAGTACATAGATAATAGTAGGTAGTTAACATACCAGTTGATATTTTATATCGCACTATTTAATTAATCATACTATGTAGTGCCTCTTGATAAGTGTAATAGGCCACATCGTCCTGATACCGCTATCTAGTATACATAATATTATGTACATTACATAAGAATACAACAATGGTAGCGTATAAAATACGGATTTTGAAATATGTCTAGTTTTCATAACATCGACTTACGTTATTAATTTTGTTTGTCCAATAATTAACAACGAAAAAAAATTGTCACATCACAACCAACTTTACCGACACTTAACTTTATGATTAATATTGATGTAAACCAGTCTTAAGCGATTGCTAAAAACAAAACGTTAAAAACGATACCTAAATACAGCAATTGAGACAATTATGAGACAAAAGAAATTGCATTATCTATTTAATATATTCAGCATGTATTCAGCTGCAAATAATTTAAGTTAATAATTATGCAATTACTAATAAACTACCCACATAATTATTTCCCAAGAAGAGTTCCGTATTATACCATTTTAAGAGGCTCTCGAATTATTGGTATAGATTTTTTTCAGATTTTATCTATCAGACTTAAGGAATATAGGAATTAGTAGATAATTCACTATACGTGAACTAAGAATTTTAAAAAGTAAAGTTTGCAAATTAATTGTGGCGTTATTATAGAAATAAAATAAAACAAATGCCTCTGTTTCCTGTTTGTATTTCAACTCAAACAGATTCATAATTTAGCAAGTTGGGATCTTCAAACAATGAAGCTTGAATGTGTAGGCTTAGGAGGGAATCTTAAATTAATATTTACATTAAGAAACATTTACAAAGAGTCTATTAAGCAATTGTTATAGTTCCTACCTGCATAAATCAATAAAATGATTTATATTTCAGACAGCAGAATAGAGTTTAATCCGGGCTATATCCCTGCTGGTCGTCTTTCGCCCTGAATCTCCGTGACAATAAATGTGTGGGTTTCCAGCAAATAGGGGGGAGACGACTACATGTGAAATATTTAGTTTCATTTATATAGGTATCATATACTATACATCACATACATCTAAAAAATACAAAGAAGTTTGAAATTGTTTTGCTAAATTAGTAAAAAAATTTACGTACATAATATATACTTTACTTACATCAACATACAAAAACATTTATTATCTTAATAATGAACTTACACACGCACAAATTCCTGAGATATTTACAAATGTTATGTTTCATACACTTTTACCTAATCGTGACGTCACAGTTGGATAAGAATGTGTATGGAGCGTTTTCACGAGACTTGCGACATTCTGTAAACAAATCGCCGTACCTATGAAAATACAATTTTTTTTATACCTAAGCACCGTTTCCTCTGAGAAATTTCACATATTTATGAGTACCATTCATTTATGCAATAAAAAAAAATCTGTCGTCAAGCGTACTCACCGTATGACTGTATGAAAGCTTCGAGAACGCCTCTAAAGGCTTTTGGATTGGTAAGGGCACATCTTGACCGCAAAATTCACGGCGATAATGTAAAGCTGTCGTTATAGATCCAACTTTTATTTTTAACCCTTAATCTGCTATGAAATATGTAACTATAATATTTATGTGATCAATATTATGTTCCTGACACTTTAAATCAATAGCTCTTGCATGCAATGATGTTGATTAGTAATATATTGCACCTTGCTACACGATGTCTTGCATATATTGTTGGAAAACCAATATTGACAAGATTCCTAAAATGGATAACACATGGAACATTAATTAATTCTAACATTCATAGAAACCTAACTATCATAACACAGTACTCGTAACATTTTATTACATTACAATTAAAATAGGCAAGACTTAAAACACATTTTTAAGAAATATGAACAGGTTTTTCTTTCTCTACTACAAATAAATTCCTATAGAGCACGCTAATATTAAACCAGTTAGTAAAACTAATATGATTAAAATTGTAAAAAATATGATTTGAAGAACTGAAATAAGATTTTAAAAGTAAAAAATGTATTATCTTTGATTATATAATAAATAATAATTCAGTAGTCATACTTGATTAATTTGTTTGAAATGACATATGTATGTCAGTATCCAAAATGGGCTATTTGAAAGATGTTTAAATTACTCTTTAAAATACTAGTTTCATTAGTTGATAAACATACTATTTGGATGTTGCAAAATGCATAAAATCACTTAATTATTTTTACTTAGCACAATTTTTGCATACAACAGCGAATTTCTTTTTGAAATTTGAAATACAATTTCAAAAGAAGTTTGACAATTAAATTCAGCCTTGTTTTCACCAATATAGTATTTGTATATTAACTATGAATAGTTGGTACAATTTCCTGATATAAATACATTATATTATGATGAACCTTTCCAATATAGCTAATTTACCCTGCTATCAAACAAATTGTTCCGCTGAAACATTTTGTATTACATGACACTAGTGTTGTTACCTTTTCTTAGAAAATATCATTATCCGATTACTTCATATGCTTTTTACCTAATTCATCACTTACTCGATCTTGAATTTCAAGGTAGATTACATAGTTGATGTTACAGAATGTGTTTCCTTTTGTAAACACAATAAAATGGTAAGATTAAAATATTTCAGTTTTGTTAATTATTAAAATGCTATATTGTTTTATAAAACTTTTTATGTCAAAGTGATCAGAATATAATTACATCAAATTGCGATTTTAACAACACAATACTTAGTTGAAGTTTAATCATCATCACACCAGAGAAAAATATTGAGTTGTCAATAAACCTAGATCTATTTCTTACATTTAAATCCTGAATTATATTTTGGCACACTTATCAAATGTTTGTCCCTACATTATGTGTAAAGTACCTAAATCTATATAGTAATTATTTTATTAAAAATTACTTTTAAGTCGAAAATTTTAAAAAGTAAATTTGCATAATGTTTGAGTGTCTTTACACAATATATTATATAATAAGGGCATTTTTGTATGGCAATTCGATTTACAAATCTGATAAAGCACTGTGTTTCTTTAAATATTCGTCTTGTTCATCACAACTTGAATTTTTCCTTTTACGTGTATCAAACCGAACACCAGTTGTTTGCACTACTTTTTCACTTTTTTGTATGGCCGAAATAATATTTTCTTTAGACGGTGCCACTAGCTTTAATTCCTCATAAGTTTCAGAAGTGGCCGGCTCCAGCAAATGCATAACAATGCGCTCCAGTCTCTTTGGATGTTCAACAGGTGCTTCATCTGTTGGAAGCTTCTTATCTATTTGTTGGTTGCTTGTATCTACAATCACAGAATATTTCCTCTTCATCTCCTCCATCATCTTCTTACCATGTTCCTCTCCAATAACACTATTAACACAAACAAAACTTTGTACCTTCTTTGAAACTTTATCTATTTCTAGAAAACCTCTAGTCCTCATGTAAATGAAATGTCCCGAGCGAGACATGAGGCGATAATAAGATTCACCAAACTCTCTGCTCTGATCATACATCTGTCTCAAAACACAAATAACCCAACGGACGTCTTCTTTGTGCATGAAAACAAATGCCGATGTTCCTGTGACCTCTTCTGTCATATATCCAAGGGCCAATGATATGCTTTGATCACATTGAACTATTCTACCATCAATCAAATGTCTCGTCCAATATTCTGTATATGCGGTAGGTGGTAGAAGTTGAGTTGGTAAGTTGCTGGACAGCACATGTACTATACCAATGAAGACATAATCATTCCCACTTGAAGAAAAGGTGCGATGATGTCGAACTCTTTGTCGCCTTATAGTCTGTTCATCTTGAACACTGTTTGCAGTGGCTTTATCAGATTTTCTAAGTACACCATCCACGTGACATTTCTCATATCGCGGGGGGTCCGACCTAGCACCCGCTCGCATAATTTTTAAATTAAAATTATGATGTTGTTCAAACAATTTAGCATCACAACCTGTCTGTAATTCTATTGGATATATGTGTTTTCTGAGTGTTTCTTTGTCATCATTATGTATATAGTTGTAGATATCTTGTCCGAGTAGGTCAACATGGCAGTATCCTAATTTTTCTTGAACATTTGGGGATACATTAAAAATACGACCTTTACATGTTACTGCAAACATGACACCACCCATCAGGTCACAACTCTTTAATATAGCTGAAGACCAAGTCTCCAAATGACTACACTTTATAGTGTCACCAAAGACATGCTCATTTCTAAGTTTATTAGCTGCGAGTCTTAGAACACTGGTTTTGTCGACTTTTCTCTGCGAGTGTACTATGTCAGACAATAACGACATCATCTGAGCAATCTGTGAGTTGAACTGACTTCTCCTATGTTTCTCAGCTATGATTCGAGATTCACGATCACTGGCTTTCGCGACAGCAATGTCAGGTGATTGGGCATCAGAAGACGAATCTCCACAACTGACGGGGTGCATGTCGAAGGGCTGAGAACGTTGCGGTACAGCCACAGTCATACTGAATTCTGAGCTGGTATGCCCACTTTGATTGCCCGCATGAACTGCTAGCCTAGCGCTAGCGGCTGCTCCTGAAGATGCCATCATTTTGAACCAGGGAAGTATCACTTAATGCCCTTGCTTGGATGTCATACGTTATAATCAGCACTATCAGAATAATATTATAAATCACAAAAAAACATGTTCACACGTAATACCACAATAGTTAACATTTTTAAATCATCATGTTCGTCAGAATTGTACTATCACTTTTGCAAAATAACTTTAATTTTATTTAGAAACCAACCTATAGATTCTAACAAATAGCGCGTTTTACTCCTAAAAACACGGCGCGACCTCGAACGCGACAACAACAATCTTTTTGAGAATTGAGATTGACAACCAATGTCTAAAATTTCAACTTCAATTTTTTTTTTATTTATATATGGCATCGGCTTATAACCATTTGCCAGTGTCAAGTTAAAAATGCGGGAAATAGAACTTTCGCTCAAATTATCAACACCGTATTCCTATATCGTCAAGTCTAAAGTCTAGTCAAAGTCCAAATATATAGTCAGTACAGTCCATGAGTCATGTCAGTCGATTCAGTAAAGTGGTAGAAGCTTTACTGAAAGTTCCTTGGGAGTTTTGGCGGGACACAAAATTGCACGATTTTAGAAGTTGTACCACTTGCCCACACTTGTGCACGTTAACGAATATTTAATGGTTAATATTCTACCAATATTACACATTGAGAACCGAAATAACACAAATTTATGTAGAAATACGAATTCCACAACGTCACCCATTGAACTCCCCGGCAAAACTCCATTTAAAAATATATTACATAATAATTTAACTTGGGGTTTAGATGGTTTGACCTAATCAATCTTAAAGACTACGTATATGGCAATTCCTATCGATCAAAACCACCACGTGAGTTGTGAGCTGTGACTGATGTAAAATTTGCGCCTTATTCATGGTCCAGCCTGCAAATCCAATATCGCGGCCTTAAAGCGGACTTGTAGGCAATTTTTTTAAATGATTGACACTAATAACAATTTTATTATGAAGTGACGTGACGGTTATACCGGTGTTGGATTTGCAGGCTGGACTGTGAGTAAGGCTATTAACTTTATTCAATTTAATCTGATGATAATTTAATTTAATCTCATAGAGCCAGGTACCTAAATGTAAAAAAAAACAATTAAAGAGAATATTCTTTTCTTGTTAGCCTTAAGCGCCGTTCTCACAGTCCAGCCTACAAATCCAGCACCGGTACTAAAGGCCGTCAGAAGTGTCAATAGGGTCGATCATTCATGAGTTTTGCCTACGAAGCCATCTCAAGGCCGCGGCCTTGGATTTGCAGACTGGACGGTGAGTAAAGGTCTTAATGCAGGGTTGGGTTTCTCAAACTGGGATACGCGAAACTAGGGGTTTGCCATTCGCCATTGTGTCGCGAAAATCGCGAATGGTGGCTTGATAACTAGCAACCAATTGAAATGATGAACCAAAAATAGCATTGAAATATAATAATTAAACATATTTGTTAAAACTTATTAAAAAAACTTTTTTTTTCATAATATTAAACTATAAAATACATCATTAGCTTGGATTTATGTCCTTAAATTAAAACCTAAATTGTTTTGTTTGCGGCCTTCGACACTATGACTGATTCGTGCCTACAAATAAAGGGCTGAGTATAGCTGCCGTCTCAGCTACCGTAGCCTGTACCACCATAAATTAAAAAAAATAACGTCAATTCAGTGACATTTTGTATTTTTTTCATTTATAATGTTGTGTGTTTGTCGCTTTGTACGTTGTGTGTTTTCCACTGGACTTTAATATTAATTTTGTGTTTTACATTGCTCATATTACATTAATTTGATTTATATATTTCTAAATTAATATAATATATTTTAATAATATAAAAAATAGGCTTACTTTAAAAACTGTTACAGAACCGGTTTTGGATAAGTGCGCGATATCAGATTACATATATTACATTTTTATAAAGAAGAATTAGTGGCCTTTTTTGAAATAGACGTTGCGAAATATGTGGTTTAAACCTCAGTCTATACTTTATATCTTATTTCTCAAAATAGTGCTAGCTGGAGAAGGTAACAAATACAATTTATTTCCTGGGCCACAGATCTTAGCTTTGGATTTATAATATTATGCTTTACTATATTCATGTATATTGTATAAGAACCTATTATATATTTTTTATATTATTTTTGAAACAGTACCTATAAAAGTGTGGTGGTACTTTAATAACTATATCATCCTGAGAGCTGCAAATAATATCCTTCTAAATACTAAAATGTTTATAGTCCCTATTGTTTTTAGTATATCTAGTGAGCCGAACAAAACTTGAAATGATTAAGAAATATATGTTACTTTCTTTTAGTGGGCGATAGCTGTTCGCCAAGCGATGCAATCACCAGGGGTTCGTGCCAATTGGTGACTAACTGTGAGATTGCTCTGAGGTCAGGGTCAATTTTATTCATAATAATGTTATCTCTATAAAACCAAACAAGTTAATTTACAACTGACTAATTTACAAGGTAAATGACCAAAAATAGACTTGTAAAAAACCATCACCATCACAATAGGAAAAGTCATATTTAAATTATCGCTGTTGTTTGTACTTGTTACACAAGTTTCTTTTATGAACAGGTTGATTTGAATTATACAAAAAACTTGATATTGACTTATCAATAAATGTATACAAGAGAAGCCTGTTTATGCTAACATTTTAATTAGGCTAACAATTTAATACTCAATATTTTAAACCCCATGACGAAAATAGATGTGTTATAAGTTTGATTTGTCTGCCTGTGTGTGTGTCTGTCCATGGCATTGTAGCTCCCAAATGGATGCACCAATTATGATCTTTTTTTTTCTTTTGCTGACATGATCGAGATTATTCTTAACTATAATTCATCATCATCATTAGCTTACTCGCTTTTTGACAATTCAGGAGTTACTTGAAATTTTTATTTTATAACTTATTAAACACTATTTCCTTGTGGAACCATGATAGGCTGGCATCAGCACTCAGTGTTGAAAGCCTCTATAAAAGTTAAATTGATTAAAGTGCTATAAATTCTTGCAGGGAGATCAGACAGCATGGTAATCACCAATTCAACAGGTGTGGATTTTATGGTGTGACAGAGATTGTGTGCTGCCCCAGCACCTCAGACAGGATACAAATCACCACTAGCAGAAGTAAAACAAGCACACCAACAACAGGACAAAAATTTGGTGGTAAATATTATGAATAGGTTACATTAAACCCAAAATAATATCACTTTGTGATAAAACTGTTGGTTTACAAGTATGTAGTTTGTCTGTTAACAAGATCCTCTGTAGTCTGCCTACTATAATTTAAAAAATGATAGATTAAAAATTAATAGAAAATTTAGTTTTCAATAAAAATTGTGATGCAACATGCAAAATTTCTTTATCATAGTTAGTTATTTATTTTTATCATAGTTAGTTATTTATTTTTACTATTATTTTTAGGTGAAACATCAAGAAAAGCAGATAGAGGTGAGTTTTAATAATAATAAAACTTCCCTCATTTTATTAGGTCCTATGAAATTGGCCTTTTGTACAGGAGGAACATACAGTCGATTTTTTTTAAACATAATATATTTATTTAATCAAAATATATACCATTGCTATCTATGCACTTTTTCCATCTCGTAGGTAGTGCATTGATTCCTTTACTAAAAAACCATTCGGACAGGAATCAATAAAATCTTTGAAGGCGCTTTGGACTGCCCCATCAGTTCAATTTTTTCCATTGCAAGAAGTTATCAAAATTTCGAAAAAAAACAGATCTGTTGGAGCAAGGTCCGAGGAGTATGGTGGATGTCTTAGATATTCCAATTGAAGCTCCTCTAATATTGTAGCGGTCTGTTGTGCAGTGTGTGGTCTAGTGTTGTCCTGAAGCAGCAGTGGCCTAAAGCGAATGACCAACCTCGGTTGTTTAACAGCTAGCTTTTCCATCATGATTTGCAGTTGCTGGCAATAGACATCTGCCGTAATCGTCTGGCCAGATTTAAGAAAGCTGTAGTGAACGACACCGGCACTAGTCCACCAAACGCTCACAAGTAACTTTTTTTGAGTCAATTTTCGCTTGGGGCAGGCTTTGACCGGTTCGCCAGGGTTCAGCCATTGCGATGAGCGTTTCCGATTATCGTATAGGATCCACTTTTCATCACAAGTAATGATTCGATTTAAAATCCCTTCATTATTGTGCCGGTTGAATAATGTACGCAGCAGTCGACGCGCGTTTGTCGGTTTGCTGCACTCAATTCATGAGGTACCCACCTTTCAAGCTTTTTCACCTTCACATTTTGCTTCAAGTGGATTAAAACAGTTTTATCACTAACACCGCAGCCTGCAGCTAACTCGACGTGGTTTGCGATGGATCCGCTTCCACGATAGCCTTCAATTCTTCATTATCAACTTTGGTCTCCGGCCGTCCACGGGACACGGGACTGAAGGTCGAAAATTTCCAGAACGAAAACGTTAGAACCAAAAACGCACTGTGTTTTCTTTTGCGACACCGCCGCCATACACATCATTAATCCTTCGAGCCGTTTCTGCAGCACTGGTGCCACGGAGGAACTCGTAGTCGAAAATAATACGACATTTCAAGTTTTCCATTCTGTAAACAGAGTGACGCAAAGAAAAAACCAAAAGAGGAAAAAACAAATGAATTACGGTTTTCGAAACACAAATGCATGAGTAAATAGCGGTATAAATTTGAAATTGGAATTCCTAACCAAAGAAGATATATTTGAGATCAAAGTGGCCAGTACGACAAAACGCCAATTTCATATGTAAGGATCTAATATATGGCATGTATTTAAACTTGCGACAAAACAATCAAATTGTTTGTGTGAAAAAACCGAATATTGAATACTAAATTACCAAGTTGGTGAAAGAATATAAGGAACAAAAAAAATTTCAAATCTGGTGACTAATTAATACCAATTTTTTTTCACGGAATATTCCAAACTGGCAGACATATATTATTTTAGCGAACAAATAACCATCTTGACGACAATTTGAGAGTACAAATTTAATTTAAGTATAGTCACATATATTTTCCCTGATGTAGGTAATTCAAAAAACATAATAAGCAGCAAAACGAGCGCACATTAAAAAAACGTAAAGGCAAAAATTTCAAAATGGCGAATATTTATTTTTCTGTAAAATTGATAAGGATGTCGTCATCGACGTTTTTAGGGGTGCTGAATATAAAAATGATATCCATTTTGAATTTCATATATAGCGGACATTTATTTTTAATAAAATGAATCTAGGTGTCCTTTTCTAGGTTTAGGGGATGTTAATTCCAAAAAAAAAATTATTTTGAAATTTCAAAATGAATGTACACGATATCTACATCCCCCGAAACCGAGACCGACCGAACCGAGAAAAATTAAAAATGGGAATTTTGTACGCTCCTTTACGTTTTTTACGAGGATATATTTCAATTTCTGAAAAAGTAATGAACATTTTTTCTACATAGCTGGTACTACATAACATACTGTGTTAATAATCATCAATCCTAATCAACATCCGCAACAACTTTTAAATTAGTACTCATGTCATTTTAAAGAAGAATGAAAATTCCTCATTTTGGAAATTGAAATTAGAAGATTTAAGATGAGAAATTGTAATCAGCGCCCCCAGCAACCTAGAAAAGGACACCGGAAAAAAATTTACGCCATTTTGGAATTTCAAAATGGATTTCATTTTCATAATATTATTCTGCACCCCCAAAAACATTGAAAACGACACCCATACCAAAGGAAAACAAACTCCAACAGTATCCAAAAATGCTATTTTCCGTAGCCTGCAAATTGAATTTTTAGCAGCCATTAATTTATCAACCCAATCTGGTTTTATAGCTGCTTACATCGTATAATAGTCACCAACTCGGAAATTAAGTCGCCAATTTATAAATTTCGGTGCCAATTTGTATAAAATTTCGCCACTTTTTATCTGCAGACTTTTGTATTTTTTGTCACCTGAGTGCTTTCACCAGTTTAGTAATTTAGTCGCCAACATATCAATTCGCTGCCATATTCAGTAATAGAGTATGCTCATGTGCGGTCGCCAACTTATTTTTTGTTCGCAAGATTAATTATATCCCATTATTAGGGTTCCGTAATAATCAAGGAACCCCTATAGTTTCGCTCTGTCCGTCCGTCTGTCTGTATGTCCGCGCTTCTAGCTTCTGTAATTATAAATATAAATGGGTGAAATTTGGTATAGTTATAGACTGTGTATAGATCTCGGTTTCGGCATCATAAAATAATAATCATTTTATATTTTAAGGGTGGCTCTCCATACATGTCAAGTGGGGTGTTTTTTTTTTCATTTTACCCTCATTTTCGGTCTCATACAGGACTTTTTAACAAAGTCAACAATTTACGAGAAATCGGCCTCCAATATGGTTTATAAGTTGGTGGTTGCCCTGGCATTTCTAAACTATGACACTTAGAAACTTGCAATGTTCATAGATATATTATGCTAAAAACTCTTTAGGAAAATTATTTTGAACGGAATCGGACAGCAACTTTGAAAGTACCTAACTTTAAAAAATATATTACGCGATTATAGTTACGGAAGACATGTTCCTGCACCTCCTTAGACATGTTCTGACATGCTCTTGGTTAGGTTAGGTTATATATTAGTAATTTATATTATCTTGTAAGCTAAAATTTAAGTCTTATATGATAATAATTCAGTTATATGTTTTTAATGGTACTGCAACAAATAACAATATAGAAAATCCTAGAATATTTATTTGCTTCAAAAATATTTTAAATAGCTATAATATAAAATAAACAATATTGTAGTTCATAATAATATATTATCTCAACAGTAGCTGATTAATTAATATTAAAATCCACTAATTAGTGAATAGTGAGTCAAATTATTGTGTTTTTGTTGGTTTTCGCCTAATGAGTGCGGAATTTTACTCACGCTTCGAATACATCTATCCCTTTCAGAATGTAAGAAGTTAGTGGAGAAAAGTATACCTCCGCTCGGTTTGCATATCACTGGCGGTGAAAACGTCGAGCGCGGGGAATTCCCGCACATGGTGAGTAAAACGATCTGAGAATGATGAATGAGTTAAAATGAGTGAAATTATGATATTTTCATGCACTTAACAAATATTAGAAATGTGTGAAAGTTTCCAAGGCGCACACATATACAGCGCATAACCTCTGTCCGGATTATAATAATCAAAGACCGATTTTATATCCTTAATTACTTTATTATTACATTGTCTCATTAGGGTCAGTTCACACCGCGGCGATACTCGGCGCTGCTTTTTTAAGATAGGTATTCCAAATTGAACTTTATTAACTACATAAAAAGATACACGTTTCACATGATATTATACATAGTCATAGACTGCGCATGCTCTGTGCAGCGTTGTGTAACTAGAAATTCGAACTCCTACAATGAAACGTGTATCTTCTCGTCTAATTAATAAAGTTCAGTATTAAATAGCTATTAAATAGCTTAAAAATACAGCCTCATGTCGCGTGTGAATTGACCCTTATCAAGAATCATTTTTAGGGATTGATATGATATTTAATAATTAGATATCATTAAGTTATACAAAATTATGTGGTAATATCATTCGTATGCGTTCATATACAAAATATGCGTTACGAGTGTGTTAAATTTGTCATATTTTCGTGCGTTATATTAATAAGCTCGTATATAAGTGACTGTTTTTCTGATATCATGATTTATAGGGACAAACCGGTGTTCCGCCTGTTGACCTTAAATAAGGTTCACAAACGGTATACCGGAGTGTCGGCGACCATACTGCGTACGTAACTAATGTATGTTTGGATGTTGAATAAAAACGATTTATACTTAATGCAGGTCGCCCTGGGCTACGAGAACGGCGACGGTTACATATTCCAGTGCGGCGGCTCCCTGGTGTCGGAAACATTCGTGCTGACAGCCGCTCACTGCGTGGATACACTGGACCAGTAAGTGAAATCTCTCCAGCGCAAAACAAAAACCTGCACTGACGGCGCTACATTTTTTACAGTGTTCCGTGGTTCACGTCTCGGTACACTTGTGGTTTCGTCATGTCCGTCCGGTACGTCTTCGGCTACCCGTCCAAACGGTTAGTGCTAGGAGAATGAAACTTTGCATGGATATCATGTGTATTTACCACGTCGAAAAAGTGCTAAAATAAAATCACGAAAAATCCTTTTTTTTTTGTTTGGTGCCTCCTCCTACATGTAAAGGCCCCTCCTTCCAAAAGCTAAAAGGGTAACTCAAAAAATATTTAAAAAATCATAATGGTAATCCATGTGATGAACTTTGAAGGAAAACAAAACGGCTAATATATTATAACTTTGTAAGTCCAAGAGTTATAGATACTTAAGTTGTAAAACGTGCTTACTTGGAAAACTTCGTACAAAAATAATGAAATAATAAGTTAACATGTAAAATATTGATATAATGGTACGGAACCCTACGTGCGCGTGTCAGACTCGCACTTGGCCGGTTTTATTCATTGGTAGCGACACGACGAAAAGCCTAGATTTAATCGTTTAACCTTGAAGATTTTACACGACATTTCAATTTAATTTTCTGTAAACTCACATCGCAGCTTACATTTTTGAGGGTTGACCCAAACTGAAATGTAATAGTCATCGATATATAACCCGATAACTCATTTGATTTTATTACCTCAGACTATATTTTTGTATGATTCGAACCTGCTATATTATTCTAATTCGTGCAATATGCTAATAAATTTTTCCATTATTATTTCAGGCAGTCACTTACAAACTAAACATAATTACCTATATAGAGATTTTATATCCGAGTTTGATCAGTTAAAAATAATTTTATGTACTTACGAGGGGAGGTCCAAAAGTTCGCGGAATGGAGGGGATGGAGTGGGGATAGGGTAGCTCGCTTAGTGTCATACTAATTGAGCACTCATAATTAGTATATATATAAAATCTCAACCCTATAGCGCCATTCGTTTACGAGTACTCGCCTGCTAAACAAGTCAATCCGGAAGCAAACTGCAACTATGGAGAAAATTGAACATCGCGCTGTGATAAAATTCCTTACCAAGCAAGGAAAAAACGTTCAAACCATTTTAAATGAAATGGAAGCCGTTTATGGAGATCAGTGCCCTGGTAAAACAATGGTTTATAAGTGGCATGGACTTTTCAAACATGGTCGAGATTCAATTGAAGACGACCCTCGCTCTGGGCGGCCAGTTGAGGCCACCACATCAGACATCGTCGAAAAAGTCGAAAAACTTGTACTGGAAGACACACGTTTAAAGAAAAAACAATTATCTGCATTTGTTGGAGTATCAGATACAACCATTTTGCGGATCCTGTACGACCACTTGGGCATGACAAAAGTCAGTGCAAGATGGGTGCCGAGAATGCTCACGCCGCTTCAAAAACAGCAGCGCATCGACGCGTCTAAGCACTTTTTGGAGGTGTGTGGAGACAACCCTGTGCAGATTTTGGAGCGGATTGTTACTGGAGATGAAACATGGGTTCATCACTTTGAACCTGAATCAAAACAGGAGTCTATGCAATGGCACAAAAAGGGTACACCACCTCCCAAGAAATTCAAAGTGTCAGAATCGGCTGGAAAGTTGATGGCCACTGTTTTTTGGGATTGTGAGGGGAATATTACTGATTGATTATAAAGAAAAAGGTACCACTATAACCGGAGAATACTACGCCACAATATTGGAAAAGTTAAAGGAGGCAATTAAAGAAAAACGTCGTGGAAAATTGGCCAAGGGTGTGTTGCTTTTGCAAGACAACGCGCCGGTTCACAAGAGCCGAGTTGCCATGGCTGCTCTTCACACGCATGGATTCGAACCACTTGTTCACCCACCCTACAGTCCAGACCTGGCCCCTAGCGATTTTTATTTGTTTCCAAATTTAAAAAAAAAGCTAAGGGGAAGGAAATTTTCCGACGATAACGAAGTGAAGGAGGCAATTTCGGCGCATTTTGAGGCCAAAGATAAAAAATATTTTTTCGATGGTTTAGAAAAATTAATCCATAGATCAAATAAATGTATTACACTTAAGGGTGATTATATTGAAAAGGAAAAATAAATTTATTGTTATATTTTATTAACAACCCTTTCATTCCGCGAACTTTTGGACCTCCCCTCGTAGTTAAATTAATTTTAATATTAATGTTGCAACGTCCATTCGTCTTCTCGTTTACTGGTAACTGGTATTATTCCATTAAAAAGCTTTTGTGTTGTTTTAATGGAATAATTTATGTACGCAGTACGCGCGTACCTACCAATGTTTTAGTTACGATTTTCACGGAAACTTGAGTGTCAAGCTAACAGCTAACTTCATGTCGCTTTATGGCTGTCGGTGTGCGCGCATATTGTAAAATTTTACTCTATTTTTTTCCAATTAATGCGGCAAAAGAGTTGAAAAATTCCTTAACATTTGTCATATTTTCAGGATAAAACCGTCGATCGCGCGCATGGGCGTGCTCGACATAACGGGCGACCGGTTCAACGCGGACACCGACACGCGGATTACCGAGATCATATTGCACCCCCAGTACGGCAGGAAGACCAAGTACCACGATATGTCGCTCTTGAGGTGCTTATTCTGTAAATAAATTCTCTATTCCACTCTGAAACTTCTTGAAAATTGGCGATACCGCTTGCGCTGGGAGCGTGCAAATATTTCGAATGACAAAACTCAAAAACCGTGATTCATCATCAAAACGAATATTTCATATAAAGTGCATAAGATTTTCAATAACAACATATCGAATGATGCCTCGAAACAGTTACTTTTTAGTTTAGACGTTACTTTTACTGTGATAATTATAATCCAGAGTAATAAATAAATATCCAGGTTGCCATTAGGCAAAGTAAAGTTATATTAGTGTCATATTTAAAAATCGAATATTTTTTACCTTTGAAAATGAACCCACTTGTTTGTGCCTTTAACGGCTGTTTTTTCAATCGTAAACACCTGAGGAATAAATATGTGACATTGACAGATTTTTTCATTCAAAATTTGTCAATTTTTACATATTTATTCCTCGGTTATGAGTTATCTGACGATTGAAAAATCAGCCCTAAGGTGAATGTTTCGTGTCAGTAGGTTATCTGCTGAAATGTCTTGTTTGTATCATGAATTGTTAAATCTACTTTGCTATTAATATTGCTGTATTACTGATTTTATTCCCCGCCGATGTCATATTGTCGTGTCTTAAATGAAGTACGGAAAACCAATATTGTGCATGCGATGCCGCCGACCGCGACAGTAGCGAAATCACGTAATACACAATTTAATCGCTAACGTCACAAAATGACATCAGGGACCATCGTGTTTCTCGAATCTTTGATTTTATATTCGAAACCCTGATTCAATTTCGGAAAATCCCACGATAGCGTCATATTTTAACACAATAAATAACTGTGTACGTCTAACCCCAACGCAATCAGGATGGATACAGCTATTTATAGAATCGCTCATTCGTTATTTGAATTACACGAGTAGGTTTTTTTTTTTTTTTTTTTTTTTATTGTATTCGGAAAACTTACAGCTTACAGATAATTACAATAGTAATACATTTATAGACACCATAAAGCCAATTAAAAGTTTTCACTCATAGGTAAGAAATTAAGTATACAGTTGTGACTCAAGTTTTAACCATGAGGTGTTGTAACATAAAGTATAACAAGAAATAATAACATATTATTATTAATTTGAACTTAATTTAAAGTACCACATAATGCTACAAGAGTTGCGATTAAAATTAAATTAAAAAGAAAAGAAATACCGGGTGTCACCAGAAAAGGTCGGGTATAATATTCAATTGCTCTCGTATGCACCGAGATACTCACACACGCACAGCCTGCTTTAACATCACAGATTGGTATTGGATGTGAATTATAATTTCCCGTGGATAAAATACGCATCGGATAAAAGTCTACAAATCTTAGATGCTTTTATTGAAAAAACATCTTCGACACGATAATCTGTATAGAATCGATTGAAATGGGCACTAGATCTACAGACAAATGAATTACGGCGATAGAATGTCTTATATGGTGGGACATGAAATGGAACGTAATAACGAAAGTATCTACTGGGCGCGTTGAAATTAAATTTACTTAATAAATCAGGAGCATCGATAACATTATTAATTATTTTACTTAAAAAAATTAAATCCGAAATGTCTCTACGGTAGTATAAGGGGAGAAAGTGAAATTTATTACATCTCGATTCAATTGTATAAAACCAATTCAATTCAATTGTATAAAATCGTATAAAACTTTGAACTTCATTCCATTGCGCTAAAGTAGTTTCTCTTCGAAACCAGGATTAAAAAAAATATGATTTTTTTGATCTAACTGAAAAACAAATATTATTTAACTGCAGTGACGTCATTTATGTCGATATTTTATATGTGGTGTTTTAATGTCCTCAAAATATAACCTCAACGTAATGACTGTAGCGCTGGAGGGACAGTAATATTACAAATATTTCCCAGCTTTACTTTCCGACAAGCCAATAAAAACCGACCAAGTGCGAGCCGGACTCGCGCACCCAGGGTTTCCTAAACGACAAAGAACACGTTTGTTGTATGGGACCCCACTTTTTATTCTATTATTTAAATTATTCTATTATTATTTGTTGTTATAGCGACAACAGAAATACATCATCTGTGAAAATTTCAACAGTCTAGCTATCACGGTTCATGTGATACAGCCTGGTGACAGACTGTATCTCATGAACCGGCACCGGACAGACCGACCGCGACAGTGGAAGCTTAATAATAGGGTCTTGTTTTTACCCTTTGGATACGGAACCCAAAAAAAACTAGGCATGATTTCTAGTGATAACATGAAACGTTCATATTATTATCTTTGTTATTTACAGTACAAAAACTGATTTTACCTCATTAACGGTTGGTCCAACAAAAGTAGTGATTCTATGTATTTAAATAATATAGTGCATATTCCCTATATCCTATGGACTGATGCGCAGACTGGAGAAGCAGATTGAGTTCACCATGGACGTGAGCCCGGCGTGCCTCTACACATCCGAAGCCGACCCCGCCGGCCAGCTTACCGTCACCGGCTGGGGCAAGACCAGCAACAGCAGTGAGTACAACGAGCTAACCCGGCGCCAGATGGCAAGCGATTACTGTCACATATGGACATTATGTGCCACCAAAAGAGTCACGAGTAATTGATGTAAATGCTAGATGCGATATATGACATGGAAAGTAAAAACTACGAGAACAGTATAATTTGTGTAAACGATGATCGCCTGTCAAAATTAAAAATAATTCTAAATTCAATCAACCCAAAGTGACATATTATTATTATAAGGTTTGGTAAAATCAATAGGCTATTTGACCTTGTTTTTATTTATGTCGTAAACGCTTCATAATTGTTTTACACACAAAAAAAAATATAACATTATTTTGAAACCTAAAATAAAATAATAATTTAAAAATACACTTTTTAAAAACCGCCGAAAACACTATTCGCCATGTTGGTTGATAGATTGTCTGTGCTGTGACGTCATACTAACACTATTTGTAATCTGTGCTATAAGCCGCTCAGACCAAATGTCGGTGTGACGTTCCGTTTGACGTTTTGACATTAAAAAATGTCATGAACTATTTATTTAGACTAACACGTTCCGTTTCACTACTACGTATGTACCTATTTAGTGTATTTGTGACGTCACATCTTTGCCGGAAGTTACTTCGAGGTGTTTTCATCAGTAGAAATTAAAAAACAAAAATACATATTTTTAAATCAACTTTATTTATGAATCTTAAGCTTTTAATTTATGATATCGCTAGAATACGTTTTTCTGAGCCAAGTACTAAAGGAAATACTCCGTCAATGTATGAAATTAAATATGAGTCAAGTAGCCTATTGTATGAAACTTTTTTTCCCTTGGACATATTTGCATGATATTTCGTACGAATTGAGTACGGAAAAGATAACGAGTTACGTATTTCAGCATTTTGCTAAAGTTCAGCCCCTAGGTGGGTCAAATAGGGGATGAAAGTTTAAAACCTAATTTTACGCAGGCGAAGCCTAGGGTAAATGCTAGTTTTAACCGACATTCAAAAAAGAAGGATTCTGTTATACCTTCGGCTGTATATATCTATATGTTTTTTTATATGTTCAACGATAACTCCGCCGTCTGTCGACCGATTTTTAAATTCTTTTTTTGATGTAAAGGGTATAATCTGAAGTGGTGACCTGATGATGAGATCCATGCTGCCAAAAAGTAAGATTTTGCTCCAAGGTATACCCTGGATCCAAAAGTACTGAACATAACTTCTGAGTCCATATAGATATATGTTCGGGGATTTCGGCGTTGTTTATTGAATATTTCGGAAATTCCGCAATCCCGCGAGCATATCCATACTAATATACTAATATAATGTTTGTGGTCGTTAACCCTGAACTACACTACGATCACTACTTATTTCAAGTCTCATCGACGTCACCTAAAAGCCTTCCTTGATAAATGGACTATCCAACACAAAAATATTTTTTTCATTTCGAACCAGTACCTAGTATATTTATACATATAGATAGTACTGTACCTCTATATAAATATAGAAGTATAGATAACTATTTTTATATATAAATATAGAAGTATAGAAATTGCTGATATGATCACAAGTCACAAGCCTTATGTTCGTTCCACCGCTTCCACCCGCGCCTGTGTATAATTTCAGATTGTACTACCTGACACTAGATGGCACATGCGGCACATGACACATACAATTTTAGACTTTATTTCAATAGCGATTCTTAATTTTACTAATATTTTAAGACGCTAAGGTCATTAACCTCACAGAAACAGCTGACTTTAAAGAGGAAGCAAAGTGTTTTCCTAAATTATATCAATTCAATCAGCTGAGGTCATTGGACCTCCGTAGCGCCGTAAAGAACGTAATGTGATTTTAATAAGTACTTTTTTTTTTCGAGATATTTTAATTATTTTTCTGCCTAAACGTCTCTACATAAGCAGTAGATTATATGCCCAAAATATCTGTAATTGATTTTACCAAACCTTATATACGTGTCATTAAAAATTTTCGTTGGAATATTTATTTACGTAATGAGTGTAATAAAAACCTACATAATACGTTTACTTACATGAAATACAAAACGCAATAATTTCCGAGATATTAACAAATATGTTCTTGCGACCTATATATTTCAAACAACTGCAGGAACGCGTGACGTCAGACCAGTTCACACACATGAAGAGTTTTCACGAAACTCATACAATTTTAGACTATTGAAATAAATAGTGATTCTTAATTTTACTAATATTTTAAATATATAGAGGATTGTCTGAAAGATTATTTATTAATTGTAAATTAAATAACGACTTACCGATAATAAGAAACACCTGATCGTAGTAAATTCTTAGTACTACTATTGTTTATTCACTCAAGGGATGGAACATCAAGTCATTATAAGGAGTTTTTTTAATAAAACACGTATTAAAATCACCGGCAGAACGTAAGTAAACGTTCAAATACGCAAACAACCACAAAGCAAGTGAGTCCAGTTAAAACTAGCTGTCCTTAACTATGCCATGCCCTTTCCTCTTGTGTTTTATATTCCGTGATCTACTGCTTATGTAAAGACATTTAGGCAGAAAAATAATTTAAACATTTCGAATAAAATATTATATTATACTAAATAAAGTTACATTGCGCTCTCTAAGGCGCTAAGGTCATTAACCTCACAGAAACAGCTGACTTTAAAGCGGAAGCAAAGTCTTTTCCTAAATTATATCAATTCAATCAGCAGAGGTATTGACCTCAGCTGAGTTCATTGGACCTCCGTAGCGTCGTAAGAACGTAATGTGATTTTAATAAGTACTTCGACTGAAATCGACTTAAGTGTTTTAAAATCAGTCCATACATCGCAGGGGATACGAAGAGCAGCTTGCTACTGAAGGCGAACGTGACGGTGGTATCGAGAAGCGAGTGCGGCGAGTCGTACACCAACTGGCGCAAGCTGCCAGTCGGCATATCCAACGAGCAGATCTGCGCGGGCGACCCGCAGGGAATCAAGGACACTTGCCAGGTGAGCGGGTGACTGTTGACAGATTTGACGGCGGTGTCTAGGAGCGAGTGCGGCGAGTCGTACACCACCTGGCGCAAGCTGCCAGTCGGCATATCCAACGAGCAGATCTGCGCGGGCGATCCGCAGGGAATCAAGGACACTTGCCAGGTGAGCGGGTGACTGTTGACAGATTTGACGGCGGTGTCTAGGAGCGAGTGCGGCGAGTCGTACACCACCTGGCGCAAGATGCCAGTCGGCATATCCAACGAGCAGATCTGCCCGGCGCGCCAGCCCCAATACGGCCGGCAACTGCCTGGCTGCAGAGGGAGCAAAAATGTATGCAAATATTTTATGTGTCATAAAGGTTTGTTTGCATTGAATAGGCTCTGAAACTACTGGATCGATTTTGATGAAATTTGGCACACATATTGAATAGACCACGGGGAAGGACATAGGATACTTTTTATTGCAGCAAAATGTACAGTTTCTGCGAGATTTCCTTTTGCGCTTTGCTAGTATTATATTAAATTCTCGTGTCACAGTGTTTGTTAAAGAACTCCGAAACGGCATAACCGACTTTTATAACATTTTGCAGGTGTATTCGGTTGGTATGAGAATAGGTTGTAAGCTACTTTTCATACCCCGAAAAGAATAAAAGTGGCCCACCCCAAAACATCTTTTTAGTTTATTTAACTTTCTCAATTTTTATTATTTTATGATTTGCTATTAAAAACTTGTTAATCACCACCAACCCCCATTGTTTCCTAGCGACATTAGTACTGTAATAACCCTTAGTGGTCGATAACTCTGTTAATCAGCACCTGTTGCAGGTGTAGGTGTAGTTTGTAGGGTCAGCTAGTATATTATTAAATGATTAACGGTGATTCATATACGCGCGGAGATTCCGAGCGGTCATTTAACCAGATAGAATGACTGGAAAAAGTTAACCAAATTCTTTATATTTTATCAATTTTAATACATACAACGATATGATGTTTGTGCAGGGCGATTCTGGCGGTCCGCTGCAGGGTCTGACGGGCACGGACGGCCTGTACCGCATCGTGGGCATCACGTCGTTCGGGCGCGGCTGCGGCTCCGCAGTGCCCGGCGTCTACACGCGCGTCGCGCACTACCTCGACTGGATCGAGTCGCAGATCTGGCCCAACTGACTCTACTGACCCAACGTCGCAGTGAGGGCTATCGTGCATGGATTCGCCGCTAGGGGCGCTTGTGTAGCATGAGGTATCCGAAATGCCAAATGTCACTGTTTGCGGGTTGGCTACTCGGGTTTATTTATATTTATATGAATGTTGCGAATATTTAGCAATACGTTAGATTTTATGGCATAGTTACGGATCAATGAATGCGAGTTCTTTGAAAGCGGAGCTAAGAAAAAAATCTGATTTTTTTTCGAGCAAAACGGGACTGCGCAACACTGTGGCGTGGCCAATACGTTTACACTATACTGTTATATTGTATTAAATATGATTTAAATGTAAATTTTTGTTTTGGCGCCCGTAATAACAAACTTTGGCAGCCGTACTTTAGGACCTCACTCTACAGTGGCGCCACCCGGTGAGACAAAAAACGATGGTCCTCATTGTGATCCAATCGAGTCGATAAGTGACTCGACTCGTCGTATCGCGACTGACTGCTGATCCAATCGCGTCGCAAATGTGACCAAATCAAGTCGCAGATATAATCCAATATCGAGCCGATGACACAAATCATCGTATAGCAAAATAAAATGTAGGATAATCTAACACATTGCATACATTAAAATCGATATAATCTACTCATCGATTGACGATTTCAATTAGTTAAACACAAATCCCAATCCATGTGTGGAGTCTTAAATGTAAACCTTTGAAAACGAAACCCAAATGATTCTAGTTGTAATTGTGACCCAAATAATCGAACCACAAGCTTTGTCAACGACCAATTAATTATTTTTTTTACATCATAATTTAAAGCATTTATTATTTTAGGACTGACTGAATTGTGATTTTAGATTAAACTACACTGTGTCAAATTCTTTTTACGATTATTAATATTAGTTTAATATAATAACAGTGTTTTAAGAATAAACTTATCAGATTAGCGCGTATTTCCACCTCACTAAATTCAGATATTCTAATTAGGATCCTAAAAAGATAGCTAATTAGAATTTATTCGGTATGAAGCCACGCTTCATCCGATTTAGGATGCTAATTAGGATCGTACCATCCTAAATGCTATTGCACCTGACTTAATTTAGTTGAATAATTTAGGACGTCTGAATTTAGTGAGGTGGAAACGTGCTTAAGAGTAAAATATAAGAAGGATGTTGTCTTTATCATTAAAATCTATGTTGTATTTATGTTGATTTATATGTGTAATTATGTACATGTTTTATTCAAGTCCACAGAAATCATTTCTTAAAAATAGATAATACGAGTAATTATTGTTTGTAACGTTTAAAATATTTGTGTGTTGAATAAATGTGATATAATGAATACTCAAACCATCAAATTAAAGATTGTATTAGATAAAAAATTATGTTTCATGAATCATGAGTCATGACTTAATGTATTATTAGAATTTTCTGTTTAGCTATTTATATTTTGTATCATCCAACGATTCTTAATTTTATTCTTACATATATTAAATTTTTAATTTATATTGTTAGTAAAAATTTTTTGTGCCAGTAGTGTACAGTTGCAATATTTTGTAGCTGCAGGTGCTACAAAGGGCCTGTCCTGTCTCACAATTTACTGATAAGTATCAGATAGCATTATTTGCATGTAGTTCGTCTCTGTCGGCCGATATAAAGGGAGTAGCTACAAAACTTCCGAACAGGCCTATCCGACACTTATTAGAAAATTGTGAAACAGGCCCGAATTAAAATATAATATACTATAGAGTATTTTGATATATTTATAACAATTTTTATTAAAGAATCAATGACATGTAAAGATGTTTTTTTTTAATTTGTATGTTCAGCCTCGATTATTTGCGGTGTAGCACTTTGAACCTTATTGCCAAAATAGTAAGATTCAAGAGAACACCGCAAGTTTCCGAGATTGTACTTATTATAATAACTTAACTTTCCTACTACAAACATTCGCTCAGCGATTCAAACTTTTTTATTATGCTGTTACTTTAGCAATGCAAATGAATGTAATATCGTTTTTTTTTATTTAACACTTGCTGATCCTGCAAACGTTGTTTTGCCATTGTATGTAGGTATTTTTTAATGCTACATCATATAAAAATTAAAATAAAAACAATTGTCGAAATAACACCCTTATCATTAACGCCCGAAATTAATAATCAATCTTAATCTCATTTTAGCTATCAGAGATCAAGATTTTAATACATTTCAACGATCCTAGGATTAACTTCACGTCAATTTAGGTACGTCAATTTTTTTTGCAGAATCTAAGATTGAAGTCAATCTAAGTTTTTAGATACGTTATTAATATCGAGCGGTAGGGTTTTAAAAAAATTGATTACGACCGATTCTCAGACCTACCGAATATGCAAAAAAAATCATAAGAATCGGTCAAGCCGTTTCTGAGGAGTGTGTCCTCATCCTCAAACACTCGTGTCATAACGAGAATATTATATATGTAATAAATTTATTGCGTTGGACCTACTTGCTATATTTGCGTGCAGTGGGAGAGCCATACTACGGCACGTAAAGGTCAGCTCCATCGAAGAAACACAACACCACAGCCTCACAGAAAACCGGCGTGAAATAGTGTTCGCTTGTGTTTTTCCATCATTGAAGGCACCGTAGCTCCAAGGAGGTTAAGGATTCAATCCGGTTTGTAATCCTTGCAACTTTTCAAATGGTGCGGATGTTCATGATTGATGGTAATCGCCTACCATCAGGCGATCCGTCTGCACGATTGCCGGTCTTACTCCTATAAAAAACTTATGGAAATCAGCGCAAACATTCGCGTTTATTATTAGCATACAGTTACTAAAAAGTCATGAGTGCAATACGAACTTTTGTGTTTCCCATACGAAACCGGTTTAAAAGCTAATTTATTTGCACTCCGACAGGAAAACAAAGCGATATTGACTAGAAGACATCTGTTTGTTGCGCTACTCGGTCGTGTTTGTGTTACAATGTGGTTAAAATACGCTGTTGTGTTTTTTTACGCCATAGTCGTCAAGTCTGGAGAAAGTAAGGATCATAATATCAGTGTTTCCATTACATAGTTTAAGTGTATTATTCAAATTTGCCGAAAATTTTCAGTTGGTGATAAATGTGTTCCAAACGACGATGTCTCCGATGGTTCGTGTATGATTATAAGCGATTGTAAGGTCGCTGTGAGGTTAGTGTTGATAAATATGAGAAATTCTGTTTCGATTAATAACATGATTTGGCTAATTACATTAAAATATAACTGAATATTGTAATAATTAGGCTTAAGTCAAAATAAGTATGTAAACAAACATGGCATGTTTGTAAATAACAGGAAAAGAGCCCCTCAACAAACTATACAGTTGTTTTTTTCACTCAGTGACCAAACATTCAAGGCGACCGTACATTATAAATACAGGTGTTTTTTAGTCAGTGACCAAACTTTCAAGCGATAATATAGGTAGTAGGATAAGAGTAAGTAGTACTTACTCTTGAATATAAGCAACTTTTACTATGGTATCAATTTTCCTACTTGAAAAAAAACTGCTGTTTCCTACCTTGTAATAATAAGTCTCGTGGAAACGCTTCATACTAAAGTAGTACCTAGCTGTGACGTCACGCCTAGGTAAAAGTGTATTCGAAGTATAAGGCCGCAGGAACATATTTGTAAATATGTGCGTTTAAGTTTATACTTACCATAATTAATGTTTTTGTATACGATGTAAGTAAGCTAATGATGTAGGTTTTGTTTACTAATTTAGCAAAAAAAAAACTTTTGTACTTTTTAGATGTATCTAATTAATAAACTACACAAAATATTATATTTTTTTACGTTTACCAAGTAGTAATGCCTCAATATTTCTGAGTATATTAATGAAACTAAATATTTTAAATGTACACATTTCCCCTATTGGTACACTGCAGTGCAGCGGCTTGTCGACGATAGCACAGTGCAATTTTTTGGGAGTCGCTGTGTCTTTCCTAACGAATTTCCTGTTTAATCCGACTGCCGAAGAAGGGTTATGTTTGTGTGTTTATTTCGTTGTCCCTAAACAGCTAGATTTTAGTTTATAAAACACCGAGTATATTGAAATTCAAATCGGCAGTCGAGATATTTTAATTTAATTTTTAAAATAAGAATATACGGCTTATTAGTAGGTGAATCCCATTTACTTACTAGTAAAATACTAAAACCCTACCAGCGTGGATGCTGAACACACTTAAAAATACTCAAGAATACTTCAAATTTCATGTTGTAATTATTGTTAATTAATTCAGTATTGTTGGATTCTATAGCGCAATCAGACAAAACTTTTTTCATCCCTTCACAAGATGTGGTTTTCATCAAGTTATGGAAATTGTGTGCTGTCCCCCAGAAGATTACGTTCTGCCTGGTAAAAAGAAGAATACTGAACAACCTACAACAACGCATGTGCCGTTTAGTACAACGACTGTGTCGCTTAATATACGCGGTAAGTTTTTTTTTACCCGACTACGGCGAAACCAAACGAAATGATTTTGGGAGTATATGTATGTATGCATGTTTGTTCCCTCGTAGCGTCTAAACTACTGGTCCGATTTTAATAAATGAGGTGTTAATACATACGTAATGATGCCGCGGGTAACATAGGCTATATTTATTTTCAAATTTTTGTATTTCGAAAATTGAACCTCTAGATTCAAACAACTAAAAAAATTAAAACGAGATAATCATCACATGTTTGGTATCAAAAGAAAGGTCGTGGCGAGCGCACCACATATATGTATATAATTATATTTTACATATTTGTCGTGTGTTTGCACAAATATGTCAAAATACACGTTTTAAATACGAAAATTAGTACTAACCCAGTTGTCCAATTTTCGAACATTACGTAATATAAGACTATAAATATATAATTTAAGTACCTATATATTATTTTTCCTTCATAAAATATATTTTATTTTATAAATATAAATTATTATAGACAATACATAACAAAATAAATGAAATAATAACCCCTGAATTGTCTAGCAGTAAACGAGCTGGTGATGATGACTTATAGCTAAGAACACTCTCTATCATGTCAGCTTTCAAACAAAACAAAAACTAGATTAACATCGGTTAATCGGTTCATTTATTGTTCATGTATTCATTCATGATTGTAATCATGATGAATGTGTAGGGTATATTCTACTACATATTTTATTATACGGTGAATAAGTGAATTGGTGTTGACTGTTGATCTCAATTTCGATTCTTGAATATCATAATATAATAATATTTCGTTCATAATATAATATTATAATCGTTCTTTAAATCTAGAAAAAAAATTGGCTCGCCACACGCTCGTGAAGAAGATATTTTTAATTTCAAGTGTTTTGATTAGGTACTTATTAATATCATTTCAATAATATTAGGTACTTACATATGAAATTGGCGTTTTATCGTACTGAGCACTTTGATCTCAAATATATCTTCTTTGGTTAGGAATTCCAATTTTAAATTTATACCGCTGTTTACTCATGCATTTGTGTTTCGAAAACCGTAATTCATTTGTTTTTTCCTCTTTTGGTTTTTTATTTGCGTCACTCTGTTTACAAAATGGAAAACATGAAATATCGTATTATTTTCGAGTACGAGTTCCACCGTGGCACCAGTGCTGCAGAAACGGCTCGAAGGATTAATGATGTGTATGGCAGAAAATTGACTCAAAAAAAGTTACTTGTGAGCGTTTGGCGGACTAGTGCCGGTGTCGTTCACTACAGCTTTCTTAAATCTGGCCAGACGATTACGGAAGATGTCTATGGCCAGCATCTGCAAATCATGATGGAAAAGCTAGCTGCTAAACAACCGAGGTTGGTCATTCGCTCTAGGCCACTGCTGCTTCAGGACAACGCTAGACCACACACTGCACAACAGACGGCTACAAAATTAGAGGACCTTCAATCGGAATGTCTAAGACATCCACCATACTCCTCGAACCTTGCTCCAACAGATTACCATTTTTTTCGAAATATGGAAACTTCTTGCAAGGGAAAAAATTGAACTCCGATGGGGCAGTCCAAAGCGCCTTCAAAGATTCTATTGGTTTCTGTCCGAATGGTTTCTTTTGTAAAGGAATCGATGAACTACCTATGAGATGGTGAAAGTGCATAGATAGCAATGGTATATACTTTGATAAAATAAATATATTATGTTTAAAAAAAATCTACTTTATGTTCCTGTTTTACAAGACGCCAATTTCATATTATGTAATGGACCTAATATTATAATCGTTCTTTAAATCTAGAAAAAAAATTGGCTCGCTCCACGCTCGTGAAGAAGATATTTTTAATTTCAAGTTTGATTAGGTACTTAATATCATTCCAATAATATGTTCGATTGGGAAACGGAAAAATACGGAATTTAAAAAATAAGCTAAAAAAACTATAACCCGACCATGTAAAAAAGGGGTCTAAAAAGACCTAAACAAAAAAATTATTCAAATCGAAATCGAAAAATGAATAGGTAAAAAAATGGTCAAGGTGGAGCCGTGGTCGCACCTATTTTATAAGGTTCCTAACAGTCGATGTCAAATCGCGGCCGTCTGTATCTATCTATCTTATAATTCTAGAAACTTCTCTAGGCCTTAGGGTCAGCCCATACCTAGACGCGACGTATCTCGGTGTGAACTGACGCTAATTGTTGGGTGCGACCACGGCTCTAACTTGACCCTTTTTTAATATTTTTTAAATTTTTTTAGATGTAACTTTTATAGCTTATAAATAAATCAAAAATGTTGATTTCAGTTGAAGATCCACCAAAGCGGATTGCAGATATAGGTAAGCCACTTTACAGTTGTATCGATAAAGAAAGGGACTGACACAAATGATGACTGCATTATGCTTACGATACCTCAATTCAAAACATTAAGTGTATAGTTATAATTTGACGCAGTCCCTGTTTTTATACAAACTTAATATCTTAACTTACTTTTTAAAATTAAGTCAGTAATAAAAAATTATAAAATTAATAAAAAAGTCAAGAAAATATTATCAGAGGTAGGTTTCAAAGATAACAATAATTTTTAATAAGATTTAGGTACATTGTCACAAAACTTGCATAATTGTAAAACATATCGCTGATTAAGTAAATTATAACCCGCATGGAGATTTGCAATTCGGATTTTCCGAAGTGGGAATTATCAATGTCGTTAATGGTTATCGTGTTGAAGGGAAATCCAAATGTAATCAGAAAAAGTTCCACACAATACGTTATACCTACGATATTGATGACTGGTAGTAGGTAGGTATACTTTTTCCATCCCATAACTTAGATATCACCTGGGTGATAACTTATCTGATGGTATTTTACAGCCTCCGTTGTCCAGTGGTTTAGAGCTTGGCTCTCGATTGGTCGTGGGTTCGATTCCCGCGTTGGTACAACAAAAAATGTTGTTTCTAAGTTTGGTTAGGACAATGCAGGCTGATCACCTGATTGTTTGACAAGAAAGATGAAAGATCCATGCGTCGGATGGGCATGTAAAAAGTCGGTCCTGCGCCTGATATCTCGTCAGCCGTGTCGTGGTTATCCGTTCTACTAGGTCTTGAGAGTAAAGTATGAGAGAGTGCTCTTGTGTACTGCGCACACACATGGGCACTATAAAATAACTCCTGCGTAGCTAGTCCTGGTTTCAATGAAACCGGCCACCGTCACGACCGTCTTAGCTAGGAACCACTGTACCTAGTGTATTTTTTCATCGCAAGCAACATCAGTGTTCAAATATTTCAAAACATATTTGGATTTCAGAATGTCAGAAGATAATAGAAAAAAGTGGACCACCTCTTGACTTGCATATCATAGGCGGCACCGTCGCTTCGGATGGAGAGTTTCCGCATATGGTAATGTTTTGTATTACCCGTGTACATAAAAAGGAATATTATGATCAGTTGATGATTCCTGTGTAGTAATGTTCAATTGTATCCTTCGTATCATATAGGCTGTAGTAACATGACTTATTTCATACGTAGTCAGACACGCGTAGTACGTAGCGTCACATACGATACGAACAAAAACTCAATGTCCTTTCGGAAATCGTCGTTTTTCATACATCTCTGTCAATTCCATAGAAATACGAAGCTTTAACAACGCAACGTGGTTTAACTGTTCATACTATTGTGAATGTATACCACACATTTTTTGAACATTCAATATGCAATCTTTGTGTAAACGCGTACTTATTCGCGTAGTACCTATAAAATACAAAAGTTTACTTAAAGTTTGCAATAACAGTTATTTATCGCTAGTCGGAGCGTTCGATTATGCTGATATTCTTCGGAAGGTTTCCCAAACGAGTAATTTAACTATTGATTTGCTCTATGGTCTCAACCTATCCATGTAGGGCTCTATGCTCTTAGCCTCCCCTATTGGCTTCGATAGTCCCTGCCTAACCCTATTGAGAAGTGGGCAAGATTTCTTCAAGGTCAAACTTGTCTTCAATGATGTCCCCAACAGGCGGCGCTTGCTTACAAACATGAGGAGGGCTACCAGTTCCTGTGCGGCGGGTCGCTGATCTCCGAGTCATTCGTCCTCACAGCAGCGCACTGCGTGGATACACTGGACTTGTGAGTAACGCTAACATTTTACCTCCCTTTTCTCTTGCAATCTGTCTTATCGACATACAAATAAAAAAAAATGGATTTTAAACATTTATTGTTTACTTTTTTGGATAACTAAAGTATATATCTAATGATGTGCTTATCCAATTATTTTAAGCTCCTCGAACACAATTGAAGGTCCTGCGGAGCAAGTCTTTGCAGCCATGTAGAGTGTGGCACTAATCCCTATGCTCACCAACTTTGATATAGTTTTGCTCCTTACAAAATATGTATAAATTGTTTTAGGATTAAACCTGATTTTGCTCGGATGGGCATCACAAATTTAGGGGACCGAAACTTCAATGAAACAACTGATAAGCGAATCAGCGAAGAAATCCTATTTCCCCAGTATACGAGGAAAAATAAATATCATGATTTGTCTTTACTCAGGTAATTTTTGATTTTATCTATCCTGAATTTAAATATGTCGGACATTGATGCGAACATGGGCAGAGAATTATTATTTGAGATTAGACCACACGCACTTTTAAAAAGAAAAATACCTGCTTAAACAATGTATTTAATTTTTTCAAGTAAATAAGCAAGTTAACGAATTTTTCTATATTTAAGGTTGGAAAAACCGGTGAAATTTACAGAGTTCCTGAGCCCCATTTGCCTGTACACGGCCAAGAGCGACCCCGAAGTGGACCTCATGGTGACTGGCTGGGGGAGGACAGATTTCAAACGTAAGTACAATGCACAGGTCCAAAGCCTGACATAGAAAATGCCTGCACTGAGGGCGTTTCACAAAACTACGAAATTTTAATTCAGTTTCTTGAATTTTTCGCAACATGGTAAGAGCGATGGCCAATGCCAACGTGTGGACAGCCAATTTGCCTTGCCTTATTATATCTCGGTGTCGCTCGCCTAGTTGAGTGAAGCCCAGCGCCAACATGTGTAGAGCTCATTTGGCGCAACTTGTCTTCGCTCGCCGTCACTCGTGATCACTTGCCTCACTTCGGATGGTGTTGGTTTTTGTGCACAAATCAAAAGCGCTCGTCTGCGCTCGTACAATGTGTGGGTAGCTCGACAAAACACTCGTCTACATTGGCCGCTTGCATTGGCATTCGAGGAGCTTGTCCATCGTGTGGACATTAGCATTTGCCTTGTACCTATTTTTATTTTGGCCTACACTGGGCCATCATGAGTAGCCGACATAAGAGACAATGTCAATTAAAAGGACACTGGCGATTCCTGCCCGATATTCCATCAAGAGCGGCCAAGTTTCGAACATATGTGGTTTTATAGTACTTAAAAAGTTATTGTATAAAATAAATATTATATTTTAAGGCTTGCAAACAAAAAGTTATGAATCTCCGAATATCAGAGAACTCGTGTCCAAAATACGTACTTATCTGTGGTAATCGTTGTCATCGTCTACTGTATGGTAGACGATGACAACTCATGCTGTAAATTGTCAATTTGAGGCGTAAAAGCTCCATCTAGTGGCCCAATAGATAGATTTATTTTTATTGGAGTTTAAAGGTAATTTATTTTTCTATAGTTCAACACTTTAGTACTAGTTTTATGAAAAAAAATGTTACTTGGGGTGTGAAATAGATCCCCTATACTATTTATACCAATAAAAATAATTATTATATGTTTTTGGTATTCGTAACGTGAAAGCGACATCTATCATATTTTATCTGTTAGGATATTGCGTTTCAAAACAAACTGGTTATTAATTTCATAACTTAATTGACATCTTAAGTAAATAGTAGTAGATGTTACTTTTACGCAAATCGCCACTAGGGCAATTTATTGAACAATAGGTTAGGTTACATTTAATCAATTATAGGTTATATTTAATCAAATATCTTTTATTCCCCGAGTTTAATATTGTTGCTTTTTTTGTTCCTATGTTCATAAAGTACAACTTACAGTAAATATTTTTTGTGGCCACGTATTTTAACTACCAGGCAGTAAATGTATGGCGACTTGCCGATCTCCTTTGAAACGCCTCATTACATATTTTAGTATAGATTTCTAGCAATCTAAAAACCAAGTGTGTTTTAGGTGACGATGCCAGCGAGATACTATTGAAGGCGAAACTGAAGGCGGTGTCGACCAGCAAGTGCCGCGAGCACTACGACGTGAACTGGCGGCGGCTGCCGGACGGCATCACGGAGGCGCAGATCTGCGCCGGAGACAAGGACGGCCTGAAGGACTCCTGTCAGGTACACTCACCTTAAGGGTTGCCAGGTCGCCAAACTTATAGACGGACAGACCAGACAGTTTGGCCGGACATTTGGGTAAAAAGGACGGACACCCTACATTCTTGAGTATTTTGTCGCAGTATTATAGAACTACAGTAATATAGTTTCTAAAATCAAGCCCTTTTTGATTTCCACCAAAATAATGATATATAAATAAATCGAATGCCTGTTCATTGGCATCGCTTGCGAAATGTAAAAATCCTAATAAAATCCGGACAAGCCGGACACTGTTTATTTTGGCCGGACACGCAAACAAAAAGCCTAACTACGTCCGGTTATCATTATTATTATCCGGTCACCTGGCAACCCTGGCCGGGCCACCTACCGGTACTGCGGAGGCTGGTTCGCTATTAAAGGGAAGGCCTAGCCTGTTGATGTAAGATCAGTTGCAGAACTTATTTCACCTTATTAATGTGTCGCAAAATTTGTACAAGTAGATTCGTGATCTTTATGGCAATGTTGTAGATTACGAAATTTCAAACTGTACGGTCATAGTTATTTAGTTACAGTATCCTAATTAAACGTAAAGCCGGAGTGAATCGTGTTATATGCACAAGTCGTTACTGCCACCTACAATACAACTACTCAAACATAGGTTAGATTAGGCTTACTCTGGGAGAGGATGAGAGCTCCGTGGCCTTGTGGGTAGACCGTTTGATTCGCGCTCCAGAGAGTGCAGGTTCGATTCTCAGGTTGTGGCGTGGTACCAATGATACTTTTTCAGATCTCAAGTACAATATACGGACGCTCGTGAGGAAACCTATCATGCACATGATTGGCCCCAGAAGTATTGACCAATCATTCCTCTGGACTAGGCTGACAGTGTTGTTAGAATGCCGTATGTGGTTGGGCAACCATACGACATTTAAAAACCAACTGACCCAGACACTACAGTATTTCAAGAGTGGTTACTTCGCTCGGAGAATACTGTATAAATCATCCAAAAACGGATGAAAAGCCTAAGTTTATTCTGCTGGAGTAACTTTTTTTAACCGTAGATTTACTGTAGGTAACCTAGGAATTATACATGTAGTATCTGAACTCAACATATAACTAGTACCGCTTACAAAGCACTCACTATGAGGAAAAACAACACTCAAAATTCACGAAGAAAAATTCACAATACTTAATTTCAATAGATACCAACTCAATTATCACGGCAACCAGTCAATTGTTACATGGCTACTTTTGTGTTATGTGTATAAATAAACATAATACATAATTTATTTTTAACCTAACTAAAAATTATCCAGGGCGACTCGGGTGGGCCGCTGCAAGCGCTCACCAGCACCGACAGCCGGTACCGTCTCGTGGGCATCACGTCGTTCGGGCGCGGCTGCGGCTCGCCCGTGCCCGGCGTCTACACGCGCGTCGCGCACTACCTCGACTGGATTGAGCCGATTGTGTGGCCCCAGAACAAGATGTAACCCAAACCCAGAGTAAAATGTAACCCAAACCCAGAGTAAAATGTAACCCAAACTCAGAGTAAAATAGAACCCAAACCCAAAATTGCAAGTCCTATTAACGATGATCGTCGTCTTAGTCGCCCGATTCATCATGCCGGACCCAAATGAGTGCGACGTGCGAGTAGTAGGAATCAGCCGATTCATTTTCACTAGTGACCTAATTCATCGTCGCTACTCGCACATCGCACTCATTGGAGTCCGGACTTGCTATGATGTTCGAGATCGAGATGCAAGGCACCCGACTCATCGTCGCAAGTGACCCAACTCGTCTGTCTACACGTGACCCAATCCATCGGTCTACGAGTGACCGAACTAATCAGGAAAACTGTGACTTAGCCATAACATCGCGCATCGGTAGAAAAGATGCTTCGAGTAAGCAATGAAAATCATGAAAAATAGCAAAGGTGATCTAATCCATCACAAGTTCGTTTCAACTTAAACCTGCTGTTTGAAGAAATTTTTTAGCAAATTTCTTTTGAAATATCAATAGTTGTCTAATATGATGTTTAGTTTCGCTTGGCACTGACAGAGATAAAGTAAAAGACGTGTGGTTGGTTCTAATGTTTATTGGCGACTAACAAAACGCTTAGACATTCCGCCCACCAAAACGAACTGTTTTATAATAATAATGAAAACTTACAATGGACTGTATATCTTAAAAACTGATGAGTTGGTTCAATTGTAATTTAAACAGAATTGCAAATCTCAAATCTCAAGGAGCAATGAAATATTCAACGAAATGTAACTATAATAGAATGAGTCTTAAAAAAATAAAATAGATTTCTAAAAACATAAGGAATATGCCTACTAACTAAAAATACTTCTATATAAATCTATTTCTTATATCCATTGATTTTTTTTAAGGTGAAAATACCTTAAGAAAATTAATCAACATACTAATCTAATCAACACCGCCCAGTGTAACTGGCTAGACTGATGCTTCTTCATTAGGAAGGTCTATCAGTTTTGAGACTGGTCTCTTGTACAAAGAGCCTCCCTTACAACGAATGGTAGCCACCCGCACTAATTCGTCTTTGCCGGGATGGACAGTCTGAACTACACCCAGTAGCCATTTAGAAGGCGGTAAATATGCTTCTTTGATAACAACAAGGTTATTAACCTTGATCGATGGTATTGGTACTTGCCATTTGTATCGTTGTTGCATTGTGTTTAAATATTCTGATTGCCAACGCCGCCAGAAATGTTGTAGCATTCTTTGAATGTTTTGCCATCTAGTTAGAAGATTGACGTTCTTAGCTTCATAGTTGTCATCAGGGATACTAATCAGTGGTTCACCGACCAGAAAATGTCCTGGGGTTAGCGGTGTAAGTGAATCTATAGTGTCATCTAGTTGGCATATTGCTCGGGAATTTAGGCACGCCTCCACCTGTGTTAATAGCGTAGTTATTTCTTCAAATGTAAGTGTGGCGGATCCTATAACTTTTGTAAGGTGTCTCTTGGCCGACTGTACTCCAGCTTCCCATAAGCCGCCGCAGTTCGGCATCCTAGGTGGGATAAAGTGCTACGTTGTTCCTTCACTGGCAAGAGCTCTGCCACTTCTTTTGATATACTCTGACTACCTTTTTTAAACAGCTCTTTCAATTCTTTAGCGGCACCAACAAAATTAGTGCCGTTGTCACTCCATAGATGTGCGCATGGACCTCTTCTCGACACAAATCTTCTGAAGGCAGCTATAAAGGCCTGTGAGGTGAGATCGGTAACCATTTCTAGATGAATAGCACGCGTAGCCATACAAATGAACAGGCAGATGTAACCTTTTATAGCGTGGTGACCTCGGCCTTTTGATGTACGAACTTGAATCGGACCTGCGTAATCTACACCACTGTTTAAAATTCTCTGTGTGGTCGTACTCTTACTGCTGGTAACTGACCCATCTGTTGGTGCTTCACCTTCGCTTTTTCGATAATGCAAATTTTACATGACCGAATGTTCTTTCTTACTACTGCCTTTATTCCAGTCACCCAATATCTACTAAGAATATAAGCCATCATTGCTTGAAAACCACCATGTAAAGTTCTTATGTGTGCTTCTTTCATTACGAATGAAAGAACTTATTCAATGAAATAAGCGAGCTACGTCAGATAATATACTTCTTTTTGTTACAGGATGTCCCAACTCAGGTAAGTTAACTGTGATTTTAAATGTATCTCTTTTTCTATTCCATGATAATCCTAATATCTTTATTATGTTATCTAACTTGATTTCTAATTTGTCTTCAATTTTATCTTCTTTGTTGTTTACAAAACTTAAAACTCTTTCTGAGTTACTAGACCATTTCTGTAGTTTAAAACCACCTCTTTCTAGTACTGTTTTTATATCTTCGCATAATTTCTTCATCCCTTCTTCGTTATCATGGGTTAACATTAAATCATCCATATAAAATGATTGTTTTACAGCAGCAGCTGCTTCAGGATATTCATTGGATTCATCATCGGCTAGTTTCATAAGTGTCCTCACCGCAAGGTAAGGTGCTGCGGCTGTACCAAAAGTATCGGTAAGTAATTTGTAACTCTGTATTTCTTCTGTAGAATTATAACGCCAGACGATACGCTGTAAATCGGTATGTTCTTCTGTCATTTTAATATTTCTATACATTTTGATTATATCTCCTACTACACATATTCTATTTCTTCTCCAGCGTGTGATCAGACTACGAAGATCGGGTTGAAGTATAGGTCCTATCATCATTGTATCATTTAACGAAAAACCACCTGTTCCTTTCGCAGAAGCATCGTAGACGACACGAACCTTCGTTGTATCCTTGTCTTCTCTAATCACAGCGTGATGAGGTAAGTATATTGATTTCTTATCTTCTTCATTGTCTACTTTCTTCATATGTCCCATATCTATGTATTCTGTAATGACGTTTAAGTATTCTTCTTTTAGTTTTGTGTTCTTCTCAAATTTTCTCCAATTGTTTGAATCTTATTGTACTTTGGTCCTTTGTGCTTCCTACTTGTTGTATTGTTTCTTCAATAGTTTGTTTCAGTGGTAGTTGAACAACGTATCTACCACTTTCTTCTCTCATTGTTGTATTTTTGTATATCATCTCACATTTTTCTTCTTCTTGTGTTAGGACTCTTCTTTTTGTGTAAGATTCTGTTTCTATTTCCCAAAATTTACGCAATAAATCATTATCTTCTTTTACAGTGGCAAACAAGCTTGTGATTTGAATTGATTTGAGGGTGTTTGTTTTGTTTGACCAGATATTATCCATCCAAGAAGTGTTTTTGTGCTATTAAGTTGTATTGGAGCTTTATCAGGCCTACTTCTAAGATTTTTGCATAAACTTCGGCGCCAAATAAAATATCAATTTTACCCGGACTTCCATACGTTGGGTCTGCCAAAATCAATATATTTAATTTTGGTATGTTAATCTTTATGTCTTTAGCTGGCAGGTGAGATGAAATGTTCTTCATTACATAAGCATTTACTTGAATATCTTTCTTAACTCTTGTTAGAAGTGACAAAGTCACCTTGTTCTCGATATGTAACTCTTCTTCTCCCACGCCCGAAACCTTACCCCTTATCTTTGTTTTCTTTAACTTCAATAAGTCAACTATTCTAGCTGCGACAAATGATGCTTCGGAACCTTGATCAATAAGAGCGCGACAGGTGTGTGACTCTCCGTTGCTCGCTGTAACCTGCACCAACGCTGTTGACAATACTTCTTGACCCTCAGTTTGTTTCTCTCTAGAATAATGTGTCTTCAAGGTTGTCTCTGTCTCAAGTGTATCTAGGTTTGGTTTTGTATCAGCCGCTGTGCCATCTCCAGTTGTATAGGGTCTTTCAGAATGTAACAAGGTGTGGTGTCTTCTTTTACAAATTCTACATGACGTCTTTTGTTTGCATCGGTAAACATCGGTTAGGTATTAAACAGTTAAAACACAAACGGTTATTCTTTACAATGTTGCTTCTTTCTTCTACAGGCTGTCTTGCAAACTCTTTACAATTGTAGATATAATGATTTTCGTTACAGAAAATGCAAACCTGTATTATAATAATATTAAAAATTATTATTATTATCATAATAATATTAATTTGTGTTTTGCATGGCAGAGTTATTTTTGTTTAGTCTCTCATTATTGTCTATAACATGGAATGTTCTTTGTGTGCGTTCTCCTACAGTGCGTGAAGTTCCAGGTGTCACTAGTTCTAAAGTGCGGAACTTAGCTTCTAAAAATTCTTTTAATTGAATCCATTTTGGCAATTTATCAACATCTTTGTTATAAGCGGACTCTTCCCATTCTTTGTGTGTCAACACATCTAATTTTTGTACAACTAAGAAGACGATCATTGGGTCCCACTGCTCAGTTGCTAATTCTAAGTTGTTAAAGTTATTCAAACATTCTGTAGTAGTGTCCACTAAGGATTTTATGAGCGGCGCAGGTTGATTACTAATTTTCTTTTGATAAAAAAGTCTCTTCAACAAAGATGTAGTTATAAGCCTTTTATTTCCATACCTGTTATTGAGTATTTCCCAAGCTTGGACATAATTAGTCTCCGTAATAGAAATATGTTTTAATAACGCCTCAGCTTCTCCCACCAAACTTGTCTTCAAGTAATGTAGCTTCTGTACCCCCGACAAAGACTTGTTTTCATGTACTAGCGATGTAAATAAGTCTTTACATGTAGGAAATTCTTCATACTTGCCCGAAAAACTGGGTAACTGTATGCGCGGTAACTTCACAAATACAGAACTATTTTCTACACATTGCTCCGATGATTGTTGTTGTGTATAATAGTTGTGGTTTATTCCATAAGTCCAACAAATCGGCTTTAAGGTTATGGTAAAGATCTTCATATTTGTAGAAATCTTCATTCGAAAAGTAACTTTATACTCCGCGTTGTTCTCGAGAGGTACATACTCTTCGATACTTTGTAACCTCGCCTTAATGTAACCTTCAGTTAATCTCACTTTTGGACACTTATTTAAGTTTGTTTGGGTTTTAACTAACACATTAGCCGTATCTTCTAACGCACTCAAGTAGTCGCTTTGTTCTTTAGTAGATAAGTGTAGTACTCATTTTTACTGAATGTAATAATTATAGTCACTAATTCCAGGTTATAGTTCAATGTTCACACAATATTCACACTGCCGTGTTGTTTAAAAGTTCGACACTTAAGAATTCGATGCCTAAGTACTTGCTTATCTCTGCGTGCGACCGACTTGCTATTGTATACATTCGCCGAGTCGCTTTGTTTATCTCACTACTTATCCGGCTCGTTTTGGACCATATGTCTAAGATGTTAATGCTTAGTTTCGCTTGGCACTGATAGAGATTTAGATAATAGTTATAGACGCTTAGACAATAGTTATAATTAGGTAACAAAGATAAAATAAATTAGCAATTTCAAATAAGTATCAGACTAAATAAAAAATTTAAGGCATATTTCTGCAAACCACTTGGGAGGTCGGTCTAAACTACACCTCGCCGTGTAATTACAGTGTCAACATGTAACGAAAGTACGCCTTACCGACTAAGGCGAGCTGTTCAGGGTGTTTTTTTATGTACGAGTATGTAGTGCGTACAGCGTAGTCACACGTAACTAAATACATACATAGTAAAAAAGCGGTTTCAGTTTTTGTTTGACACAGCTCTATCTTCACTTTTTTATTAGTTCTGAGTTTCAAATAAGGATTTTATAAAATAAAGAAAATATGTTCAACTTATGTTTCATTTTCTCTTTAATTTTAGGATGTTACTAGTTACGTCAAGAATGTTTTTTTATTTTTTGTAAAACGTCATACTTTCTATATTTTTTTTATGCTAGCCTGTTGTGTCCCACTGCTGGGCAAAGGCCTCTCTTTTCCTCCATAAATCGCGATGCTTCTCTATGGTCGGCCATTCCTTATCAAAGGCATCTAATTCGTCGCTCCACCTTTTTACGGGTCTGCTTCTGTTCCGCCGACCAGTCGGTAGCCACTCCGAAATAAGATGTCCCCATCTATCTGGGTGCATGCGAGATACATGCTCCGCCTAACACCATTTTAAGCTGGCAGCTTTCTTTCCCACGTCAGTCAGTCCCGTTTTGGAGCGCAGAGCGGTGTTTCGGATTCGGTCGATCCTCTTGACACCTAAAATGCTACGCTAAAATCTAAGCTCGGTGTCTGTCAACGGATGGGCCGTTGACAGACCCCGAGCTTAGATTTTTGTGTCGCGGTCAAAGACCAAGACTGTGCACCATGGGTTAGGACAGGCAGAATACACGTCGTGACCACGATTTTTGTTTTAAACAGACAGGTAAATTTCCTTTTAACAGATGTTTCATAGATCAGAAGCTTCGCCATGTTTTTTCTAATCTCATATCTACCTCTTTATCTTGCCTGTTCTTAAAAGATATTATCTGGCCTCAATAAACGAACTCGTCGATATAGTGTAGGTATCTCATGCCCATCTACCACAAACCTACGCTTCGTACTAGTCATAATTTTAGTTTTTGACCGGTTCATTTAGAGTCCTAGGAGTCCAAAAAGGCCACTTTAGGTGTTTCACATTATGTTTCATATACCTAGTCTTGCCATAAATACTGAAACAAAGAAAAAAAAATGTATAGCAAATAACATAATACTTTAACAGTGTGTTAGTTTAATACATAAATATAAAACAATTTAAAATTTAAAAAGCTTATTCGAAGTGGTCTCCATTGGCTGCAATACAATCCTTTAAACGTTGAAGCCAGTTATCAATAGAAGCACGCACTCCTTCCATGGGAAAATTCTTCACAGCCAATCGTACGAATTGTTTTAGGGACTCCAAATTATTTTTAAGTGAGCGTTTAGAGCAAGCCGTACACTCTAAACCGACCATAAATCATAATCCAGCGGATTAAAATCGGGACTAGACGACGGCCAGTCTTCAGCTCTGATGAAGTCCGAAACGTTCGTTTCCAACCAAGAAAGCGTAGACCAAGCTTTATGACCCGGCGCCGAGTCTTGCTGGAAGGACCATTCTTGGTTATTGAACATTGGTGGTGTTGTTAATAGGCTTCCCTACCTTCTCAAGAATTGTATCTTGATACACTTGTGCCGATGTTTTGATACCTTTTTCACAAAAGTATGCCTCAGTCACTCCTTCATAGCCAATACCCCACCAAACCATCACTGAAGTCGGATAGTGCCCACGTTGCACTCTGTCGACTAATTGGGAAGCTTCCTTAGAGCTTTGAGTATAAATACGGTCATTTTGTTTGTTAAAATGTTACTCAATTGTAAAAAAAATCTCATCCGTAAACAAAATTTTCTGTGACCTCCCTTTGCGTACCGCTTCAGTAGTTGTTTCGATTTTACCACCCTATTCTTTTTAAATTATCAGTTTAGAAATGACCAGTACGTATCTTATAGACTGCAAGTCCTAAGTCATGTTTTAAAATACGCGACATGGTTCTAGGTGCTATCTTCATCTCCCGAGATCAAATCTTTTGCTTTCGGACAGGATTTCTTCGAATTCTTTCCCTTACTGCTTTGACCACCTTTTTCGTACGAACACTACGTGGACGGCCAGATCGTTTTCTGTCACAAACACAAGAGGTCTCATTGTACCTATTAATAGCCCGGTACACAAACATTTTACTAATACCAAGCGTATGGAGAGTTTTAAAAATTTGCATTTGGCTCCATACCTACTTTGTGTAATGCAATCACAGCGATTCGGTTCTCTTTATCACCCCACTCCATTTTAATATCGCAAAATGTTGTACAATGTATTGGCGCCAAAATGAGAAAACGCAATGAACAATCATATAAAAATGATAGATTCCAAATTCAAATGTAATATTTTGTTTAGTTTTAATTGTAACAGTATTTATGGCCAGACTAAGTTTTTTTTTTTCAACTCATATTATGTGCGCCATTTTATACGCTATATTTCTATTGAAAACTTTCAAAATTGATGTTTTCTAATATGATGAAATCAGATTAATCATGTAGCCATTTTACCATTTCACGATTTTTGTATGGGGTAAAATATATGAAACACCTAAAGTGGCCTTTTTAGACCCTCTGCCTTGAGGCTAGCCGTGCTAAGGTCTTCAATTAGTATCGACTAAGTTCATAGGTGACGTGGCAAAGAGCACAATGTCGTCGGCAAAACGGAGGTTTGTACGCCTCTTCTTGCCCACAACTACGCCTTTATCTTCCCAATCCGCTGAGACTTTTTTTAAATCCTCTTCTAAGGCGCTCGTAAAATGGCGGGGAGACAAAGGGTCACCTGCTTGACGCTTCTTTCAATAAAAAATGTTTGACCCATTGATCGCAATTTAACTGCGGCTGAACTACTTTTGTATATTAATTTAAGCAGGTTTATGTAGGTATTATCAATATTTTGGTTACTGAGGGCTGAAAAAAGCATTATTTCTATACTAGCACTGATATTATAACTACATGAATGTAATCAAAACACTTATTATTACGATAAAAGCTACTCGACCTTCACCTTACTTCACTGAACAACAGTTTATGAGCAGAAACAAGTTTTGCATACTTAGGTATGACACACGAGAGATGACTTAGGTTTTGAGGAAACACGAACTTAGGAAACTCTGTGCTTAGTACAGTCGTGATCGTTGAGTGAGTAGAACGAATATGTGGTTTATAATATGTGTTATGTTATGTTTGATGTCCATCATACAGGTGCATATTGCTCATGAAGGTAAGACTATTATATTACTGGTTTCTAATAGCTCTAATAGTACCTAATACTAGATATTCTACTTAGACACAAAGTTTGATTTATTTACGGGTTACAAGTTATTAATATTATCGGACTCATAATATTGATTATATAATACGTTGTGACTCTTTTATGTAATTATTAGGTAGTATGTTTTTTAATCAGAAATTAAAATAAATGAGTACCTGCAGAATTTATAGTAGGGTTACCGACAATTTATACTGAAAAGAAAATTAACTTTTTTCAATTTCTAGATATTGAAAAATGTGTGCCAAACGAAGAAACCCCTGAAGGAAAATGTGTACCTATACTTGACTGTGAAGTTGCGCTGAGGTAAAATAAAATAATATTTAGGTACTTAATTACTTCTTTTCATAAAGTATTCTGGGTGATTTTTTAGGTTCTCTATTTTTCGCATAAAATCATATGTCATAATTTAACTTGGCATAATTCCAAGTTTTCCTATTATTAGTTACTCATAACATGTTTAGGAATAATTTTTTTTGACACAATCACTTTGCATAATAATCATTACGCATACTTACTTATTGTTAAGCATACATTCATTTACGATATTTAAGCATACTTTTACAAATATGTTATTTTGCATTAATGATTTAAAAAAAATGACGTTTTGCTAGCGATAAAAAGTTCTAACCTAACCCAAAACTACGCTTTTTTTTAGGCTAGGTTTTTGTGCGACCATGTTACTACTCTGAAGACGTTTTGAACGTGATAAAAAAGTTGTAACCTGACACAAAACAACACAAACGTTAATTCACGCCGTGTTTTTTGAGAGGCCGTGTTTTTTGAGAGGCCGTGTTACCACTCCCAAGATGTTGAACGTCATAAAAAAGTTTTAATCTAACCTAACCCACAACTACACAAACGTATTTCACGCCGGGTTTTTGTGAGACCGTGTTACCATTTCGAAGACGTTTTGAACGTGACAAAAAAGTTCTAACCTAACCCAAAACTACACAAACGTTATTTATTCCTAACGAGTTATGACAAAAAAAATATGCCTAACGAGTTATGTCACATTAAATTAGGAAAAAAACATTAGTCTAATGATAATTGTGCCTAATGATATAAGTATGCCAAGAAACGAGTATGCCAACATACTATTATGACAAATAAAATTATGCCTATTGAGATCCGTATGCCACATTAAATTATGGAAAAAAAATATGCTAAAAAGGGATAAACATATTATAATAGGTACCTACATGAAACAATGTACTATGGCATACTTAGTTTACTTTTTTTCTTTTTCCTAACTTGGTAAAAATTTGTTGTACAACATAGCACAACTAATTTAAAATCATTATTTAATAATTTATACATTTAAAAAAACATTTCAGAAAAAAATATTAAAATATTTAAATTATAAATAATTGACCCCTGATCACCCTTATTACGTTGCGCGAGATTGGATGCTAAAACGGCGTGGCCGGCCCCCGCAATAGGGTGACTAAAATTCATGATATTTTAAGACTTTTTAAATTTTAAATACTTAAGCTTTGACACAAATGTTTTTATTTAGATATTCTATTATTGTAAAAAAAATGCCGTTTCTCTAGAAACGGAAAAAATAATCACCCAAAACCCAAGGGAACACTGTACTTTTTCGGAATAAAAAGTATCCTATGTTTTAATCCAGAGCTTAAACTACTACCATATTAAATTTCATCGAAATCCGTTCAGTAGTTTTTGCGTGAAAGAGTAACAAACATCCATCCATACATCCATCCATCCATCCATCCTCACAAACTTTCACATTTATAATAGTAGTAGGATAACATTTCTAGAATATAAAGTATTTGAAATAGACTTATTAATTATACACTTAAACTACCTATCCCTAGGACGAGCAATGACAGATTCATTGGTGAAGTCACGGAAGTAGGATATATAAGGCTGGGACTACCTATATGATCCGGAATCCGGAAGGCCGAGGAAAATTCAGAGCACTGAAAATAGAACTCTGCACTAATACAATACAGTAGAAAATCGAAGTGTCCGACCTATCATATATGACATTCGCATTTGATTCGATATTTGTGTGTTAGATTTTTAGTTCTATTTTGAATGCTCTAATTTTTTCCGGGACTGCTGGATTCCGGATCCTATAATCCCAGCCTTTATCTAAGGGTTAACTAGCGCATTGTGTCGTTTACATTTCAGTAGAAATTGGCGCGTCTCTTTGTTAATGCTTGTGGTTAGGCGTAAAACGTAATTTGTGAATGTAGAATCTACTTACAAATTAATAGCACTGTTACACGCCAGTATAAAGATTTAACCTAGATCCTAGGTTTAAGCAAGTGGAATAAAATTTAATACGTGACATACACATCAGGCCTCTTTATCCCAATTTGGGGTCGCTAGGCAGAGGCCACTGACCAGATTTAACCTAGATCCTAGGTTTAAGCAAGTGGAATAAAATTTAATACGTGACATACACATCAGACCTCTTTATCCCAATTTGGGGTCGCTAGGCAGAGGCCACTGACCAGATCAGATCTATAGCCATATAGATATGCCTATATGGCTATGCCATATAGATATGCCTATATGGCTATGCCTATAGCCATATAGCTGACCATATCAGATCTATAGCCCACTTCTCGGGTCTCGCGGGAACCTACGTGACGGTTAGCGAACTACGTCGCCATTTATAATGGAGTTTATTTAAATAAAAGTTTTATACAATTTAATGTTTTTAAATTTCAGGATAATAAAAGAGAAGAAAACAAATCCGTACAGGAGGTGCGGGTTCGAGGGGTTAACTGAGATCGTCTGCTGTCCCATGACACTAAGCAAATATGGCGATGACAGCACAACAGAAAGATCTGGTGAGGTTGGGACTATATGATCCGGAATCCGGAAGGCCGGTAAAAATAGAATTCTGCGCTAAAACAATAGAGCTGACCTAAGTATCAATTGTTTTAGTAGGTAATAGGTAGTTAGTGTAGTAATCATTGTCCAAGAATGTTTATCAATGTAAGTAATACTTAGTATCTATTTATTTTTCTGTATGAGGGCAAAGAATACCTAGCTTGAATTTTTTTTACAACAGCTCCTCATTATTGTTGTAAAAGTCACCTCGGCGCGAGATAAATTATTATGTTGCGCACCGAAGAAGACAGGCGCAAGAAATGTTTGTCGACGGCGTGGGTGGAGTGTCGAAATAATTATATCTCGCGCCGGGCTCCGCGCTTCATTAATTGTGCTAGGAGGGCCATAAGCTGAATGAAAAAAGCCTATCTAAACTTCTAGAGATGCCTGCCTAAGAGTCGAATAAAATACATAGGTACCGAGTGATTTTTATTACGTTTCGAGAGAAACAGTGTACCTGGGCTGATTGATAACTGGCCGAAACGACGAACTTAAAAAAATGATACGCAAAAAAGGAATATTACATTATATTCTGGCATCTTTTTGAAAATAGAACGCCAAATTTGAATTTAATCGAACTGATGGAATTTGTTTGAGAGGACGTAGAACTTTCTCTGTCGTAAATTTTTTTAACAATGGAAAGAAACGAAATTCGTGCGGTGATAAAGTTTTACGTTTTAAAAGAGAAAACAGCAACCCAGATTAAAACCAAACTAGACAGTGTTTTAGGTAATTCTGCTCCTGCATTGAGTACAATTCACACCTGGGTAACTGATTTTCAACGTGGAAGACAGAGCTGCGAAGACGCCCACAGGTCTGGCCGTCCAAATGAAGTCACGAATCCGGACATGATCAAAAAAATTCACAAAATTGTATTGAATGATCGGCGCTTAAAGTTGCGAGATATAGCAGAGATGGTGAGCATTTCATCTGAACGCGTTTTTAATATTTTGCAACAACATTTGGGAATGAAAAAGCTTTGCGCGCGATGGGTGCCGCGTTTGCTCACTGTAGACCAAAAGCAACGTCGAGTGGACGATTCATCGGTGTGTTTGGCGCTGTTTAACCGAGATCCTAATGAGTTTTTGCGGCGTTATGTAACAGTCGACGAAACCTGGATACATCATTATACTCCCGAAAAAAAAGAACAATCTAAGCAGTGGACTGAGAGCGGAAAACCTGCGCCGAAGAAAGCAAAACCGGTTTTGTCGGCCGGCAAAGTGATGGCGACTGTTTTTTGGGATGCTCGAGGGATTATTTTAGTGGATTATCTGCAAAAAGGAAAAACAATAAATGGAGAGTACTACGCAAGCTTGCTGCAAAAATTAAGTGAAGAAATCCAGAAGAAACGACCACATTTGGCCAAGAAAAAAATTTTGTTCCACCATGACAACGCACCTGCACACACGTCAATGGTTACAGTCGCCAAACTCCATGAATTGCGGTTCGAATTGCTATCGCATCCACCCTATTCCCCGGATCTGGCCCGGTGCGACTTCCACTTATTCCCAAACCTGAAGAAATGGTTAGGTGGCCAGAGATTTTCATCAAATGAAGAAGTCATTGTTGCCGTGGACGAGTATTTTGAGGGGTCGGAGAAACATTTTATCAAACTGGTGTAACGGCATTGGAGAAGCGCTGGACTAAATGCATCGAGGTAGAAGGAAACTACGTTGAGAAATAAATTTAGTTTAAATAGATTTTTGAAGTTTTTCTTTGTCGTTTCGGAAACTTATCAATCAGCCCTCGTATAATAGGTACCAACTATGGCATACTTAGCTTACGTATTTATTTTCTTTTTTCTAGCTTGGTGAAAATTTGTTTTACAACACCGCACTTCTAATTTAAAATCATTATTTACTAATTTATAAATATAAAAAAGAATTTCAGAAAAAATATAAAAATATTAAAATTACAAATAAATATTTTCACCCTATTGAATCCTATTGGCCCCTCGCGACGCTGCGCGTGATTGGAGCGCGTGAAGCGGCAGTAGGACCTAAATTCTGATCTTTTTTAGATTGTCCATCTTTCAAATACTTGAGCTTTGAAACAAATGCTTTTGTATATAAGTAAATATTAAATATTATATTTTATATTTTAGACAAGACATTTTGACACACAAGACAAGATGTTTCTCTCGATGGAATAAACCTTTAAATAATACTTTAACTCAACAATTATTATTATTCTTCTTTTGTGCAGGTAAAAGTGACGACACAAGAGTTGCTGATAAAGGTAAACAGATCCTTACTAATATAATAAACGCGAAAGATAGACTCTTACGAGTGTAGGTATAGATGTGTACTTAAATGTATGGCTGTTTGTTAATCTTCCACGCAAAAACTACTGTACCGCTTTTACTTAGTACTAGTAATGGTAATAGGCTACTTTTTATCGCAGCGACATGTAAGGTTCCGGCGGGCATTTCTTTTGCTCGTACGAAGTTGCGGCCCGCGGGTAACATCTAGTATAAATATATAAATAGTAAATACATCTTATTTAGTAGCTACTGCAGTGGCGGGGGGTTCCTATAACTCCATTTCTATCAGCTTCACTCACCACTTACCTTTAGAAAACCCTCATTCAAATCCCTATCTATTATACAGGCTAAGACTTACCTATAAAGGAGAACCAGCCTTCATTAAGAACCAACCACTGGTAGCTAGGTTAGGTTAGATGAATTTATTGTCCTCGTCCGTTCTTCGCAAACCACGACAGCAGTAGTGGCAACGTTAGCTACCAGTACAATGTAAACCAGACTTAGGCTTGATCAATGGAGAATGTTACTAGGTATGTAAAATTACTTAAAACTTTGTTACAGTAACTGTAAATCTGTTATACAATGTACTTATACAGTAGTACTTATACACTAGTTTTTATTTTATTCAAAAATATTAAGGGTTTGTTCGCTGGATAGAACTGAAAATTGGAGTTCTTTGAAACCTTTTTTCTCAGTCATCGTCTCAGGTCGTATTGAAAAATTCCAAAAAAGTTTATGTTAATCTGCAATATATTTAGCTGAGGACTGTCTTTTTATAAGTTGAAACTGCCCCCCCCCCCCCCCCCTACAAAATTAGTACCCCCTGTCGTCTACAAAATTAGTATGGGACTTGACGCTCAAGGTCACTGTCGTTAGCGAGCCTTAAGTAGTTATAATTTTAAACGCGTTGAAAGTTCCGAAAATGTTCGAATCCCAATAATATTTATATTTCAGAATGCCAGAAGACTAAAAATATTATAAACGGTGCCTTGAATTTCTACATCATTGGTGGTGACGACGTGTCACCCGGAGAATTCCCACATATGGTAAAAATGCATAAAATACATAAAAATAGTGATAATATTACGTATTGAATTGAATAATAAGTGCATATGATTGTAATATTTTTATGATATGGGGGATAGTGTCATAAAACAATATATTCTCAGATATTCTCCACACTATAGGTGGCCCTTGGATATCAAAATGGCGACAGCTACACGTTCGACTGCGGAGGCTCTCTCGTGTCAAACTCCTACGTACTCACAGCGGCGCACTGCGCGGGCAACAGACTCGAGTAAACATAATATGTATTTTTGTATGAATAACATACTACCACAATGTAAATAATTTACAGTAGACCATCTTCATACTAGACCGCCCGAATGGGCGAACGCACATATACGCGTCATTGTGTGCCGTACGCGTCAAATGCCGCTAACGAAATCTCAAATATGAAGAAGTATGCTGAAGTATGTAGTGTCACACGGCACACCGCGCGCTGCGCTGCCGCGCCCCCGCCGCCAAGATTTGTCGCTGCATTGAACGACTATTAACTAACGAGTTTAAGTTAAATAGTTGTGCCACGACGCTTGCGCACTGTCAACGCCTTCTTTGTAGACGTACCAGGCCTAGCGCTCCGCTCGGCCACGCTTAATCGTAGTTAAAAATTTCAAGGACACAGCCGAGTTCGTCTACTGTACATTATTTATATTGTGATAGGTACTACCTACATAAGTTAAATTTAAGCCTGACCGCAGGGCTTTTCACAACTCCCGTTCGACTAGGATTCTTCGAGAACTTCCTGAAGTCCAATAGGCTTGACTTGACTCATTTAATTTCATACATTGAAGGAGTATTTCTTTTAGTACGTTTGGCTTAGGTTAACTTATTTGTCTACTAGGCTTTGGAAAACGTATTCTAGCTATATCATAAATTAAAAGCTTAAGATTAATAAATAAAGTTGATTTATAAATATGTATGTATTTTTGTTTTTTAATTTTTTACTGATGAAAAGACCTCGGAAGTAACTTCCGGTAAAGACGTGACGTCACAAACACACTAAATAGGTACATACGTAGTAGTGAAACGATACGTGTTACTCTAAACATGGAGAATAGAATTAAGGAGTACCATCTACATACATGAAAAGTGCCCGTAAAATAGCGTTAAATAGAAGGCGCTACAGACGCAGACGGGAGTAAAGCGGCAAAATTTAAACGTATAATTAAATCTTAGCATCTTCTTCGGTTTTAGATATAAAAATATTTTCGACTATACGAGTAATTAGAATTTTCATGATTTACTGAATTAACTACTTTTAATCTACTAAAGTCGTCAAAAATTTTAAATAACTAAACTCAACTAACTTCACTCCATCTCTTATTGCTAACTTCATATCACACCCTTTTCTGACTCTAGCGCCATTATGGCCAGTTTTGGAACTATTATTTAATTACTTTTGTCGGACACTTTTTAGCTTTCTGCCTTAGAGAGATGGTACTCCTTACCTCTATTCTCCATGACTCTAAATAATAGTTCATGCCATATTTTAAAGTTATTTATATCATAACGTCAAACGAATCGTCACACCGCCATTTGGTCTGAGCGGATTATAGCACAGATTACAAATAGTATTAGTATGACGTCACAGCACAGATAATCTATCAACCAACATGGCGAATATTAGTTTTCGACGGTTTTTAGTGTATTTTTAAATATTTTTTGTAGGTTTTTAGGTTTCAAAATAATGTAGGTACTTAATATATATTTTTTGTGTAATGGAACAATTATGAAGCGATTAGGACATAAATAAAAACAAGGTCAAGAAGCCTATTATATTCTCGTAACTATTTGTGGTCATAGTTCTGTTTCGGTCCGCACAGTGTCGCATTCAGACAGCGCGCGGAGTGCGAACCGAAACAGGATTATGATGACAAAATATAGTTACGAGAATTGGGCTTCTGCGCGGCGACCAATAAACGCTTGTCACGAGCGTCTATTGGTTGCCTCTCTGGAATGTTTTCGAATCCGAGACGATTGTGAATAAGTAGCCGGGCAGTAATGTAAAAACCTGCACAGAAGCCGCTTCGCTGCTCATCGTGTTCATTGTTCATCGTGCCGAAGCGTAGCACTAACACTAACACATAAATTTTGTATTTCATTGTAAAATCCACGTAGGTATTTCTTGCAGTAAGCCGCCCAGTATCGCTAGGATCGGTACTCTCGATATATCCGACGAGAGTTTCAACAATGGCACCGACGTGCGGATAGCGGAAGTGAAGCTACATCCCAGGAGAACGCCCGCCACGAAGTACCACGATATAGCGTTGTTGAGGTAATTATACCCTGGCAGACTCGACAAATGTTATGCCAAAAATGTTAAAGGTCCAAGAATAGGTGGTAGGTTATAAGGGCGGCTCTACCCTTTTTAGCCTACGACCTATTCTGAGACCTACCAAATATGCACAAAGTTTCAATTAAATCGGTCAAGTCGTTTCGGAGAGATATAATTTGTACCTAGTGTACAAAAAGTGACTCGATATTTTTATAAATTAGATGCTAATGACGTTTTCATTATGTAAAATTGCCCCTGGAAGGGCAGCCGAATCCTGTCCGTTTTTAATCCCGTGGTCAAACGTGAAAGATTAATTATTTTATTTCTATTACTTATTTTATAAAAATCATACATATTTTATAGTAAAGAGTAGTTGGCCAAATTGGTTTGGAATAATGTTCATATGATAATTGCCTATATTTTAGATGAATAAAGTGCATAATAATTAGTAATAAGATGAACATTTCAGATTAGAGAGTCCGGTTATTATAAATGAAGTAGCTAGCCCCATATGCCTTCTCACATCGGAGGAGGACCCCAAAGTACCGCTAACTGTGACGGGCTGGGGACAGACCACAGTCTCAAGTATGTAAACACTACTCACTAACCGCCGATCTCCATTTTAGGCGAAAGACATACCTATTGCTCTAAAATAGGCTGTCGACACAACGCAGTCTACGCGTCAACCGCAGTAGATGGCAGTGGACGACTGCCATCGTCCTGCAGTCTGCGACGGCTGCAGGATGCGGTGGCGGAGTGCCGTTCGTCTGATAGAGCGCTTAATTTCACGTATTTTCTATGTTAAGTAAGACAGCCAAAAGTCAAAACATGTAAAAAAGCTATCCGACATTTTAAGTGGAACCCAATTGTCACCAACAAAGTTATAAAAATGTAACTATTTTTCTGTAAACTTATAGGGAGTTTTCCGCACATTTCGACAGACTTCCAATAGTGCAATTTTACTCTTCTTTCGCAAAATGTCAATTAATACACGTTCGCCAGTTTCGGGTGCTTACTATTAGCCGATTAGGGCGAAGCCAAAAGAAAGGGTAATGATTTTGGCAGTCTATGTATGTATGTATGCATGTTTGTATATATGTATGCATGTTTGTTCCACCGTAGCGCCTAATTTAATAAATGAGGCCGAAATAGCTTGGGTAACGTAAGCTATATAATTTACGTATTCGGGTTATAGTTCTTTATAAACATAATTAATAAAATTTATTTTTTAATAGGTAGATTAAAGAATATTACTCTACAGAAGGCATCATTGTCATACTTGGATAGAGACGTATGCGGGGAGTCATACAAAATAGCAGACAAGTACTGGCTCAAGCTACCGAAAGGAATTACTCGCGAGCAACTCTGTGCCCACCACCCGCAAGGGCTGACGGACACTTGTCAGGTAAGCACTCGACCTAACACCACACGGCTTCACAGATATAGTCCGCCTGCAACACTCGTATTTTATGAAGAGAACTTAAGTGTCAGATCCTTTTCTAGTATATAGTATCCTTCATTTCTATTATAGTACCACTCACCAGCCATAATTGCCTACCAACAAGGGGTATCTTTATTCGGTAAATAAACCGAGCTCAAATCGTTGTTATAAAAGGCCACCCTAATTTAACCTCCTGCGCACACATTACCTAAACATTCGCCATTTTAAATAAAAATACGTCACGTTCGAGTTATTTTAAAACGAATATTTCCAAACAGCAACTAGATATAAACGAGCCATGCCAATCACCATAGCCGAAATAATCTATATCTATACATATAATAAATTTGAACTGGTCGCTGTCTGTACATGGAAGATAAATAAGAAAAACTATTACTTTATGAACGGTATAGGTGCACGTGTGGACTGCGGGACCTACCTGAATTTCCCCAAAATAAGTATAACAAATTTTAGTAGAAGTCTAAAAAAAATTGTAGAATAAATCTGGGAATTTGTAAAAAGATAGTTCAAGAACTGCAGCCCTCAGAGTGTGGTCCCTCAGTTCACACACCGCTATTTTCCAGATCTCGAAAAGTATGTGGAAAATGATAGTTTTTTCACTACATAATTTTAGTACAACTTTTGTAGAAGTTTTTACAAATTTATCAAATACATAGCATCAGAAATAAAAAATCTATAACCACTGAAGAAGACATTCATTTCGCGTTATATTACTGACTTTTTTAAATTATTTTTCTACGTAGAATTTGTGTATAACATATTTTGTAGAATTTGTGTATAACATTTGTAGAATTTGGAGACAAAATTTCAGAAAAATCTATCGGCGCATTTTGAAGATATCAACATTATGTTGGGTTCCTCAGTAGACACACTGGTGCATAAGAAAAACTCAATTATCTATTAAACGAGAAAAATATCAGGAAGTCTACTGTACTTACATTTTTGTAGAAGTTTTTTTCTCTTGGATTAGCACATAAAATATTTAATTTCGTGCTTCCTAGTTAAGATCTTGTCAATTTTTTAATTCTATGAAAATACAGAGTGGGGTTACCACACAAGAAGCAAAATTAGGTCAGCACCAAAGATTATAATATAATATTATGATTGCATCTAATGGTTCAGTGGTCAGCACGTTGGCGTTAAAGCCGGGGGTTGCGAGTTTGAATCCCGCCAGGGAACAAAAATTTTCTGTGTTCCAGGGTCATGGATGTGTATCAAATGTGTGTATTATATAATAAAAATCTTATATATACCTAGTCTTGCCTCAATACTGAAACTAATACAATACTGAAAACAATACTGAAAAATTTTAAATATAAAAAGCTTATTCGAAGTGGTCTCCACTGGCTGCAATACAGTCCTTTAAACGTTGAGGCCATTATCATGGCGTTTAGAGCAAGCTGTACTCTCTAATACTAACCATAAATCATAATCTAGCGGACTAAGATCGGGACTAGACGATGGCCAGTCTTCAGCTCTGATGAAGACCGAAACGTTCGTTTCCAACCAAGACTGCGTAGACCGAGCTTTATGACCCGGCGCCGAGTCTTGCTGGAAGGACCATTCTTGGTTATTGAACATGGTGTTGTTAAGGGGCTTCACTACCTTCTCAAGAATGGTATCTTGATACACTTGTGCCTATGTTTTGATACCTTTTACACAAAAGTATGGCTCAGTCACTCCTTCATAGCTAATACCCCACCAAACCATCACTGAAGTCGGATAGTGCCCACGTTGCCTTCTTTCGACTAATTGGGAAGCTTCCTTAGAGCTTTGAGCATAAATACGGTCATTTTTTTTGTTAAAATGTTGCTCAATTGTAAAAACTTTCTCATCCGTAAACCAACATTTTTCTGTGACCTTCCTTTGCGTACCGCTTCAGTAGTTGTTTAGATTTTACCACCCTATTCTTTTTTAAATTATCAGTTTAAATGACCAGTACCTACGTCTCTTATAGGCTGCAAGTCCTAAGTCATCTTTTAAAATACGCGACATGGTTTTCTAGGTGCTATCTTCATCTCCCGAGACAAAATCTTTTGCTTTCGGACAGGATTTCTTCGAATTCTTTTCCTTACTGCTTTGACCACCTTTTTCGTACAAACACTACGTGGACGGCCAGATCTTTTTCTGTCACACACAGAGGAGGTCTCATTGTACCTATTAATAGCCCGGTACACAAACATTTTACTAATACCAAGCGTATGGAGTTTTATAAATTGTATTTGGCTCCATACCTACTTTGTGTAATGCAATTACAGCGATTCGGTTCTCTTTATGACCCCACTCCATTTTAATATCGCAAAATATTGTACAATGTATTGGCGCCAAAATGAGAAAACGCAATGAAAAATCATATAAATATGACAGATTCCAAATTCAAATGTAATATTTTGTTTATTTTTAGTTGTAACAGTATTTATGGCCAGACTAGTTATATAAAAAAATAAGCGTCCATAGATAGTATTATATTATTATCATTTTGAAGACTACTTTGATGGATTCGGTGTCCCGGTCTGAATTAAAACAATTTTGTAAATTCTCCACAGTAAGGTGGATACCTTTAATACAAAATAAAAAACTTTGTTCTAATTAATAAATCACTTTTTTGTAATTTCAAATTAATAAATTAATTAATATAGTGTTACGTAAGCACCATAGGGTCTGCTTTTTTGGTAACATATTTTATAGATGGTGATTATGTCATTAGATGTTAAAGAGGATTTACACGGGTTGATTTTAACCGTGCGGCTAGTCGCTACACAAATCACCATATCATTTTTGTTGGAAAATCGCCTACCAACCGGCTTAAATGAAATAATTCAATAGAGAAAACAGATTAAGTTCATCGTAAAATGCATATTATATTATCAATGTTTACGTAAGCACGGAGGTGGTACAAATTTTGGTTACTTTTGCTGACAAGGAGGACAGGAAGATAGTTGTATAGTGTACTAAATCAGAGGCCCAGTTCTCGTAACAACTTCGTAAATAGTAAATATAAATATCAAATTTCATATATTTATATATTAGGTGATTACATATGAAATCGGCGTTTTGTAAAGGAGATACATAAAGTAATTTTTTTAAACAATATATTTATTTAATCAAAGTATAACCATTGCTATCTATGTACTTTTGCCATCTCATAGGTAGTTCATTGATTCCTTTACTAAAAAACCATAAGGATGGGAATCAATAAAATATTTGAAGGCTCTTTGGACTGCCCCATCGGAGTCGAATTGTTTCCCTTGAAAGTTATCCAAATTTCGAAAAAAAATGGTAACCTGTTGGAGCAAGGTCCGGGGGGTACGGTAGATGTCTTAGACATTTCACTTGAAGCTCCTCTAATTTGGAAGCCGTCTGTTGTGCAGTGTGTGATCTAGCGTTGTCCTGAAGCAGCAGTGCCCTAGAGCGAATGACCAACCTCGGTTGTTTAGCAGCTAGCTTTTCCATCATGATTTGCAGTAGCTGGCAATAGACATCTGCCGTAATCGTCTGGCCAGATTTAAGAAAGCTGTACTGAACGACACCGGCACTAGTCCAACAAACGCTCACAAGTAACTTTTTTGAGTCAATTTTCGCTTGGGGAAGGCTTCGGCTGGTTCGCCAGGGTTCAGCCATTGTGATGAGAGTTTCCGATTATCGTACAGGATCCACTTTACATCACATGTAATGATTCGATTTAAAATCCCATCATTATTGTGCCGGTTGAGCAATGTAACGCAGCAGTCGACACGCGTTTGTCGGTTTGCTGCACTCAATTAATGAGGTACCCACCTTTCAGTATTTTTCACCTTCCCAATTTGCTTCAAGTGGATTAAAACAGTTTTATCACTAACACCGCAGCCTGCAGCTAACTCGGACGTGGGTTGCGATGGATCCGCTTCCACAAAAGCCATCAATTCTTCATTATTAACTTTGGTTTCCGGCCGTTCACGGGGCTTGTTCTGCAGGTCGAAATTTCCAGAACGAAAACGTTGGAACCAAAAAAGCACTGTGTTTTCTTTTGCGACACCGCCGCCATACACATCATTAATCTTTCGAGCCGTTTCTGCAGCATTGGTGCCACGGTGGAACTCGTACTCGAAATAATACAATATTTCAGGTTTTCCATTTTGTAAACCGAGTGACGCAAATAAACCAAGAGTAAAAAAAAATGAATTACGGTTTTCGAAACACAAATTCATGAGTAAATAGCGGTATACATTTGAAATTTTAATTCCTAACCAAAGAAGATTATTTGAGATCAATGTAGCCTGAACGACAAAACGCCAATTTCATATTATGTAAGGACCTAATACATAATTATATTTAAGGAGCTAGCAAGAACGGACAGAGAAAAGGGCGGGCAGAGCGAAACCACAAATAGTTAATAATTGGTATAAGGGTTGCAAAAAATTAACATAATTGAGATTATGTTAATTTTTTGATTCTATGAAAATACAGAGTACATTAAGCATACCACACATACCACACATTAAGCAAAATGCGGACAGTACCTAATATATTGTGTATGTTATACCGCATTTAATTTACATTTTGCTCGCGATTTCACAGGTTTTCACTATTTTACGGGTTCGTAGTACTACAAGCAACCCTTATAACAATTATTAACTATTTGTGGTTTCGCTCTGCCCGCCCTTTTCTATGTCCGTTCTTTCTAACTCCTTATATATGTGTAATTATGTATTAGGTCCTTACATATGAAATTGGCGTTTTGTCGTACACTTTGATATCAAATATATATTCTTTAGTTAGAAATTAAAATTTCACGCTAGGAAGCAAGAAATTAAATACTTTATGTGCTAATCCAAGAGAAAAAAACTTCTACAAATTCAAGCAGGTAAGTACAGTAGACTTTCTGATATTTTTCTTGTTTAATAGATAATTTTTTCTTATACACCAGTGTGTGAACTGAGGGACCCAACATAATGGTTGATATCTTCAAAATGCGCCGATAGATTTATCTAAAATTCTAGAAATTTTGTACAAAAATTCTACGTAGAAAAATAATTAAAAAGGTCAGTAATATAACGCGAAATGAATATGTCACTTTTGCGTGAAGTGAGGGACCACACTTTGGTTGGTTGGTTATAGATTTTTTTATTTCTGAGGCTATGTAAGTATGTATTTGATAAATTTGTAAAGACTATTACAAAAGTTGTACTAAAATTCTGTAGTGAAAAAACTATCATTTTCCATATACTTTTCGAGATCTGGAAAATAGCGGTGTGTAAACTGAGGGACCACACTCTGAGGGCTGTAGTTCTTAAACTATCTTTTTACAAATTCCCAGATTTGTTCTACAATTTTTTTTAGACTTCTACTAATATTTGCCATACTTATTTTGGGGAAATTCAGGTAGGTCCCTCAAGTCCACATGTACACCGACATAGAACCCATAATGATTTTTAGAATTTTTGTCCATTTGTCTGTACGTTTGTACGCGCTAATCTCAGAATCTACTGAACGGACTTCGATGAAATTTTGTATGTTAGTAGTTTAAGCTCTGGATTAAAACATAGGCTACTTTTTATCCCGAACAAAAATAGTGCTCCAGTGGTGTATTGTATTTACGCGAGCAGAGCCGATGGCAAAAGCTAAATATAATAAAAAGCCATAGATGTTATTTTATGCATCCCAGTTTTTCGTAGTGTTGCTGCAATCATAAAATGAAGCGCCTTTAATGCAGGTTCTTTATATTACCAGTCAAGATTTGAATCAGTATTTTTTATCAGTAAATGCTCTTGTTTTGCAGGGTGACTCTGGGGGGCCGCTACAATTATTGTCCTCCGATAATTTCTACAGACTAGTGGGTGTGACATCCTTCGGCATCGGTTGCGGGACTTCGAAGCCGGGAGTGTACACCAAAATTTACCCGTACTTAGACTGGATAGAGAGAGAGGTGTGGCCACAGTAGACCGTACAGTACTTTAGTCTAAAAAGTTTCCATAGAATTAGTGTAAAAATAGTAAACTTGGCGCCTTCACAGTACTCACACTTAAATGTATTAAAAACATATATTAATATCGTTAAAAATTCAAGCTTCTTTGGATTTTGTAGTCGACAATGTTTTGCCGGAATCTATTGTTTATTTTGTAAAATAATTGTAAATATAATAATTGTGCGAGAATTGTGCGTACAGAATCTTGCTCTTGAGATCCCCTTGACATCCACTCCTCTTCCTTATATTCCAAATCTTTACTGGAGGTCTAAAAAGGCCACTTGAGGTGTTTCATATATTTTTTTCCATACAAAAATCGTGACATGGTAAAATGGCTACATGATTCATCTGATTTCATCATATTAGAAAACAACATAAATTTTGACAGTTTTCAATAGAAATGCGTGAAATGGCGCACATAATATGAGTTGAAAAAAATATGAAACACCTGAAGTGGCCTTCTTAGACCCCCTGTTCGTGCTGCGAAACTCTTTCACACTTTGAAACTCACTGCTTTTATAAATTCGTCCCGCGAATTTAATAAATAATTTTTAAACACAAAATAAATTTATATTTGCTAAATAAGTTCACCGACATCTCTGATACGCCTTAATCTGTTTTTGTCATTATTGCAATAATTGATCTCTCTTTTTAACCGACTTCCAAAAAAGGAGGCGGTTATACATTGGCTGTAAGTATATATATGGTCCCATTTTCACCAATGTGGTGACCTGATGATGGGATCCATTAATCGAGGGAACAAAAGTAACATTTTGCACCAAGGTAACCCTTGATCCAAAAGTACTGAAGAGAACTCCTGGCTCCTTATAGATACATGTTTGGCGATTTCGGCGTTGTTTAAAGAACTGCGCATATGCCACTGTGTCAATTACGGTAATCATCATCAACACCATACATCACCACATTATGATGATGTAATAGGTAATTCTCATATTATTTTACACCGATACGGATATCTTTGATCATTAGTCATTACTTGAATTATTTGCAAAATTGTTTTGTTGTTGTAAAGGCTGTAATTCGAAATTTGTCCCTTAGTCACCAAAGTGGAGACCTGATGATATGATATTATGTGTGACATATATATATATATATATATATATGACATTTATCCATGATAAATCGAGGGAACTCTTCGAAATTTATATGATCACATATAGTGATTTCTACTTTTTCTGAAGTATTCCAAGCATATTCTAACAAAAAGTAAGGTTTTGAACCAAGGTATACCCTGGATCCAAAAATAATTATTTAATAATATTATATCTAATCAATATCATCACTGATGATTGTTTAGTAGGTCCACGGATCAGTAATGCTTATTTGGGGAAATACCACGGCCTCTCAGAAAACTGACATAAAATAACGCTTGAATTTCTTTTGCCGAGAGTGAGAATAGCTGAGACTTGTTTATATTTATATCTTCCTTATAATGTTAACAATAATAAAATAATATTTAACTAAAAAGAGAAAAATTATTATTTTAAAAAGGAAAAATTTAAACCGACAAAAAAAGTACGAAATAAAACTTACTTTCTAAATAATTCACCTTTTAAATTCGTCTAAAATTTTAACTATTTCTCTACTCAATCTTCATAATTTTGAAGTCGGTACCACGGTACGGTAAGTGGCCAGGCGAGTGCCAGTGACACGATCATGACGGATAATACAGTGCGCGTCACATAATGCCCTGTTCATACACACCATATCGTGTCTTTCGTGGTTTACGCGACAACTCTTATATTTCCACCTAAAACCTGGTGTTGCGGAAAGTTCACGAAACCAAGTTCACGAAACCGAATCGAATTGTCATTCATTTCAAATTTTTGATTTTTAAAAGATTTAACCAACCACGTTTCAGTTGGCAATACCTTTAAAAGTGGTACAACGTAATGTACGGGTACAAGGGCTGTACCCACAAATGATGATAGTATCAATTGTTCGATAAGACGTAAGGGCAATCTACTGTTTTAGATTGTGTTAATAAATCGCTATACACGATAGATATATTTATTTATTAAAACAAAAAAAATCTTGTTTCCATAAAACTAATCGAATACCTATTAGTAAATTAAACATTTATATTAAGGCATTTACAAAGGTCACATTTAAAACGTGTTATCAGTCATTCTATGGATAATATGAAAATGTTACTTTTTTGTTATTTGAAGTTTGAAGTTGTTATTTGAAGTCGTAATGTTACTATGTGAAGTAATAGTCGACGGAAAAAATGTAGCAGTAAGCATTAAATATAGTAAAAAATGTATAGATACGTAATACATGCTTATTAAAATCTTAATGCCGTGCAAAGGACGGTAAAATATTATATTTTAATTCAAAATCCTGTTTCGTTCAAAATGTTGTTAGAATATATTATATTATAATGTATACCGTTACCTATGGTTTTCGTCAATTATTTACTTAATTAAATGTAATATATGTAAAATGTTACCTATGTAAATGGCCTTACTACAGGTTATCCTAAAATATCTCATATTTTAGGATAACTTGTATAAAATTGAATTTCTTACATTATAATATTTGTGATCGTGTTAATAATAAGTCGTGCACATGACAATTTGGCAGTGAATCAACACGTTGGTGACATGATTACTAAACTAGCGAAAACAATATGGCACAAAGAAATACCAAAACGGGCAAATAAAAGGTGGCGACAATTTATCTTAACTGGCACAGAAATATATAACTTGACGATCAAATTTCCGTGTTGACGACCGTTATACGATATAAGTAATTAAAAACAAAGACTTCACAATAAATGTGAAAAAGAAAACATTTAATATATTATGTATATTACTATGTCTAACATATGCCTGCCAGACTTGGAACCGAACAATAAAAACAAGCTAAAAGTATTTCAAAATAGCATAGAAAGAAAAAAGGAAGGCCGGATAATACTAAAGGCATAAACAAAGTTTAAAAATATGTCTGGTAACTAGAAAATTAAAATGGAAATAAAACGGGCATTTAATGAGAGAAAGAATCGAATAGAGGACAAACAAAATAACAAGTTGGTACCCAAGAAACGGACATATAAAGAGGGGCAGACAATATAAAAGATGGGAGGACGATAAGGGAAGTAGCAGGAACGATGTGGACAAGGAAGGCAAGGGATACCGAGGAATGGAAGTTAGAGGAGGCCAATGTTGAAAGACAAACTAAATGCATAAACAGCGAAAGTTCTTTGTATGTTGCAAAAAGGCTAAATAAAAAAAACGATGTAGGTATAAAACCAGGTAACTGCCTAATATATTTTTTGATTCGCCTAAATTTGTAAATATGTGCCCATTCTTCAATAAAATGTGTTCTCAAGTTGTTCTCAAGATGGTCATCTCTCTACTGGTTTTGAATATTCAGTTAACAAAACTGGTATTTGCCATACTTTATACGGTATTTCTTGTGCCAACATTCTTTCGCCAACTTTAGTGAAAACAGAATTTATCATAAATCCGGTTCTTCACACCCAACATTTGAATGATTTTTTCGCTCGTCTAAATACATGACGACGCTGAGTCAATATTTAAAAATTAAAAACACAAAAACATTAACAATTTGTATAAGAGCGTTTGCCATTATCCGATCCGATATCGGATTGAAAATTGAAAGACAGGTGTATCATAAATGTTCCCATATTACAACATAACTGTCTTCCTCACTCGGTCCGATAGCGGATCGGATAAATGTTAAAAATAAAAAATCTTATAAAAAACAAACATAAATGAAAGTGAAGCGATTAACTTGTCATAAAATTTAAATTGAAATCGTTTAAGAAAAAAAATAAACAAGATGGTCCGTAACTACTCTCACAAGGCAGCGTAGCATCTGACTTATAAATACTAGTGAATTATATATTCAAGTCAAAATTAGCCATATTATTAGCTCCCTCAGAATACGCTGCGAATCTCGAGCCATCCATTTCTCCGGCATGACTGTTGCCGACTAACAACTTGTGGCTTCCACCCCCTATGCTCTCTTTACATTCGGGACATGTTCCCACCTGCATCGCGCCGCCGCACTCCCCTATACAGTAGTAATGACCGTTGCGACACTTGAACCAATGACCGGGCTTCAAACCGATCGCTTTGACGATCATCGCTTTTTCCATTGCCGGGGAGTAATTTATCTTAGTCGTCTCTCGGAGAGCTTTTAACGCTCTCGTGCCCGCCTCGTGGTCGTATATATTGCAACCCAAAATCGCCGACTTTGCTTCCTTTTCGACCTTCGCGACATCGGAATTCGTTCTTACGTTTGCAAATATAGGATCATCGAATGCTTGTGATAGATTAATCATCGCCTGTACTCGCTTCAATTCATTTTGATAGTCCTCTTGTTGTTGCACGCTCAATAAACCCACATTTTTAACAAGGTATATAGACAACATTTTAACTTGTTTTTCCAATGCATGGTCGAACTGTGTTCTTACGATCGAAGTTCTCGGTCTCTTTTCCCCATAGTCTTGGCAATACTCAAACAACAAGTCTATTGCATTTAAACTTATCCTATACATTTCTAACTGTGGTTTATCACATCTTTTGTTATATTTTACTTTCGATATCAACGTGAGATAATTTTTTCAATTGAATCTGAAACAAATTATCAATACATGCAACATGACACTAAATATGATGGGTCATAAAGATCTTGTTCACATTGCTTTACTTACAATAGAGAAATAAATCTTATAAGTATATTTTACATTAAACAAAACTCATCAAGTCATCAAAGTGTTGTGACAGGTCTAATAATAACGGTTTTATTTAAAGTTTCATATTTCGCTAGCATTAGCCTCGTATACACAAATCCTCACAATATTTCGAGTTAACAATATTTTTTTTTGTATTATTATATAAAGTGAAGTTAGTTAAGTTAAGACGTCTTGTACATAAAAATATGGCTAGTCATCAAAGATCTTGTAAAAAACCACCAAATAAATTTTGTTACGTGTGTCTCACCACATTAAATTAGGATTAATAAAAAAAATGTTAAAGCTATGGACAGAGAAAGCGAAGGATTCAAGTATTTAAAGACAGTTTTCCCTCAACTTAATGATGTCAAAGGAATCAATAATAGAAGCTATTGATGCAACTGGAAACCAAGTCAAATGTCCGGAAAAAATTTACAGAACAACCCTACAATGTTTTCGTTCTTAATATTGTACTGAGTGGAAACCTTTAACGTATTAAAAACATTGAGTACATTTTTCACCGAAAAGCTATAATAGATCCTAGGAGAATTAAGACTAATGCCCAGTGTACACGGTGCCAGCAATATGGTCACACCAAAAACTATTGTATGAGACCATTTAGCTGTGTAAAGTATGGCGAAATACATCAAACTATAATGGATATGAGATGGCTCTACTAGAAACGATTAATAAACAAACATTAAAAATCTCTGAAACACACCTAAATAATAATAAAAAATTTCAACTTCAAAATTATGATGTGTATTGTACCAATCATCCAGATGGGACCTGCAATGGTGGGACAGGTATATTAATTAAAAAGAACATCAATAATTATTCTCACAGTTAAGTCAAGGAAGACTACCTGCAAGCCACTACAGTCACATTGGAAGATAACATTGGCTGTATAAATGTGAGTGCTGTATACTGTCCACCACGATATAACATGAAGGAGGAAATGGTCAGAGGTTATTTTGAGAATCTTGGGGGTAGATTTATTTGCGGCGGGGACTGGAACAGTAAACATACATACTGGGGATCAAGACTGATAACCACCCGAGGCAGAGAGCTCAAGAAGTCTATAGCCAGTTTAAAAATAGCATCACTCTCCACCTACTTACTGGCCAACAGACCCGAACAAAATCCCTGATCTGCTCGACTTTTTTGTTATCAAGGGTTTTTCTAATAACTACTTGGACATTGAAAGCTGCTTAGATACATCTCATCACTCTCCTATTGTGTGCACACTCAGTAGAACTGTAATCCATAGATAACTACAGACAACTCTTTATTATCACAAAAGCAACTGGGCACTATTTGCTGAATTTCTAGAAATGAAGACAGGTTTACAAGTAAAACTAAAAACTGAATGTCATATAGATGAGGCAACATTTTATATAACCAACCTCATACAGGAAGCTGCTTGGCGAAGTACACCTTATTTGACAGCTCTAAGTAGAACCGCAAACATACCTCAGCAAATACGAGAGAAACTTTCCACGACGAGAAGACTCCGGAGAATTTGGCAGTGGAGCAGACACATAGAGGATAAAAAACTATATGAAAAAAACTGCTAAAGAATTAAAAAATATGATAGCAGAGAATGAGAACTACACATTCCACCAAAACCGCAAACATACCTCAGCAAATACGAGAGAAACTTTCCACGAAGAGAAGACTCCAGAGAATTTGGCAGTGGAGCAGACACATCGAGGATAAAAAACTATATGAAAAAAACTGCTAAAGAATTAAAAAATATGATAGCAGAGAATGAGAACTACACATTCCACCAAAAACTAATATCTCTATCTGCCAATAAGTGTAATGATTATTCCCTGTGGAAACTCACAAAACAGTTTAATAGAACTCAACAAGCAATGCCACCGTTGAAAACAGAGTCAGGAAAATTGGCTAAAAACCCCAAGGAGAAAGTAGATCTCTTTACTCAACATCTCAGCAAAGTTTTTGTGCCAAACACTTCCATTGAGAAAATTTTTGAGAATGAGATAAATCTTAGCAGTGACCAGCAATTATCACTTTGTATAAAGTCTGTTACACCACGGGAATTACAAAGATCATACAGCAACATATGCAGATGATACTGTTTGCCTTGTAAGCCATGCAGATATATCTATAGCATCAACAAAACTACAAACATACCTATTTAAAATTGACAAGTGGTTAGAAAAAAGGTTGGAGAACAAGCCCAAATGTCTAAATCCATACAAATAACCTTTACTCTCCGCAGAGGAGACTGTCCCGCCGTCAACCTGCAAGGTGAGAAATTGGCCACAGAAAAATGTGTAAGATACCTGAGACTTCACTTGATCGAAGATTAACATGGGTTATGCATATACGAAAAAAAAATAAAAGAAGCAGATCTTCAATTTAAGAGACTTTACTGGCTAATTGGGAGGCAGTCACCACTAACACTAACAACATAAAAAAAAAAAAAAAACCCATATGGACATACAGAATTCAGCTCTGAGGATCAGCTAGCAATACCAATATAGAAATCCTGCAAAAGATTTTAAAACAATGTATTGAGATCAATCCCCAATTCATGGTTTGCTATAAATGTAGTATACACGGATACTTGGAAATGCCAACAGTGGTGTGGTAGAAATCACATGAACAAGCTGGCTAGAGATTTCATACGCCGCAATGAAGAGTTAAGAAGACTAATAAGATGGCAAATGTTACAATTAGATGAGCGACATTAAAACCAGATGTAATGATGTACCGGAGATGTAATAATGTACCGGAGGAGCAAATATTGAAACGCCTCTCTAGAAAAATAAAACAACAAAGCCAAAACATCAGATTATGACAAAGTCGATTGAAGATCTAAAAGAAAGAAGAAAAAAACTTAGTGATGCTAAGCTGAAGGAAGGACTTTTTATAGGTCCGCAAATAAGAAAATTGGTAAAGGATGAATTGTTTTCCCAAAAATTCAATCAAAAAGCATGGAAATGTTTTATTGCAGTCAAAAAAGGCTTTCTATAGGCAATAAAAAATCAGAAAACTATCAACTTTTAGTACATGGACTGCTTCAGTCGCACCAAAAGGTAGGATGCAGAATGTCTCTCAAAATCGATTTTCTACACTCTCATTTAGACTTTTTTCCTGATAATCTTGACGCAGTGAGTGATGAACAGGAAGAAAGGTTTCATAAGGATGTACGAAGAATATAAATAAGATATCAAGGACGACGGGATCCAGCTATGATGGCAGATTTTTGTTGGTTCCTCAAAAAAGAAGATTCAACTTCACACAAAAGGCGAATGAAAAGTAATTAACCAAATAAAACCAGTACCCGTGTAGTTAAGCTTCAAATACTCTATAATAGTGGTAAATTTTAAATTTATGCCATTATGTTAAAATTTGTTATGTTTTTAATTTATATAAATTGTTTAAACTACTTTTTTATGTTATTTTCTCATTTTTTTCAAGTATCGCTGTATCTATAAATTTAGACCTGTTACAATAAAGTTCACTTATTCACTTTCTGTTTCTAGTTAGTTAGTTAGTTAGTTGTCAGGCAATTGTAATCCGAAACAAGTAAAATTTGTATAAAAAAGTTTGAAATTTGTTCCCTTGTGTTATTTATTAAGTATTAAAATATGCTATTTACCTTTGAAGGACTTTGACGATAAAACGCTAGTTTTTTCAAAAGAATCTGTTAAGTTCTTCAGTAGTTCCTGCCTCAATTGGACAATATCTTTTTTATTTCCATAAGTTTTCAGTTTAATAGGATTGATATTTGTCTTGAACATTTGATTTATTGTTTCCTTGTACCGCTGCGTTTTGATTATTGCCCTCCTGCAGAACGGGCACTTGCGTACTCCTATAGTCTCTTGATCACCATTCATCAGATTTTCCATATCATCCGAATGCAATACGTGGCCACAGTCTTCTAAAAGAACAAATCTGGAAAAAGTAACTTATACTTTAAAAGAGACAATCTTGTATATATATATAATCGTAATCTCGGCAACGGCTGCAAGTATTCTTTTTTTTTTCAAGTACATGAAATTTTTGCAGGGAGTGATGGGGGAGAAAATCGGTCTAGCTAGGTTTTATCCTTGTGAAACTGTGCATTTTTAAGTTAAATGTATATAAATATTATTATATTCGAATATTTTTTTTTGGCATAATTTATTGGCACGACCGCATTTCGCAAGACTCATTCATCAAAATGCAATATTGGAGGTTAGTAACAAAAAAAAACAATTGATGTATTTGGCTGTTAGAAACACACACGTGTGTTTTTAGTTAATGAAAAGTGTTGTAGCATTTCAACGCCAGTGTTGAATTACGTGACTTAGCATTGGCGTTAGCGCTAGAACATAGGGTGTGTGTTTGTTTTTAGCAGCCGAAGTGTAGTAGTATGGTGAAGTTTCTACTGAATAAATAATAGTACAGGCCGTTTCATCATCTTGAACCTGTCAAATCGGTTCTATCTCATTCTCGCGCTCGACACTTACGAGCGAAAAAGAGATAGAAACACTTTGATTGGGTCAAGAAGTTTGGAGAGATCTGTACGCATCTCGTAAACTGAACACGATCGATACAGAACATACAGGTAGCTTTTGTATTTTCAGTTTGAATTCAACAAAACGAAAGCAGTATGTCATCGATGTTGGCAGAGAATCCATGTTGAGCTTGCCGCTCAGCCAGCTCATGCCGTTCAGCCGGATCCTGGGGTTCAGCCGGAACCTGCCGTTCAGCCGGAACCTGCCGTTCCGCCGGAACCTGCCGTTCAGCCGGAACCTGCCGTTCAGCCGGAACCTGCCGTTCAGCCGGAACCTGCCGTTCAGCCGGAACCTGCCGTTCAGCCGGAACCTCCTGCAGAGCCAGACTCTGTCATTCATATGAATCAATATTTTAGAGCCCCAAATACTGCTAGACATTGTTTATTTAACAATTGTCAAAATGGAGACCGTCATCATATTCCCGAGATGATAAAAACGTATTTGTCAACATCATCTTCGAGGAAATGATTGGGATACCTTACTAGATTTCTGTAATGTTTCCCATGATTTTAATGCTGATCAAATGACAAATCTTTGTAATATGTTAATAAGAGCTGCTCGCCGGCCACATAGGTTATACTTTGAAGATGAAAATGCTGAAATGCATTTTTGGATTGTTCGTGATAGAAATCAATTCCGATTGATTCTCGAACAGACTCCATCTTTGGTTGAAAGATGCAAGCGGCCAAAAACAGCCTTAGGCATATATTTATGCAAGCTGAGAACTGGAGAACCAAATGAAAGGTTGGCAACTCTTTTCGCTATGACACGACGTACACTCGAAAAAATATTAAAGATTGCACGGAAATGTCTTTTAAACGAGTATAGTTCTCAGCACCTAGGCTTTAATCACATGACAAGAAATGAAGTGATACAGATAAACCTATTGCTTCCAAGGGGAATATTCGGCAATGATCAAAATACTCAGGCTATCCTTATATGTAATGGAACGTATATATATATACAGAAGAGTTCCAACTTCCTCTTCCAAAGACAGTCGTATAGTCTCCATAAATTCAGAAATCTCCTAAAGCCATTCATCCTTGTATGCACAGATGGGTACATTTTGGATGTTTGGGGACCGTTTGCTGCAACCGAATCGGACGCTACAATTATGAGCAATGTTCTCAAAAGTGTGGATCATCCATTACATTGGTTTTTGGAAGAGAATGATGTCTTCATATTAGACAGAGACTTTCGGGACTGTATAGGAGATCTACAATCATGCGGTTATGAAGCGCATATGCCACGATCCAAAGACCGACGGGCAACTCAATTAACCACCGACCAGGCCAATAAATCGCGATTGGTTACTATATGCCGTTGACCGGTAGAAGTTGTTAATGGTCGCTTTAAGCGCGATTTCAAGCTTCTGCGCCAAAGCTATTTTAATAAAACCGTCCATAATATGATTACCGATTTTAAAATAGCATCTGCAATTCTAAATCATTTTCATATCCCTATAGACGACCACAGAGAAGCAGATGTTTTCCTGAGTTTGATTAACGTAAGGCTCCAAGTTGACAACCTCTTGTTTAACTATGTGGAAGGTAATAATTTGAACAGACGCAGAGTGAACTTCGAACGAATTGATGCAAACCTAAAAGTTCAGGATTTTCCTGAAATAACAGAAGACGACATCATGTTTCTTGCTTTAGGTTCCTACCGTATGAAGTTAGCGAAATCATATTGTGGTAAACATCTTCGAGACGGTTTATACACAATAGAAATCTAAAGAGAAAACGAATTGGCCAACCTAATAGAATATAATATAACCGCAGAAAATGTGTGGTTGCTGCGTGGAAGGATACAGTCACGCCACGTAAGAGCAAAAACATATTACTGCTATATATTAATTGATCGAAACCAAGTTGGAAGAAACGCGATAACACAATATTATTGTACTTGCTTGACCGGACGGCGAACTGTAGGAACTTGCGCTCATATAATATCTTTGATTTGGTACCTAGGAGTTGGGAGATATCAACCATTCCTGGCCCCCGCGGCTTTTTTAAACGATGTAATTGTTATCGATGTACAGGACGACGAATAAATCTTATTTAAAGTGAAATACGTGTATTATTACCATTGTACCTTATAAAAATCCACAAATAAAAAGTTAGATTAAAATACTTTAAGACGCCGAAAGTAGTAACATTTGAACATAGTTGTAATAATAAATAATGTTCAGCTTAAAAAGCCCTATGCAATGGTATATCACATGTTACTATTGCGGGGTGGGCCCAGACTCCATACATTTGTTTCCCATTGTTCTTTGCAATTGTTACTAACTACAAAAGTTAAATACACCGAAATCAATGAGACACTTGAGCTTGAATTTGGGAAACTAATCCATCGATATTTGGATTAATTCCACTGATACAAAGACGTAAAGAATTTTCCAAATTATCGTCAGTTAGTCTTGTACGATGTGTTGATTTATTAACTTTCATCAATGAAAAGAACTGTTCGCATTTATAAGTACTGTCTAACGCACAAATCAATCTTCTTGCGAATTTTCTAAGCTGCGGAAAATTGTCTTTTTCTAGGTATTTTTTGTAGATATCGCACACCTCTACGTCTTCAAATTTGGATTTTAGGAGTGAGTTTTCTGGAATCTCGATCAACTCCATTTGTAAGTGTATAGGAGCATTTTGTACATTACATTTTGTAGGAGTAGCAAATAAACTGAAACAGTCTTCCATGTTTTTGAAGTCGCCAAATCTGTTCGAAAATTGTTCCGACAGTAACTTGAGTTCTTCAGCATATTGGGCATAAGCAATATTTTCATACGCAGAGAGCGTGTTGAAATGGTAACTGTTACCAGACAGCATCTGTGACTCTCACAAGCGTAGTTTGATCTGAAACGCTTTCAAATTATTTACTAACTGTCCATGTTTTTGAAGTTTCAAATTTAAATCATTCAAATAGCCTGTAAGATCGACCAGAAATGCTATGTCACATATCCATTTTGGGTCACTTAATTCAGATAGTGGTTTATCTTTTATTTTCATAGTCTGCTTTCTCATTTCTAAACTCGTAAAACTGTTTCAAAATTTTTTTTTGCTCAGCCATCTGACTTCAAAATAATATGTTACGTCGTTATATTTAGCTGATATTTCATCCAAAAACGCCTTGAACTGACGATGGTTAAGCCCTCGGGAACGAATAAAGTTGATGGTTTTTATATATACATATTACATAATATTCTGGAGTCGAATGGACTTAGAACACAAGTTCTGTTGGTGGATACTGCAATAAAGAACTATCAAATCATCTTTTTGCACATTTAATTCTGTTGCTTTTTCATTCAAAATTCCGATGAAACCTTTACGTAAGCCGACCATAGAAGGTGCACCCATCAGTGCATATTCCAATTAATTTTGACCATGGCAAGCCAAAACTTGTGAATGAATATCTTTTGAACTTCAATAAAAATATCCTCTCCTGTAGTAGTTCCTTTTCGCGGCTGTAAAGCAAGCAATTCCTCAGTAACAGTGAACTCCTTATCAACACCTCGAATAAATATAGCCAGTTGAGCTGTGTCAGAAAAATCGGTGATCTCGTCTAATGCTATGGAAAATGATACAAAACCAGCCATACGGTCAGTCAATGTTGTTTTTATATCATTAGCCATCATTTCTATACGTCGAACAACAGTTCGTCTTGCCAAACTAATTTTTTCAAATTCATTTTTCTTTTCAGGACACAAAATACCGCAAACTTCTAACATATAGGTACACTCCTTGATAAATTCTCCTTCGGCAAATAGTTTTAATGCCTTTTCCAATTTTGAGCTAACTATAAAACTAGCTTTCATAACATTATCAAGTGTTCTTTGTTTATGAAACATTTGTTGCTGTTTTTCCAAATTGGCGGTAAGCTTCTGGATTTTGTATGTTCTTAATTGTCCTGTCAGTGAGTGCAGCGTAGCATACTTAGTTGAGTAATGCCTCTTTATATTGAATTCTTTCATTACTGAAATGGATTCATTACACAGCAAACAAATAGGCTTACCATTCTGCAAGATAAAAAAGAATTCTTCAGTCCATTTTTCTTGAAACTGGCGACCCCCTGTATCTACTTTTCGTTTCTTTCCACCAGACATCATTTTTGTTTACTTTTCGTTCAATAAACTGAATAACAAACTATAGTTAGTTACCACTCAAGATGCACACAGTCACAAAGCAAGTTGACGGCTCGAGCAGATCGCTAGGATATCGCTTGTCCAAGTTATCACCTCGGTAGCTCAAATAGAACTCAGCTAACGTTCGGGCCATCTACCCGCTTATATAGGCAAAATGAAGGAATAATCTGGAATAAACTAGTTTAGAATAATTGAGAAGAAATAAATATTTTGATGTGTCGCCCGTGAGGCGGCAAACCTCAAAGAATTTGATCGAGCAAGGCGAGTGGCGGCGATTATCAAAGAGTGAGGCGGCAAATATCAAATCCTTCTCTCACTCACTCCCGTGAGTATATGTACCTAATGTAATATTTTTTTAATTGGGTTTTTTAAAAATTTCTCGCGGGCCGGATCATATCTTACAGCGGGCTGGATCCGGCCCGCGGGCTGGTTGTTGCCCATATATGATTTAGACTAATGTTTTTTATCCTAATTTAATGTGGCATAACTCGTGAGGCATACTTTTTTCCATAACAATACTTTGGCTTAATTACTTTTTTGCATAACTCGTTAGGCATATTTTTTGTCATAACATACTTTGGCATAATTGTTTCATGGCATACTTGGGTACCATAATGAAATAATAGGTTAATCTGGCGTGAAATAACGTTTGTGTAGTTTTGGGTTAGGTTAGGATGGAACTTTTTATCGCGTTCAAAACGTCTAAATACTTTTATATCGTTATGCTTAAATATGTTTAATATTTGTAAAAGTATTTGCTTAAATATCAATATGCGTATATAAATGTATGTTTAATTATTATAATACATCTATGGATTTATGTTCCAACTATGAAATAGCTTTTGTATTATTTCAGTGGTGGTGGCTGATTTCGTTGAAACCAGTCCGGTTACGCAGGAGTTATTTTATAGTGCCAAGTGTGTGCGTAGTACACAAGAGCATTCTCTCTTTCTTTACTCTCAGTGGGACGGATAACCATCACGACCGGTGAAAGATCTCGACCAAATTTTACATGCCCATCCGAAGCATGGATCATCTTTCTAGTGATCTAGTCAGATCACCCGATCGATCAGCTATTATTCTAACCAGACTGGAAAACAACGGAGTCGAGAGCCAAGCTCTAAACCACTGGGCCACGAAGGCGTCAAAGTATGTGAAGGCGTTCCCAATATATGATTAGCAATCAATAAACGTTTTCTTTTTCGTTCGTCTTCAAAAAAATATTATATGTGAATGTCATATATAACGGCGGAAGCATGGATCATCTTTCTAGTGATCTAGTCAGATCACCCGATCGATCAGCTATTATTCTAACCAGACTGGAAAACAACGGAGTCGAGAGCCAAGCTCTAAACCACTGGGCCACGAAGGCGTCAAAGTATGTGAAGGCGTTCCCAATATATGATTAGCAATCAATAAACGTTTTCTTTTTCGTTCGTCTTCAAAAAAATATTATATGTGAATGTCATATATAACGGCGCGCGCGATTTATTCGTGTGGGAACACGATATATTTAATTGCAATCGTTTAAAATCTGATTTGATAGTTTTATAATGTTGTTATCTGTCGGAGCGGTGAACACCGGATGGGGTTTTGAGTGACGCTGTCTAACTGACTTTGGACATTTGATAGCTGTTGTCACTTGTCACTTGTCTGCCAACTGGCTGTTAGATTTCGAATGTCAGGTGGAACGGTGTGTGCTCCCAAACCCATCGGCTCCAAATCTAGCGATATCTGTTTAATCACGTATAGTTTTGTTATTACGAGTTGCTGAACGATTAAAAGAAAGTATACGGAGCTGATATAGTGTATTATTTCAACGTATAAACATACGCCCACACACACATGGAGGACGACCATACACCACCGAGGTCGGATCAGTCACATATACCTCTCGGCGATCCGATATCAGAAGTGGGATTACCTGGGACGTCGCAACAAGATGCAGGTCAAAATTTTCATACTATTGGGAAGGGTAAAATTGCGTGGACACCAACGTTTGAAAAAATTAGAAAAGAAATTATAGACGTACTGACGGACAAACCAATCTTAACGATTTTTGACCCTGATAAACCAATCGAATTGCACACGGATGCTAGCGCTGATGGTTATGGTGCCATATTAATACAGAAAATTGAAAATAAGCCACGTGTTGTTGAATATTACAGTCGTCGTACTAACTCAGCTGAATCCAGGTATCATTCATATGAGCTGGAAACTCTAGCCGTAGTAAATGCAATTAAACACTTTCGGCATTACTTACATGGCAAAAAATTTACTGTCGTAACTGACTGCAATGCTGTTAAGGCATCTAAATCTAAAATAGATCTTACCCCGCGTGTTCATAGGTGGTGGTGTTTCTTGCAAACTTTTGAGTTTGATATAGAATATCGTCAGGAAAAGCATATGGGACATGTAGATTTTTTGTCTAGAAATCCCTTACCTGCACCAATGCAGCCAGTAACTAGACATGAACAGAGACGCATTAATTTAACAGAAATTTCTAATAATTGGCTACATGTGGAACAGCAAAAAGATACAGAGTTAAATCACTTATAACTAAATTGCAGGCAAATGATCTTGATAGCGAAATAGCTAAAACGTATGAAATTAGGCGCGGCGTATTGCATCGTAAAATTGAACGTAACAGTAGAAGTGTATGGTTACCAATTATACCAAAGGCCTTTCAGTGGGCTATCATTAATCATGTTCATGAAAGTATCATGCATCTTGGGTGGGAAAAGACACTCGAGAAAACTTACTGTCATTATTGGTTTCCCCATATGAATAAGTACGTCAGGAAGTTTGTAGACAATAAACTATCAAAGTCTCATTCTGGAAAAGTTCAAGCTGAATTGCACCCGATTCCTAAAGTAACAACTCCCTGGCATACTGTGCATATGGATGCGACTGGGAGGCTTAGTGGCAAGAGGGATACCCAAGAGTACGTGTTTGTGACTATAGATTCTTTTACTAAGTTTGCCCTCCTATATCATACTAAGAATATTGACGCAAGTAGTGCTATTAGAGCCTTAAAATCAAATTTTTCTATATTTGGGGCTCCTGTACGTGTAATAGCGGACCAGGGTAGATGTTTTGCCGGCAAAGACTTTAGGGATTTTTGTGAATCTCATAATATAGGCTTACATTTGATTGCCACGGGTACCAGTCGACCGAATGGGCAGGTTGAGCGCGTCATGTCCACGTTAAAAAATATGTTAACAGCAGTCGAGTCAGGCAACCAAAAATCATGGCAGGCTGCTCTACCGGATGTCCAATTAGCCATAAATTGTACAGTAAATCGTACTACTAAAGCGAGCCCCCTTGAACTTTTAATAGGAAAAGTCGCCAGACCCCTGCAATTAATGACTTTAGATTCAGACGAAACTGATATAGACCTAGACATGATTAGAGACCAAGCATCCAAAGCAATAGTGGTAAATGCTACCGCGGAGAAAGTAAGGGTTGATAAAAATAAAGCTAAGGTAAAGAAGTTTTGCGTAGGTGATTACGTGTTGTTAGAAAACCATGAAAGGAATCAGACAAAATTAGAACCGAAATTCAGAGGGCCGTTTATGGTTTCGGAGCTGCTTGACGGTGACAGATATTGTCTTATGGCACTTGATTCCAATCGGACGTATAAGTATGCGCATGATCGTTTACGCGCCATGCCAGAGTGTTACGTCCCATTGGAATTGAACTGTGCTCTGGAAACAACAACTGATGTAGAGTCAGGACACACCGATAACGGCGATAGTGATTAGACTGAATTAATGTGTTGAGACTTGTGATTTGTAATTTGTGTGGTCTAATTGAATAGTTACTTTAACAATAAGTATGGGTAATGATTATTATGCTTAGTGATTATGTCAAAAAAATTGTCTAAACAGTTATACCAAATTAATATTATGCGTAACTATTGACAAATTAAATTATGCCAAGTTAAATTATGACATACGATTTTACGCGAAAAACTAGAGAACCCAGTCCGAGTGGAAGAATGGCATGCTTAAGTATATTTCTTGCATTGTTCGAAAATTTGGAATGTGGTGGGTTCGAACCCCGGTAGGATAAATATTTTTGTCATTTTTAAATTATTTTAAAACTACTAGAACTACGAGCAAAGCACGGTTATCCAGGTAGTATTCATTATACATAATATAATTAATGTTACATCTACGACTAATCACTAACTGATAAAACTCTCACACCACACACACACACACATACATACATACATACATACGGTCACACCCTTACTGATAAAAATATTTACACAACGCATACCTAAAGATGCGTCTCCTGCGCGTGTTTTTTTTGAAACATTACACAAAACATCGAAACATTGCGGCGTGGCTATACCAAATCGGTCTTCTATTTGTAACTGTAAATTATGGATCAGTAAATATGGTCTAATCTGCGGGTCTAAAAAGGCCACTTGAGATGTTTCATATTATGTTTATTTCCATACAAAAATCGTGAAACGGTAAAGTGGCCTTTTAGACGCCCCGTGTTTTCTCCTAAATTCTGCATCCGCAATCGCTAATACTTTACTGCTTACGTCTTTCTCATCGGAACTCATGATCTTGTTTACACAAAATGTTTTGTTTCAAAAACATGAGCAGGAGGCGCGCCTTGACATTATATTTTTATTAGTATTAAGGGGGTAATTGTACCTCGCATGCCCAACTACCGATTCCTATAGACAAAAAATAAATATAAAATATGTCATAATGTGCTATTATTTGAGGTACGCGTAGCATACGAATTCGTCGAACGGTCACAGTAAAGCGAGAACAGTAGGTCATCTAATGCCGCTCAGCGAATTATTTGCCAATTGTCTACTCTTGCGTTGACACAAGGACAGTCGTCACTAATTTATATTTAACCGACTTCCAAAAAAAGAGGCGGTTATTTTTGTTAAATATTATTTGCGTATCATGAGCAGTTAGGTTTTAGCTTTTTCTAGGTTTTTAATTGTATAATTAAATAAAAATATTTTACCAATTCACAAGTGAGGTATAAATGAGGCTTTTTTAATATTTACGTTATGAAATTATTTATTAAAAAAAACACATATTAGATACAAAAGAAAATTCCTCCCGTTTTAACATATTAAGAACGCGTTATGGTTAGCAGATAAAGTGAAGTAAATTCTCATCCTTATGTACGTTTTAATTTAGTAAATAGCTTAAATTAGAGATACACTGCCATATATTTTGTCTCGGTTCAAAATATGTGCAAAATAAATGTAGGCGAACGCGAGCGGTCGTACTTCAATGCGCACGTGATCACGGTACGTACACAATTTTCATCGTACACAGTTGACATCGAATTTGTTTCACTCTTTTTGGCCACTACGGAAGTGATATCGATGACATACAAATTGTAGTTAACTTTTTCACGTCGAGTAGTGATAAAAACTCGCACACAGTCACAGCACAGCCCGCACTGAGGGCGTCTTAGCGCGCCATATTATTACATAATATACAGTGTGTGCCTGCGTGCGGGTAGGCCACATGGCGGGCACGCACATATTATTCAAACCGGCAGCGGCACGTTTGTATGAATATAGCCTACTGTTCTCACTTTACCGTAGAACTGGCAAGGAACAGGCCACTTGGAAAGTTCGTGACCTTCATAACCTTAGCGATGAATGCCGAACGCTCCCGAAGTCGAATGTCAATTTTCAGCGCGAGCGCAACCCGAAAGACTGACTTATAAATATTATGTACTAACTGGTGCCTGCAAGTTCGTATACCATCAGCTATCTGCCAGTGAGTTCCGTGAAAATCAGTCCAGCCGTTTCGGTCATTAGCCGGATCAAACTGACAGACAGACAGACGGAAAAACAACATTGAAAATAATGATTTTTATTGTAAGTACCGTACCTGTTATACTTCCATATGCATTAAGTGAAAAGCTCTTTATATAAAATTACAGACAGACACTTCAATTTTGTTTATTTGAACGAATATAATACGAGATTAATTGATGTACGTACATGGCGTCGTCTTCAAATTCATCGCCTAAAAACTCTTTAGGAAATTCATCGGGTCTGCAAAGCTTGCAGACGTCCGGGCAGGGCTCGCCGCAGTAACCGCGGCAGGCGTGGCCGCACGGCAGGTGCCGCTCGCAGCGTTGTGTGCACGGTGCGCGCGTGCACGCCAGGTGGCACAGCTTCGTGCACCGCCCGTGCGCGCACGCCCGCCCGCATTTCTCCTATATGTTTGAAGAAAAAACTTTTGGTCAATACATACATACTCGTAGTATGTTGAACTTCTAATATATAAAATTCTCGTGTCATAGTGATCGGGGACACTCCTCCGAAACGGTTTGACCTATTCTTATCATTTTTTTGCATATTCGATAGGTCTGAGAATCGGTCGTAATCTATTTTTTCAGCCCCTAAATGATCAGGGTGACCAACCCCTAAATATATTTTAATTATTACTACAAAAAAAATAGTTTCATTTTTAAATGATGTTGCATTAAAAATATATACAACCATAAATTTTCACCCTTCTAGCATCAACACTTATTTTCTAATAGCGATTTTAATATTTTTTCTTTTGATGCACAGATCAGCAATAGGGTTTATACTAAAAACAACTTTTAAACTTTCCCATAGTAACCGTTGCTCAGGGGCGTGCGCTCCATATAGGCAGAAATGCAGTGCTTTACTTGTCATTCACAGATATTTTAATAAAAAGTTCGTACGTTTTAGATGACTTTAATTAATAGTAAATAAATTAATTAAAAAATATAATAACTTAAAAACGCCTAATATTTTATAAATAGCAACTCATCTCATGCCGTTGCGTTCTGCAGGACATATCATCGCATGTATGTGTAATTTTCATACTTCGCAAACGCACACACCCATGAATATCGACATGATTACATAGCGTCAACTCCCGCGGCAGGCGATGGCTCTCGGCTATCCGATCGTTTCCGAAAACCGCCGAACTGGCTTGTCGGAAATTATTCGTTGCCTATAATCCGAGTAAAAACAATAGACGGAAATCTAATAAATCACGTATGCACATTATGCATTTTTGTTTAGTAAGGTTTTATTTGTTTAAATAGAAGAAACGTTTTGTGTTTCGCGGGGGCCATATTGCATATTTCATGTGATAAGCATTGTTTACAATTTAATCGCTCAGTTTATTTATAGTTTTCTTAAAAGATTTTTCATTTTAACATTTGAAAGTGTGTACATTTAACAGTTTATTACTGAGTTTCTATATTAATTGTAGTGATTTGCTTTTACTAGTGCGTTTGTTGATTTTTTTTAAATGTTATTTGATTGTGAGGTTTGTGTTGAAAATGTGTGTTTATTAAAAATTGAAAATAACAAGTTCTCACAATTGTCATTCAGTGAAAAGATTCAAATTCTGTCTAATAGTAGGTGTGTACCCGAGTTACAACAATTAAACCAGCAAAAAATAATGTAACTCGAAAATTTCATGTTAAAAGTTATGAAACGTATAACTGGCTGTGTGGTTGTGTACACACGATTAAATTATATTGTTTTCCTTGCATATTATTTAGTAATTTACATCGGGATATAGTAATCTCAAGTAACCGGAACCTTGAATATGTGAAAATTGAAGCTGACTGACTGGTGAGTAGTTATAATATTTTAAAATATGCTTATTATTTTACTTATTAGAATTTCTTCCGCCGCGACGATCGATCGCTGTTTTGTCTGCGTTGCCGTAGAAGATGTACATGAATAGTAGTACATCTAAGACTTGCTCTGTTGGCATGGTTACGACTTATGAGATCCGTCGCTTGGCTGTAGCTATGCTATGAATCTATAAACGAAAAAGTTTTTATGACCGATTACTTCGCCGCATACCCAGTGTCATAATCCTGTGCACGCCACTGCCGTTGCTAACTATCAAAATATTTCATACGTTCGTTCTGACAATGACAGAACAACGTCTGTCGGGTCAGCTAGTATAAAAATCCCACGAGACGAAAAAACTAACAAAATTTGACTCAAACACGTAAATTTTGGTTTGAGACAAACAAAAACATTCGTTTACAAAGCTAGTTTTTACGGTTTGTCAAACATTTACGGGTTTGAAGCTCGTTTGATGGAATTACATATTTTTGTTTTGACAGTGAAGTGACAGTGACACTGAGCAGTGCCTTTTGACAAACCGACGTCAAATGGTTGTACAAACACGTAAGGTTAGACTCAAACCGTTGGATCGTCTCGGGAGTGCTTTATATAATATATTTTTACTGCTGTATACAAGACGAATAAAACCATTCCATGAACTCACCTTACACGGGGAACAAGGAGCACCGCATAATTGAGTACACTTAGAATGAACACATCGTACTTCACACGGCTTTCTACATGGCGGGCAGATTTTGTTGCACGGCTCGTCACATCTGAAAGTAGGTAGGTACAGTTAGTACAACTGTATGCAGACAAAATCTGCATACCGTTTAAATAAAAATCACGCTCGTGACCTCCTTTGAAGGTTGTTTTCCCTTAAAGTGTCCGAGATTTCGGCTAGCGCTTTTCATCGGCTATAATCATTTATTGTTTAAAAATGCATACAATTTCGGTACAATGGGTAAATTTAACTGGGAACAGCATATTTTGTTTCGGAGTACCGACATGTGCCCGCAGAAGTTCTGGCGGCCGCAGGGCTGGGCGCAGGACATGTGAAGACGGCCCTGGTGGCAGCTGCTGCAGTCGCCGGCGCACGCGTGCCCACACTGCAGCGGCGCGCCGCACGCCACCGTGCAGTATATCAGCAGCGCCTCGTCGTCGACGCCTGTCACACCACAGTTGTTTCGCTACTCTGATTTTTGTTTTTAGTCAGTAAACTGATAGCCAGATTTCGTGTCAAGCAATTGACAAATAATACAAAAAAACTCAATATTTACGAGAGAGATGCTAGTTACAGAACAAATGGGCCAGCTCGATCAGTTAAATACCACGGAAACTCAGAAAACCGGCATGAAACAACAATGTTTCGCCGAGTGGGTGAGGTTACCGGAGGCCCAATAGTGGGTTGGGGACTTTAGGATGACCGGAAACGCACTCGTAGCTCCTCTGGCCGCGGCGGTAATCGCTTACCATCGGACGATCCGTCTGCTCGTTTCTTGGTTCATTACATAACAAGTGTTTTACCTGGAGGACAAGATTTACCTGGAGTGAATTCTCGTGCTAGGGCGCAGGGCGGATGCACGTCGTGTCCGCAGGGCGCGCGGAAGGCGGCGGCGGCGGGCGCGATGCACTTGTCCGCGTCGCACGCGTCCTGGCACGCCAGCTTGCACGCGTGCCCGCAGCTCAGCAAGCGTTCACACTTCGCAGTGCACATCGCGCGCGTCGCCTTCAGGTTGCACATTATCCTTACAGTGTGCTGGCACTCAGCGACCACTTTCTCCACCTGCCACGTAGTACGAAGCTTAGAACTACGTTATAGTTAATTTCGTGTTACACAACATTTAGTTATTTCTTATGGTCGCGGCCTAGCAACGCCATCTAGTTCGCACATAAAGCAACTGCCTACTACACTTTAAATAGTTGCTACTATTATCCGCTGTGTGGCGCTGCGGCTATCGAGACAGCGTCCATTTTGTGCGACATTAGACAGTAACAAGTGAAAATTTGAAATTCATTCTCTTTTCCAAATCGTAAGGCTCCGAACCATTTTCTTACTTTTCTAAAGTTGTAAGAAACATCGTAAAACCGGAAAAAATAAACGTAATTAGAACAAGTCGACATTGTTATTTGAAGACCTCTATAGTTTGGCTGATCGTTGCTGCCCCAACATTTGGTCTTCGTGCCGGATTTACCAAGAAATTGGACCTCGCGCCGCCTGGTCTTCGTGAAGGAAAAATCGACGCAGCTAATTCTTCAGTCAACGGTCAGGTCTTGTTTCCTTTCTACTCCTTTCCCATAAACGTTTGAATTTAAAATCGTATCATTTACATTTCAGGCTAGTGACGTTTCTTTGTGATTTGTGTTGATCCAAAGTCTTCATATAACCGTGAGTACCTTACATTATTCTTACACGTAGAACTCTAAAATGGCCACTGAAGATAAACAATCAGTGCCTTCGGAAGCTTCCCCCTCGGGAAAGCGGCTAAAGACATTTCCGAACTCAAAAAACAACGAGGTAATTTGAAAGGTCGGTTAACTCAATTTAAAAAGTATTTAGATTATTTGCAATGTAATTCTATATCTCAAGTTCAAGTTAAAGAAGTAAAATTTAGAATGCAAGCAGCTCAAGATTATTTTAATACTTTTAACAACATTCAAAATCAAATTGATCTCATTTTACCCGAGTCGGAATATACAGCAAACTTTGAGTATGTAGAATCTTTCGAATCATTATATTTTAACGTTTTAGCTACAGCTGAAAGTATAGTCGAAAATATCGTTGAAAGTCAAAAATGTAACAGTAATTCGTCGGTGCAGTCAAATGTTAAACTGCCGGACATAAAATTACCTTCCTTTGATGGTTCGTTTGATCAGTAGCTAGAATATAGGAATTCGTATATTACTATGATACACAATCGTTCAGACTTAGACGACATCCAAAAATTTCATTATTTAAAAGCTTCGCTGAGCGGTTGTGCGTTACAAGTTATAAGCTATTTAGAATTTACAGCGAGTAATTACGTGCATGCCTGGGATCTACTTCATAGTAGATTTCATAATACGCAACTTCTAATACATAACCACTTGAAATCATTATTTTCTATCACTTCACTTAAGCAGGAATCCCACTTGCAGATTCGTAGGTTAATAGATACTACACTAAGAAATCTCCGTGCTTTAAAATCATTAAACGAACCTACTGAGCATTGGGATACAATAATTAGTAGTATCTAAATTAGATACATCTACTGAGCGGGAATGGGAGAATTGCACAGGACCAATTTTAACTGATTCAAATAAAATATTAAAATTTTATGATTTACTGTCATTCTTAAGAAACAAGTCGAACACTCTGGAGACTACTTCTAGTCAAAATAAGCTGCCTCCATGTAAGCCTCACGTTATAATCGAAAATAAACATTCACAACCGAGAAGTAATGTCGTAGGACATACTTACACGTCTACTAATTATAATAAAAATAATAATTCTAAGAAGTCATTTTTTCCAGATGATAATAGGTGTTTTATGCAACGGTAATCATGTACTCTATACGTGTTATAAATTTTTAAAATTTTTCTATTAAAGATAGGCTAAAATTCGTTGAAGATAACAAATTATGCAGTAATTATTTACGTTGTTCAGGTCATTCTGCAACGCAATGTATGTTCCGCCCGTATAAGCAATGTCGGAACAAACATAATACTTTATTACATGTTAATAACAATTTAAATAAAATCAATTATACGCAAAACGGTCAGCTGATTTCAGCGAGACTCGTGAAGCGACCGCGACCGCGCTTCACAGCTTATCTGCTTGCCACGCGCTGTCACGAAATGCATTACAACCGGTTTTGTTATGCACTGCGTTGGTAGATATAATAGATCGGAACAATCAACTTTTTTGAGCGCTTTTGGATAACGGCAGTCAACATAGTTTTATTTCGGAAAAAGTATTTAAACGTTTTAATATGAAACCTATACAGTCCACTATACGTGTTTCGGGCGTTGGTATGTCTACAACGCAATCGAATAAATCGTGCGAAGTTATTATGCGTTCTAAATTAAACGATTATAGTACAAAAATTCTGTGCTACATTTTGCAGCACATTACGTCTAGTTTGCCTACGACAAACATTGATAGTAAATTTATACGTATTCCTAATAATATTCGTCTTGCGGATCCATCATTTAATATTTCCTCGGCTATCGATTTACTAATCGGTGCAGATTTATTCTGGGAATTATTATTAAACCTCCAAAATTCTAAATTAGGATGGTTACTGTGTGGCCCGCTTTATACGTCAGAATTGAAAAACAGTGAAACCGATCAAGTTTATTGTAATTTCAATCAAACTTTAGACGACAATTTAAAACGTTTCTGGGAATTAGAAAACTTATCTCAGTCCTGTAACATTCTTACTGCTGATGAGCATATATGCGAGGATCATTTAAAAATACGACTAAACGAGACATCAATGGTAGGTTTTCAGTACGCATTCCTTTGAAACAATCACCAGATGTTTAGGTGATTCGTATAATTTAGCAAAAAATTGGTTTTTTGCATTAGAACGTAAACTTGAGCGCACACTAGAATATAAACGTCTGCAAGGTGACTTTATAAACGAATATGAACCGTTAGGCCATATGACACGTGTGAATAAGGTGTATATCCTAATTTTTTCTTGCCGCATCACGGTGTTTTTAAAGAGCACAGTTTAACCACTAAGCTTCGTGTGGTCTTCGACGCGAGTGCTACAACTACTTCTTCTAAGTCGCTTAACGACATTCAGTACCCGGGGCCTGCTCTTCAAAATGACATTTTTTCTATACTTTTACGATTTAGGCGTTATAAATACGTAGCCTGTGCTGACGTAGAGAAAATGTTTCGCCAGGTTCTTGTTCAGCAGGGTCAAAGGTCACTGCAGTATATCGTTTGGCGTGACAATCCTACAGATCCTTTAAATATATATCAACTTAACACCGTAACCTATGGTACGGCGTCAGCGCCGTATTTAAGTTTGCGTTGTATTCGTCAGCTTGCATACGATTGTGGTAACGTCATCACAGCTCGGGTAATAACCGAAGATGTATTCGTTGACGATTTAGTTACTGGTAGTGATAATTATCATGAGCTAATCTCCATCTGTGAAAAAGTTTCAGCGGTTTTACGTTCATGATGTTTTGTACTACGTAAATGGATATTTAACTCGGAGCTCGCTCATACTCAAGCAACACAGCAGTTTATCGGTGAACACACGCAAAATAAAACCTTAGGTATTGGTTGGTATAACGAGAATGACTACCTACATTACACTACACAAATAGACGAGTATAACTATATACCTAAGTTAACTAAACGAGTAATGTTATCAATAATATCACATATCTACGATCCGTTGGGTTTATTATCGCCCACCGTAATTATATCTAAAATTTTGCTTCAAAAGTTATGGCTGAGTAAGCTCGATTGGGATACGCCAGTACCTCGCGATATCGAACTTATTTGGAATATATTCTTGTTCGCTTTAAAACGATTAAATGAATTAAAAATACAAAGAACTGCACATATTTACCGACGCGTCACTAAATGCATAAGGCGCTTGTGCCTATGTACGTACCTATAACGATGATTCCGAAATCGTCGTAAAATTATTATGCGCAAAAGCTAAAGTTGCCCCTTTAAAGTATATAAGTATCCCGAGGTTAGAACTTTGTGGTGCTTTAATAGGCACAAGACTTTATAAAAGGATGATCGACGTTATTCGTTTAACATTCTCCAAGGTTATTTTTTGGACTGACTCGACCATCGTCATTGGCTGGGTTAAGACGTCGCCGCATCTCTTAAAGCCGTTCGTGCAAAATCGCGTAACCGAGATGAATGAGCTGACAGGTGACTCCGAGTGGTTACATGTGTCGAACGAAAGCAACCCAGCTGATATATTGTCTAGAAGATTAGCTTTTGATTCGTTGATAAACTGTGACCTTTGGTGGAACGGTCCGTCTTACTTCCAATGTCATAATAATTTTGATTCGTTAAGTAATAATTTAATTAATTTATAAAATTTGCCGGACATAAAATCTAATGTAGTACATAATTTTATCAGTTTCGACAACTTTGATTTTATTCAATTTAATAAATACTCTTCTTTCACAAAACTTAAACGCGTATGGGCCTACGTTCTTCGATTCATAAACAACGTACGAGGAGGCGGGGCTAATAAGTTGCACAACAAAGCAAACGGGTTTGTTATCACTGTCTGAGCTAGAAGAAGCGCTGTATACGTTGATTCGTTTTGCACAGATGCAATCCTTTCCGGCGATTTATGATAATTTACTGAATGAAAGAAGTTACACAGGTAATAATAAAGAATTAAATCGTGTATCTGGATTAAACGTGTTTTTGGACGATAAAAAATTAATTTGAGTTGGTGGTCGACTTCAAAACGCGTCTAATTTCGATTTTAATAAAAAAACATCCGTTTTTAATGTGCAGTCGACACTGGATGTCTTAATTTGTTAGTCAATCATGAACACAAGAGACTACTTCATGCAGGACCTCAACTCATTTTATACACCCTGCGCGAGGCATGGTGATAATAAGTGCAAGAGGTCTTGTGAGAAAAGTCGTTCGTCAATGTGTTACATGTTCTCGATTTAACAGTAGGATATCTAAACCTATAATGGGAAATGAGAACATTCAGGCCCCATACATTTTTGGGCCTTTTCTGAAAGTGGCCGGCCAACAAAAAAAAATGGTTCGTGTGTTTAGTACTAGTCATTTGGAGCAATAGTTAATATGGCAGCAAAGTTGTAGGATTACTCTATGTCAAATAAAACAAGTTGGATCATTCGCCATTTTCACATATTTATTGATTTTTACATTTTATATAAGACTGAAAATAACTGATATTTTTGAGTTCAATTACAAAAGTCTTCTAATTCTCATGCAATGAAACTATAACACCCTCCAAACCTAGTGCCGGTGGGCGTATAAATTCAGCATACCGTGCGAAACTCATGTACCACACAATAGTCATGGTGTGTGAACAACACCCCATTGTCCGTTTCCCTATTAGGCATGAGCAGTAATAATATGGAATGGCCTGTCTTCCATTAAGTGCTGGATCAGCTGTAATGTATACATGATACGTTTTCGACGAAACGTAGCGATTTTTTATACGGCCTCGTAATACGAGAAGATCCCGTCCAGCCATCTCCCGAACTTCTTCCACAGGAATATCCCCGGCGAGTTCTATGATGAAAGCTCCATCTGGTTGTACGTGTTCACTGTAGTAACTATGGGCTTGCTTCAGTTGATAGCTGCCCAAAGCAAACAGCGTCAATTCTTCTTCTTCTGTCAGTCTAGGGAAATTATTGAATTCATGCATATCGGCTCCCATGGCCTGAAACTGCTCTCCGTCTATTATAATTGTTTGTTATAACAAGTTCTGTCAAACTGTTTGGCGTATTGATCCGTTCATGAATTATCTCAAGGAAATCGCTTGCGTGCACGTTGTTGTCAATTAGGACATGGTAGCTGTTCAGCAATGCTGCCGCGATTCTGAAATAATCTATTATGTTACCTAATGCCCGGTTACTGTGAACATGTCTTAGTAAACGAAAATCTCTTTTGAAGCGACCATTTATCACTATGACCACCCAGCGGCAAATGGTCACAAGTCTAAATTTATTAGCCTGGTCAGTAGTAAGCTGGGTTTCGTTCGGGTGCTTTGTAATCTGGCATCTGAGCTACATAACCACATGCCTCCAGATTGCTTATAGCATCTCTAAAGCCACGGTCTAGGATGAAAACATCTCCATCCCGGTAAAACCAGTGCAACACGCCATCTTCGTCATTTAAAGCATTGTTTAAAATCTGGGCATCGGAGGTTGTTGCAGCGTATGGTCCCTCTACTGCAATTATCGTTCCATCACAACTACAAAAAAAGGCTTCAAAAGGTTTCGGAACTTATGATTACTGTACGATTTTCTCTGGAAAAAGTAATTAGAGCTTTTTTGGAGATATATGTATGTGCCATCGAGAATAATAATCAACTTTCTTTCTTCAATTGGACTATATGGATTGCCAAATAAACGCTCTGGAATCATAAGGTTCTTCTGCACTACTTCCTCTCTGGTTATATGGTCAAATCCGACACGGGATGGTACAAAGTCGCTTAAAAGCGCTTTCAAGCCATCTTTAGTTTTCGTTGATAGCTTGATTCGGACATTTTAAATATGGATGCTAACCGTGCATTAGAATCGCCTGTACGCATGTTCGCTAATACTGCTGCCATTATTGTCCGTTTGTCACGGTGTCGATTCAGACTGGTTAAGTTTTCCAGCACATCAGAGAACTGGAGGTGAGTAAGGCCTATCCACGTGTGCAGCCCATTTGCATTTATGTTTTCGTAATGCTCGAAGTTATAAAAATCGGTGGAGATTTTATTTTTCATCATAGTTAAAGTATGGACTATTTGATCAGCAGTGAATTCCTCTGTGAGGTTATCCTGTAGTGGAAGTAAATGCCAAATATCTTCCTGTAGGTGCTCTTCACACACTCGCCCATTTTCTGTAATAATAATATTGTACCGGCACAACATGCGAATAATTATTTCTTCTGGTACTCGACGTCTAGTCATATTATCACATTGTTGAAAAATGCAGAGATTAGTACTATTTGGAGTACGCTTGAATCCAGGCAATATTGTTTGGCGTCGTTGATTACCGACGTTTTCCTGTGGTGCGTCATTATCGTCGTCGTCTTGAAGTTAAGCGCGTAAAATCGCCTGATACAACCTTTCCGCTCGTTGCCAACAGAGTCGACAAATGAAATCGGTGGGCAGTACCTATAAAACTAAAAGATCTTGGTGTCTAAATGTTATGGAGAAGCTACCAAAATAATTTGATAGTGGTGAACTGTTATATCCTACCCATTTAAGTTATGGTCAATGTTTGCAACATGGTACATTATATTTTTATTTTTTGTATTTAATTACTTTGCTTTGATCGGTAATGTGTACTTATACTTAGAAAAAGGCAGCCGTGTAGCTTTGGGGTATAAATAATAATACGACAACCCACACGACACGTTCTAGGTACAACACTTATACTGTCATATTCCATAAAGGGAATTAAAATAAAAAGGGATAGGAAACTACTTACTTCATTATCCACCAGTTCGTCGATTACAATCTGAGCAATATCAATAAATTCTTGCTCTCGGGAAGACCAGGTGTATCTACGCCGTGTACCAATTGGTTCACGACACCTTATACACAATTGTTCAGCCATTGTATACCACTAACACACCACGAACAGAGTAAGAGTTGTCTAACTAAAGCGTAAGTATGTTTATTTACGATAAAGTACGTATGATAGCCGTCCGATGTAACACAAGTCGCATGGATAACTAACTAACAAAATGGCTTTTTTTACTTGAACGTATTTGAATGTCGCCGTCTCACTCACTCCACACGCCGCCGGCGAGCGAACTAGCGGACAAGATCAGACAGGTGTTGCCGCGTTCTATTGTGTTGTGTGTGACGTGATTGTAAAGTGCAGGTATAAAATGAGGGGCTATTTGTTACTCATTTCATTTCACAACGACTTCGGATGATTAGTATTAGTAATATTTATCATTATTTTATATTTTTCCTCACTTTCAGAAATCAGACAATGTATGAAAATGACAAATCATAGAACTTGTATAACTTGACTTATAGTAACCATACAACTTTGCTGCCATATTAACTATTGCTCCAAATGACTAGTACTAAATACATGTACCATTATTTTTGTTGTCCGGCACATTCAGAAAAGGCCCAAAAAAATGATCTCCTTTACCATCGGAATGTCTGGATGTGGGATTTCCGTTTGGACGGACCGACGTTGATTATGCTGGACCTATTATGATTTTGAATCGTATAGGAAGAGGTGCTAGGCAAATTAAATCGTATATTTCCTTATTTGTTTGTTTTATAACTAAGGCTGTACATATCGAACTAGTCACGAGCCTTTCGACGGACGACTATATTTTAGCTTTAAAACGTTTCATTAGTAAACGCGGAAAACCAGTAGCTATTTATTCCGACAATGGTAAAATTTTTGTTGGTGCTGAAAAAGAAATTCGAAATTTAGTTCATGATAATTCACAACAAATAAACGATTACGCCTCATGTGAGGGTATTGATTTTAATTTCATTCCACCGTATGCGCCGCATTTTGTAGGTATGTGGGAGAGTGGTGTAAGGTCTTGTAAACATCACCTTAAACGTATCGTTGGTAACACCAAATTAACATACGAAGAAATGAATACGGTTTTAATTCAAATCAAAGCCGTTTTAAACTCTCGTCCACTGTCACCCTTATCCACCGATCCTACCGATTTAACTCCCCTCACTCCTGGTCACTTCCTCACAGGCCGACCGTTAACTTCGCTGCCATGCGAGACCATTTCTGACACTGCAGGTCTGACGATGAACCGGTACCGCCGTGTGGAGCTGTTGCGGCAGCACTTCTGGCAAAGGTGGTCCAGAGAATACATTGGAGAAATTCAACAGAGAACCAAGTGGAAAACTCATCATGACGATATAGCCATTCATCGTCGCGTCCTAATCAAAGAGAAATTTACTCTGATTGAGAATTTACCACCACTTAAATGGCGTCTGGGACGCATAACTCGAATTTACCCGGCGTCTGATGGTGTCACACGTGTTGCCGACATCCGCACCGCAACCGGAACGACAAGGAGGGCGTTTTCAAAAATTTGCCCTTTGCCGCTGCAGCCATCCTACGACGAAGCCTGATGTTGGAAGCCGGTGTTTCCAAGGCGTAGGCAAGGTATGTTGCGGCCTAGCAACCCCATCTAGTTTTATGTGCGAACTAGATGGAGTTGCTAGGCCGCGACAAAACTAAATAAAAACTAGATAAAGCAACTGCCTACGACACTTTAAATAGTTGCTACCGTTATCCGCTGTGTGGCGCTGCGGCTATCGAGCCAGCGTCCATTTTGCGCGACATGAGACAGTGACCAGTGAAAATTTAAAATTCATTCTCTTTTCCAAATCGTAAGGCTCCGAACCATTTTCTTACTTTTATAAAGTTGTAAGAAACAATGTAAAACCGGAAAAAATAAACTAGAAATATATAATAAATTAGAACAAGTCTACATTGGTTTTTGAAGACCTCCGTAGTTTGGCCGATAGTTGCAGCCCCAACACTTATCATTCCCCGGCTTTTTGAGTAAATACATATTATACAACGTGTCAAATAAATGAGTGATAATATTTAAGTGTGGATAAGTATATGTACCTTACCTTATATAGAGTTCAATATAAAAGTATCAGCTCTAAAATAGTTACTTTTGTAAGAATCGAGTATTATTTGCTTTATAATATTCATAACTATCTGAGGATACATCATAGCATAATTATTAATCATTTATTTTGTTTAAATATTTTGTAATTGTTGATTTAATGAATTATATTTTATTAAATAATTGGATAATAATTTTTGTATTATAATTAATAATTAGAATGATTTTTTTTTCTGGCAAGTTCCGCTGAAATTGGCGACACTGATTATGGTAGGTAGTATAGTAGTAAAAGCCCAGTATCGCCAATATGGGAATTCAGTCGTCAGTACTAAGTTGTAATAGTTAAGTGCTTAGTGACTAGTGATACAGTAAAGAAATATATTTTTTTTTCAAGATCAAACCAAGAAGTATTTTTTTTATATCACCGAAATTCTTCTGCGGGCTTAGCATGGCGATCCGCAGAAATAATAAAAAAAAAGAATTATTCTATCAAAAACAGTTCGTTGCAAAACAGTTCTTAATCCATGGTAAAAAGTCATGGTCGTCAATAGAAGTGAACATTTCTAATTCATATATAATCATTATCAATAATAGCCATATTTTAAAATAGCTGCCGGGAATCTTGTCAAAAATGATCAAATTTTCAAGTAAATGACAGAACGTAAAGAAACTATTTGTCTTGGACCGCCCGCGCCATGATGTGGAGTAGTTGAAATTATTGTAATACAATTTGACATTGAATTAAGAAAACGTTTCTACTTTAGCTGTCAAAAGAGGCCATTTTGTGAGCTCTTGCTCGGGAAGAACATAAATGTTGTTTCTCATTACGACGATGTATTGACCTTGCTGCCTTACAATAAGAACTATTTTGCTCCGAATGGTATTAATGTTTCTTCAATCTGTCATTTTGTCGATTCTTCGGTCTTTCTAGGGTGCGCATGCTAAGCCTGCGGGTAGTTAATATCAGAAGTGGCAAAAGGATTTTCACGCTACAGGAAATCAAGTATGTTATTTTAAGACCATCATCGATTGAACGGGATTGTCGCCACAGGGAAAGAATGAATGACAGACGATCCCATACTGGCAGACGTAGCCGATCACGGTATAGCCGGTTTAGATCAAGCGGGGCATCGGAAAGAAGCCGTAGTCCGAAATTACAAAGTGGGTCTGCAAGACGTTCACGTTCCGGACGTCGATCTACATGCCGCCGCGAGATCCACAGTCCTGATTGTCATCGTGAAAAGTCGTATATAAAGTGTAAATGTTGTATATAAAGAGTCAAGAGTCAATATCATAATACACTCTAATAATAGCTCCCCACACTGATTTCAGTGACGGTGGCCGGTTTAATTGAAACCAGGCCAGCTACGCAGGAGTTATTTTATAGTGCCCAAGTGTGTGCGCAGTACACAAGAGCACTCTCTCTTCCTTTACTCTCGTAACCCAGTGGGACGAATAACCGACACGACTGGTGAGATATCAGGCGCAGGTCCGACTTTTTACATGCCCATCCGACGCATGGATCATCATTCTTGTCAGACAATCAGGTGATCAACCTGCATTGTCCTAACCAAACTTGGAAACAAGATTTTTTGTTATTCCAATGCGGGAATCGAACCCACGACCTCCGAGTCGAGAGCGAAGCTCTAAACCACTAGACCACGGAGGCTGTTAAAAGCCTCCGTGGTTTATTTTATTACTCTAATAATAAAATAATCTTAAACCGTTTACCAATTAATTTATTTTTAGCATAATTAAAGTATCTTTCTAAAAATAATAGGAAATTAGTCACCTCAACATCTACGCGTACGAAGTCGCGGGAAAAAGCTAGTCTAAAATAAAATAATTATGATTCAACGTTGTAGTTTAATTTTGTAACCTTTTTTCTTACGACTGAGCGACTTTCTCGTCGCTCAGCATAGACATTATTATTATAATACAGACAATATTTTTTCGAATTCCGTAGATTCATTTCCAATGTACTCGATAGTCGTGTGAGGCACGAAATCTGTGATTTTTTTTTACACAAATGGCTTCTTTTTTTCTAAAAAGTCCAAAAATACACTGTAAAAATTTCATTACAAAAGAGCAATAGCTGTAGAAGTAACATCGAGTTGAACACGGAAATTTAAAAAAAATAATTATTTCGCTATTTTCACGAAAAGTGCATTTTTCTCCATGACGCTGTTACTTCTAAAGGAAAGGAAATAAATTTTTATATTCAGATTAATTGACCAAAATACGTAAATCCATGTACTTTAGCCACTCATCTCACTCACCATAGTCGGTATGTCAACGTTTTAAGCGACTTTTCGTGAACTTCCCGCTCGCCTATTAGACTAGTTAAATGAAAATCCACGTCATCACCTGATTATAAATTTGATTCAATGACCTCTGATAGGGCTTGCACTCAAATATTTTTTCTAATATTTCAAATTAGTTTTTCTCCAAAATTGTATGGTTTACAAATTTTTGCTACTACTTTTCGGATAATACCTAAACCAAGAATTACGCTAGTAAATTTTTATCACTCAGATTTGTTAAACGCTGTATAGTCTTTTTATTTGTTATCGTCTTTTACTATGTAGGTAATTAATATTCAGAACTATTACTCGACACTAAAAATAATACAACACTAATTAATTTCTTATAATAACATCATACAAACCATCTGGTTGCAGTCCCCGCACGGCTCAGAACATAGCTTTTTGCAATAATGACCGCACGGTAACATTCGGGTACATTTTTTCTTGCAGGGCTCTTTGTCAATATCATTTGAACAGACTGCATTTTCTCTGTGCGCACACGTACTTCTTTTCTTTAACACCTACGACAATAGTCACTTTGTTAAGTCTAATTTGTTTTTCTGTAAAGTGTATTATATTGCAAAAATTTATTGAATTTATTATCTATTTCTGGTATCTCGACTAATCTGCTGTTGTCAAGTTCAATTTATTTACCTTTACGAGGCAGTAGTCGCACTGTTCGTAGCACAATTTCTTGCACAGGTGGTTTTCGGGTACTTCCTCTGACTGGTTCGAGCACTTCTTGTTCGCTCGGGTACACGGCTTTCGACACTCGTACTAAAAACAATGCAACATTAAGCAATTAAAAGCTTCTTTGTTCTAGCTTAAATCTTGAAAACAAATGGTTAAAAGAATGGTCTCGTCGGAGCGTCTTCAATTTACTTTTTTTGCAAGAAAGTGTGGGTACTCGTAGTCCTGTGCGCGGACTCGGGTGCGTCACTCGCTTCTTCTCAATTTTTGCGCTTATGGGGAGCAGGTCGTGCATGCAGCATGCGTCCGTGGTACTTCTCTATTCGCAGCGACGGAAAACCGTTAGGTTTTAGACGATAAAACTCCAGTATACCATGTAAGTAAGTAACCATGAAACCATTGGCATTACAAAAGAGGACTTATTTTTCGAAAGAAATGTAATGCTTACTTAGGTGAAAAGTGAAAAGAGACAAAAATGTAATTTTCAGGAATTGTCAATAGTAACTTACTTTTTCGTGAAGTGGGTCGTGATTAACGTGGCATTTCCTAACGCACGTGTGGCCGCACAAGTCCAGGCGATGGTCGCAGGGAACTGTGCATCTTGTTAGTTTTATGTCAACCCAGCATTGTTTCTTGATCTGCAAATACATTTTTTTTCCATGACAATTAGTTGCTAAAATAGTTTTTTGCAGCAATTTAGCCGTGTGGGGAATTTCATCACAAAGGCGCATATTGTCTACGGTTTATTTGGACCCTCCGTCGATGCCTCCACCAATAGGCTACTTGACTCATAATTTTCCCTGTATGGTTTAGCAAAACGTAATATAGCGAAATCATGAAATAAAAGAAGATGGTTAAATAAACTAATTTGAAAAAAAAAAAATTTTGAACTGACGAAAACACTATATATATAATATTATCTGTGCGTTGCATTGGCCATGATGTGACGTCATATGATTAGTAAACAAATAAACTTCACTTGTCAACCATGCATAGTGAACTGAGCTGTCAAGTAATTGTTTACTATTAGTATGACGTCAGAGCACAGATTATTTATCGACAAACATGGCGGGAGGCGTTTTCTGCTGTTTTTAAAAAGCGTATTTTTAAATTAAACTTTTGTGGGTTTTTATGGTTTTAAAATAATATTCTATTGTTTTTTTTGTGGTAACGGATCAATTATTATTAATCGCATAGGACAAAAATAAAAAATAGATTTTCTTAATATATAAATGATAAATTAAGTATGTCAAATGTTATTGTCCGATTTCGCTCAAAATAATTTTCCTAAAGAGTTTTTAGAATGATCTATCAGCATGAAAACTTACAAGTATCTATCTCCCATAGCTTAGAAATGCCAGGACCCCCAACTTATAAACCACTTTGGAGGCCGATTACTCAAAAGTGGTTGACTTCGTAAAAAAGACATGTATCAAACCTTGCCTTTATTTTAAGAGACCTATTCAACAAAACCCCATACGATGGGGTAGAACTAAAAAATATTTTTTATCCCCGCTTTACATGTATGGAGAGCAACCCCTAAAGTATAAAATTATATAACTATACCAAATTTCATCCATCTATATTTATAATTACAGAAGTAAGAGCGGACGGACAGACAGACAGACGGACGGACAGAGCGAAACTATAAGGGAGTACTACGGAACCCTAAAAATTAAGGGGGGTTTTCAAGTAATTGTTACGATTTTAGAGTTCTTACGGGTTTCTGTATTAGGTTAGGTTAGTAAGGTAAGGTTAGTTAGAGAATTATATTTATGAGTGTTGGTAACACTAAATTTACCTGATGGCCACACAGGGGTAGTGAAACGTCCAGCATGGTGCGGCAATTTACTAGGTTAGGGTCCTCGTAGCAGAACACTTCGTTTTCGTGGCCGCATGGAAACTTCTTAGTCATTCGCACTTCACACCGACATGGGAGTCTGCATTTCAGTTGACACGGGTGGTTCTTCTCACATTTCCTGAAAAAAACTTCAATATTAACATATTTGAAACGAAACGAGCAGGCGGATCGCCTGGTGGTAAGCGATCATCGCCGTCCGTGGACATCTGCAATACTAGAGCTATTATAAGTGCGTTCCCTATCATTAAAAGTTAAAACTATTCGGCAACCGTTACTTTCACTCACTCAGCAGTACTACTACTACTACTAATACTAATCTATATGGAAATAAAATTTGAATTTGAGCGAAACACAATATTGTAAGCGTTCTTTGTTTCACGCCGGTTTTCTGTGAGGCCGTGGTATAATCCAGTCGAGCAGGCCCAAAAGCTCGTGCCGAAGCAATAAGCTATTTCCTCCAAGTATTTCAAACATTTATTTACGGCCCTTCGGACGTTGTAACAAGCAGTCCTGGATTTATAATTAATAGGCCGTATAGGCCGCGGCCTAGGGGCGGCAGCGTCCTAGGGACGGTAGATTTCAGAGGACGGTCAATTGATTTCAGAGGATTAAAAGTCAAACACGTCCACTGGTTTTCTCATGGTTTTTTATACTTTCAATAAATCCCTATTGAAAGAAACTGATTCCTATCGATACCTATACTGTCGCGTGAGTGATAGATGAGAGCAGCGAAGGGCGAAGGCGAACGGTGCGACAGTGGCTCAACGTAAAAACCCCCCCTTCCCGCACTCTCCGAGCCGTTTGCGCCCGACGCCCAACGCCCGCGCCAGTGTTTTGCAAGCATCGATCGCATACGCACGCTACACTCTCGTCGTTGAATACCTACTTTATTTATTACCTAAACAAAATACGTATAACGAACGACTACCGAATAAAAATCACAGTGATTCTCAATATACTTTGTTGTTAAGCTTCAGTTTTTATTGACATAGGTAAGTGCTACACAATAGTGAGCAATCAATACTCTAATATATTTTTAACACTCATTAAATGAAGACTGTCCCTCATTAAAATGAAAGATACTTTCACATTGGTGGTTTATTTGTGTATTTCTACATTTTTATATTATTTTGAGTCCGACGTTTCGGTTGTTTTTATGCTTTACAGCTTCCGTGGTCGCGGTTAACTCCGCGAAAATGTAGAATCCAAAAATGTAGAAATAGGTACTTATTATGTATTTCCGTATGTATTACACTTTAAGTAAATCGCAATTTAAACCTTAGCTCAAATCTCAGGAAAAAGAGTCTGACTGACCTGGAAGTTCTAGGCGCGAGAACTAAAATAGTAACTACGGCAAGCTTTTAGGTGTAGGTATATTATTGTGGAGCCTTTTTCTTGTAAAATAAGTATTATATTTTCTTATAACTTATAAATTATTAGAGGTTTCACATATTATTGATATTATATGATAGAGATGTTTCACATATTGCTATTAAACCCCAACCTACTTATTATTAATGTAAATCTGAATTTGTTTGCTTGTTTATTACACTTTCACTACTAAACCGCTGAACAGATCGTGATGACATTTATATATTGCACAAGAGAACTCGGGGACTAGTAGTAATAAGGAAAATAAATATGAACAAGGTTCTATTCCGATTGAGGTGAAGAGTGACCATTGCAATCATTCAGATCAGTCGTGTTCAGTAAAACCTGCTCATCCTCCTGATTCTGACACCGAAAGACCTTCAACAAGTGTCAGTATTACTGACACTGTAGCCATTTCTTCGCAGTCTGACTTTATATTAATAAAGTCAGACTGCGAAGAAATGGCTACAGTTGCGACGTATATTGAAATTGAATCAACCATAAAACTAAACAGAGATCCAGCCTTATGCGAAATAAACGATTTAACGAGATATTATTGCAAGAGATGGTTTCGAACAAAACAAACCCTGTGATTTCACAAGAAGTGCGAGAATGTATTCCGAACATCGCCGTTATTTACCAAAAAATATATTTTACAGAAAAATGAAGAATAATGAAGTTAAAGAAAGGAATTGGCTCGTCTATTCGGAAAGAAAAGGCTCCGTATTATGTGGACCCTGTTTAGCCTTTGGATCTATTGAGAACAGGACACAGTTTGACGAGGAAGGATTCAATGATTGGAAGAATGCAGAAGTTCGAGTAGCTCAACACGAAAACTCTCTAAATCATAAATCCTGCATTCTCGCTTTAAGAGCTAGGGGTATGATCCAATCTTCCTTAACTAGCCAACTTAACGAAGAAATTTCTTACTGGAGGAACATTTTAAAGAGAGTTGTTGCTGTAATAAAAGGATTAGCTTCTAGAGGTCTCGCTTTTAGAGGAAGTAATGAAAAATTTGGTGACCGGCACAGTGGAAATTACTTCATGCTCATCATCATCAATGTTTATACGATGAACTTTTATGTAACGGAAATAACTTTACAAAGAATAACATTACTACCATAGATCTCACTGGGGATGATACAATAAATAACTATCATACTATGTGTAGCAAAAATAAATTAAAAAAATATATTAAAGTTAAAAAATGTATTAGGAAAACTGAGATACTAGTGCAAAAAAACAAAAAAAATGTAAGGCAGCTTATACGGTTGACAAAAAATAAAAACATTAATAAAAATCAATTATTAAGCTGCTGTAAAGAGCTAGAAAATACTAGGCTTAGCTATGAGGCGGATGTAAGTAGCCTTCAATCTGAAATTTCACAGTTGCACTGCTCATTGACACTTATTCAACAAAAGTATGAATTAGCGCAGAAAGAAATTTCTGCACATATATCAGCTATGGATGACCTAATTGAAATTGGACGGTATAATGAGGACCGTGTAAATTATTTTTATAACAATTGTAATTGCCACAAAAATATCAATAATTCTCAGTACGATATTAATAAGTCAGTTATCTGTTCAGAGTTGAAGGCTTGTACTGAATCCTCAAAATATTATAAGACACAGACACATACCCCAGAGTCTGGTTTCATTAGCATTTACTGTGATGAAATAGGCCATGGACTTGGTGTGTATCTAAATAAATTGTGTTTGGGACAACAAGTAACTAGCACTTGTTTGCCGGGGGCATCATTTGAACAAATCATTAGCCGGGCAATAAATTCTACTTGCTGCCCCAATACAACTTTAGTTATACTAGTCGGGAAAAGAGGAAAGTTAAACAAAAAACAGATGTTAGATTATATAGACACATTAAGTAACAAAGAAAATATTTAAAAAATCTTATTGTTTACCTTTCCTTACATCAAATTATCAAATAATAAACTGCCGCACGAGAGTAAAGAAAATTATATTAGGTTTAAATTGAACAACCTACTGTGTAGTGCTACTAATCAAAATTGTTTAGTTTTAAATAAGACTTTACCACAAAGCGATGTGGTTGACTTTAATAATATTTTTATCTCTAGGTTAAATAATCTAACATATGATAAGTATTACTTATCTAAATTTTTTACACGACATTTAGCTAAATGGCTATATAATTTTTTAGTTTTAAGACAAGCCAAAAAATTGGCTAAGCCGACCACTGCTTTTATTGAGCAGTGTTCTTATACTGACAATTTTAGTAGTAAAAACTTGGAATATGTTCCAAATAATTTAAATTAGATTATAGGACAACAGAGGCTCACTCTAGCAATTTCTTAGCTGGAAATATTTATACTGATGCGTCCTACGAAGGGCCTAGTAAGAACTCTGGGAAAAACTGTAATTTTAATATAAACTTGGTGCATCAAAATTTACAAGGCATAATAGGGAAAGAATTAGAACTTGAGTTATTTTTAAATGAATTTAAAATTGTCATTATATGCGTAACAGAACATTGGTTAAAAAATCATGAATTAATATTTAACTATTGTGATCACCAAGTAGGGAGCTCTTTCTGTCGAGAAAATGTCATTACGGGTGGCTCCTTAATTTTTATTAATAGAAAATTGAAATGTAAAGAACGTAAAGATATTGTAAAACTGTCTAGTGAACGAATTATTGAGTTGGCTTGTATTGAGTTGAGCCACCTTATTATTGTATGCGTATACAGGCCTCCATCAAGCTTATACGATTCTTTTGAACAAATAATGGATCAAGTGCTGACGAAAGTATGTGTCTCTAATAAGAAGATTATTGTATGTGGTGATTTTAATATTAATTTATTAGACTCTAACTCCACCACAGTTAGATTCACATCTTTGTTCAAATCGTATAATCTAATTAATTTATTTTATGAACCAACAAGAATATGTGAAACAACAGCTACTTGTATAGATAATATTTTCACAAATGTCACTCCTTTTAGGAAAGACATAATTAATGTACTTAACTCTGATCACTGTGGACAGCTAGCATCATTTGATCTTAAATGTGATAATAATCCGATAGAAAATATAGAGTTTATTCCTGTAAACACAAAACGTATTGAGAAATTTAGAAGTAAATTACTTTCAAGTTTTCAATGTTTGAATGAGTCAATTAATCCAAATGAAACTTTTAATAATTTGTTTAAAGTAGTAAAAACCAATTTGACTCTGTATTTACTTCTAAATCGGTCAGATTTAATAATAAAAGAAATAATTTTAGTAACTGGGCAACTGCAGGTATTATTATTAGTAGACAAAGATTGTATGACTTGTATAACGAGAAGGCAATGAACAGGAGTGAAGCTTTTAAACTATATGTCAAGAAATACTCGAAGATTTTAAAGAATGTCAAGCAGCGAAGGTTCTTCACATCAAAGAAAAAATTAAGAACTCTAAAAACAAAGTGGAAAATTACCTGGAAAATAATTGCAGATGAAACTGGAAGAGTCGCCAGTCGCAACTCTAAATATGAACTTTATATTAATGATAAAAAAGTTAGTTCTGACATTGAAGTTGCCACAGTATTTGAGAAGTTTTTTGCAGACATTCCGATCTCAACTACGAAAAACTTAAATTCATCACCTACAGTTGCCGAAAAATTACTTAGAGATAATGTGAAGGAATGTGATGTAAATTTTATTTTCAAAGAAATAGACTCTAGAGACATTATCAAGGCATTTGAATTACTTAATATTAAAAGTACAACTGATCTCTGGGGTATGTCCACAAAAGTTATAAAACCAGTAATTGACATCATTGCCCCTAACCTAGCATTAGTTTTTAATAATTGTTTTAAAAGTGGCGTGTTCCCTGACTTGATGAAGCACAGCAAGGTGATGCCTCTCTTTAAAGCTGGGAATAAATCAGACCCAGCTAACTATAGACCAATATCCATATTACCGACTTTAAGTAAAATTTTTGAGAAAATTATTCTAAATCAATTACTTTTTCACTTCAACTCGAATAAATTGTTACATAGTAATCAGTTTGGTTTTACTAAAGGTCGGTCCACAACAGATGCAGGCATCAGTCTTCTGTGCAGTATATTTGAAGCTTGGGAGAGGTCACAGGATGCACTTGGTATATTCTGTGATTTATCCAAAGCATTTGACTGTGTGGAGCATGATACGCTGTTCAGGAAATTATATCATTGTGGTGTAAGGGGCACTAAAGCTTCTAAGCTCTTATCTAATAAATAGAACACAGACTGTAGAAGTTAATTCCAAAAGGTCTAATGGTACTAAAATTAAACTAGGAGTACCACAGGGGTCTATTTTGGGCCCTTTTCTATTTCTCATCTATATAAATGATCTACCTTATCTAGTTAATGATAAGCATGAGATAGTACTTTTTGCTGATGACACTTCACTAATTTTTAATGTGAAGCGACGACAATCTAACAATGACGAGGTAAATAGTGCTCTCTCAAAAATAGTACATTGGTTTAATGCTAATAATTTACTGTTGAATTCTAATAAAACAAAATGTTTAAAGTTCAGCTTGCCAAATGTTACGCAGGCACAAACCAATATATTATTAAATAATGAGAAAATGAAATTAGTAGACACCACTGTATTTCTAGGTATAACATTAGATAGTAAGTTACAGTGGGGACCACATATTGCTAAATTGGCAGATAAGCTGAGTTCTGCAGCATACGCTGTTAAAAAAATTAGAAAAATTACCGACATAGAGACCGCGCGATTAGTTTACTTTAGCTATTTTCATAGCATAATGTCGTACGGCATCCTCTTGTGGGGAAACGCTGCAGACATTAATACAATATTTGTGCTGCAGAAACGTGCTATACGTTCTATTTATAAGATGTCGACTTTTGAATCTCTAAGGGAAAAGTTTAAAGAAATAAAAGTTCTGACCGTCGCATCTCAATACATTTTGGAAAATGTGTTATATGTAAGAAAGAATCTAAACAACTTCAAAAAGAAATGTGATAATCATTGTGTAAACACTAGAAATAAGAACAAGTTAGATATGCCAGTGTTCAGACTAAGCAAAGTTAGTAAATCCTTTAAAGGCCAATGTATACGCTTATACAATATAATCCCAGAAAAGGTTCAAAACCTTCCCATTAATAAGTTTAAAACAGTAGTTAAAGAACGTTTGTGTGCCAAAGCGTATTATAAAATTAATGACTTCATTCAAGACGGCACACCTTGGGAATAAGGTGGCTCCTTATCTTATTATTTGTTACATAGACATAAGTAAACATTGTATAATTTTGATTTTAAAAGAATAATTTTCCATCTTTTTGGTAAAAGATGGCCCCAGACGAGTTTCTTGCCGGCTCTTCTCGCTGGGTTAGTTCTCGAACCGGTGGTAGGCATCACGTAGTATCGACGTTCAAAAAGAGTATTTAAAAATACCAATTTTGAATTTTTTTATTCAAAAATTTTGATTTTGATTTTGCTTCTAGAATTAATAGCAGAGTTTGACCCATTGTTAACCAAACACATTGAAAGATATGCAAACCAGGGATCTGGAACAACTAGCTACCTTTCCAAAACTGTCTGCGACGAATTCATTTATTTCATGGCTGAAAAAGTACTAATATACATCAGTGATGAGATAAAAAAAGCAAAGTACTTTTCTTTGATTGTGGATTCTACACCGGATGCAGCACAAATAGACCAGCTAACACTTGTGATTCGATATGTTTTAGATAACGGAGAACCATGTGAGAGATTTATTAAATTCTTGCCTTCTGTAGGACACAAGGCTCAATAAATGTTTAATGCCATTACTATAGAGCTGGAAAAGTTAAAAATTAATCTCAAAGATTGCCGCGGTCAGTCTTATGATAATGCCTCTAACATGTCAGGGATTTACAATGGTTTACAAGCAAAAATTCAAGAACAAGGACAATACGTTTGTTCCTTGTGCAGCTCATTCATTGAATTTGGTGAGAACCTCGGCCGCTGAGTCTTGTACAGAAGCCTGCCACTTTTTTATGTTGCTAGAGGAGGTATATACTTTCTTCGTGAAGTCAACTGAACGTTGGAAAAAATTAAAGAAAGAGATAGGAAGAGGAAAAACACTCAAGAGAGTGAACCTCACTCGTTGGTCGGCTAGAGCCTGTAAAAGTCTAAGAGATTCCTGGGATGAAGTAATTACAGTTTTAAAAATGATTGAAAATGACATACAGAGAAACCGGTCCCGCGAAATGAGGCAAAGGGAATTCGCATCAAATTAGTAAAACTTGAAACTGCGTTCATGGTCGTATTTTGGAATGCTATTTTGGAAAAGTTAAATAAAGTGAGCGTTCAGATTCAGAGCTCATCTGTAGATGTATTCTAATCTCTATGGATCTCTAGTAGAGTTTACAATAGCAGAACGAGAAAACTTTGACTATTTCGAAGAAAAAGCAATTGAGGTGAGCACACTTAAGCAATTTCAAAGTGAAATAAAGAGACAACCTAAAAGAAAAAAAATGATCGATGAAACAACGAATGAAGAACCTGAAATCCCTCCGGCTCCAGAGATTATTTCAGAGTAAACACTTTTTTGGTCATCCTTGATAGACTGAGAGCTGAAATACAGAAAAGGCATAATGCTTACTTAAACTTTGAAGAAAAATTTTCATTTTTGCCAAAAATGACTGAACTTTCAACACAAAGAGTTACAGAAAAAACCCAGTCTCTCGTGAAATATTATACCAATGATTTAGAGGATGATTTGATTCAAGAATGTGTGCCATTTCAGAGTCACATTTCCTCTGATAAAACTGCAGTGTGTACAGTGAAGCCCGAATCAAATTCACTACTCAGTCTCTCAACGTTTATGAGGAATCAATATCTGTCTAATGTTTACCCTAACTTGGATATCGCTCTCCGCATTGCACTTTCCACTCCGGCTACAAATTGTTCTGGGGAAAGGAGTTTTTCCTGTTTAAAACGCGTGAAAAATTATCAAAGGTCTTCATTGTCTCAAGAAAAAATGAATTCTCTGGCTCTTCTCTACATAGAAGCAGAGATAATGAACACCATAAACTATGATGACATTATAGATGATTTTGCTATTAAGAAGGCCCGTAAAAAATTGTATATCTTGTTTCTTTTTTACGCTCTCTTTCTTCATGACTAATTCATTCGTTTATTTAAATAATAATTTTCATTTGTAGTAAAGGAGGCCCCTTTACTACAAATTGAAAATTATTATTTTAGAAAGCTATGTACATGGGGCGACGGAAATAAAGTGGCCTACACTCATAAAAAATATAAATCCGGCAGTGGTAACAAGTAGGTCCCATTTTGTAGTAGGTCAAAAAAGCCTATACGAAACGATATTACCGTTCACAATTCATCTGACATTTAATGTCCTTGTGGTCGCGATCATACGAATGACAAAGGTGAGCGCATTGATGACCACACACAAGCTTGTATTCACATTTTAGAAGACATCCTCCTTCCGGCACTTTCTGGAAGTCCTCTGCTGAAGAAATCTGAAATTTTTATTAAGCTGTGATATGATAACGGTAAACAAGGTAGCAAATCTGTTTGTTTGTATTGTAGGATAATATTCTTCATTATAACATAATACTAAAACGCGTGACGCGTAACAAATACAACACGCCTAACGCTGCGTACTCCCGCTAACATTGTAGCGCGTAACGTAACGGTAGCCTACAAACATTGTTCAGACAGCCTGACCAGCGTGAGCGGGGCTAATCACATTCCCTTTCGACTCGGATTCGATAAATAAATTTAAAAAAAGGTATCGAATCCAAGTCCAACGTAACTAGTGAATGAATAGACATTGTTATTTTATTAACCGATCTCATAACAGCTTTTGGTAGTGTTGAGACAATAAAAAGATAAATAAAAAGATAAAATTAAGATCTTTCAGTACAAGGTTTTTATATTACAGGCTAGGCTTTAAATACGTTAGTTACAAAACAAACGGAAATATTGTGCCGCGAAACGGTCGCACCGCACATACAAAGAAGCGACCAAACACGCAAAATCTTTTGTGTGTTGCTTATTTGGCTTCTTTTTACCCGACTACGGCGAATCCAAATGGAAGGGTAATGATTTTGACAGTCTTTGTTACATTTATGTGTATATGTATGTTTGTCCCACCGTAGCGTCTTAACTACTCATCCGATTTAAATGAATAAGGTGTCAATAGATTCGTAATAATAGCCCGGGTAACATAGGTTATAGAGGTGTTTTTTCAGTCAGTAACCAAACTTTCAGAAGTGAATATATACTCTTGAATATAAGCAACTTTTACTATGGTATCATCTTTCCTACTTGAAAAAAATCAAAGTCAAATCTTAAAGTTTGGTCAGTGACAGAAAAAACACCTGTATAATTTAACGTAGTTGGGTTATAGTCTAACTTTTGATTAATAATTATTCGTAATATTATATTTAACCAAAGCAGCAAATAAATATTATTTACCATGTTAGTTTCATTCTTGTGATTCTCACATCTGATCGGCAAACTCGTACCCACGTGCCCGCCTTCATTTAAAACTTTGTCAATTGTACTCCATAAAGTTGACATTTCTTTCAATAGTTTCATATTACCAAAAATATAAAAACCTGAAAGTAGGTAATGTTAAAATTCATTTCATATTTTGTAATTGGCTACTTGACATTACGTAATCTCAGGAAAATTACAATAATGAGTAATTTGTAATTTCAAAATAAATACAAATTTGAGTGCTGAGTTTAATTAAGCTGTATATGTCGCAGTCATCTGGTTAATAAGTCAACTAATTTTGGATGCCTATGCAGTTCGTTAAACGTCAATATCTAATTAAATGGTCATTGCGCGCAACGTTTCATCAGGTGGCTGAATGTCGTGTAGTCATTTAGTTCAATTTGATTTTATTGGATTTGTGATCTTTGATTAATCACAGGGGTGACTACGAGTTCACAAATTATGTGCGACTACTTTTCTACCATTAACTTAACTAGTAATAGTGAATTAAGTATTTTCAATAAATAAATTAGTTTTGATGATAATAAAAATACATAAATGGATATATAAGGATTGGTAAAATCAATTACGGATATTTTGATCTACTAAATATGTAAAAATATTTAGGCAGAAAAATAATTTAAAAATTTCGAATTATATATATTTATTATACTAAATAAAGTTACATTGAGTTGTATAAGGCGCTGAGGTCATTTAATTCACAGAAACAGCTTACTTTAAAGCGAAAGCAGTTATAACCTAAATTATATCAGCTGTGTGAGGTCTATGACCTCCATAGCGTAGGAACGTAATGTAATTTTATTAAGTTTTTTTTTCTACATTTTATAATTATTTTTCGGCCTAATCGTCTTTACTTATAAGCAGTAGGATCATATGCCCAAAATTCCGTAATTGATTTTACCAAGCCATATATAATGATTTTAATTCATTATAATAATTATATTGTATTACACGCCAGGCTCATTGGCAACTGTATTTTATTAGTTTTTCACGTTTGTTTCATCTAGTTCAATTAAAGGCATTCGGCCAAGGCATCTCGGACAAGGCATTAAATTGAATGCCGATTTTTTATGAACGAATTAGGCGTCCAATTAGCCGCCTAAATTAATGAAATGGCTGCGACATCTACATTACCTTCTCTAGCCCTCGATAATGCAACGCAAATCCTGTTTTCGGTTCCCAAAAAACCTATTCTGTTATCATCGTTGTTCCTCACTAGGGACAACAGAATAATTTTTGATTCCTCGCCCTGATAATTATCTACTAAAGTCATTTTGACCCGATCAAGGTGAGGATAATTGATCCGTTCCTGTAAAAAGTAGGTATACAAGTCAAAATAATGGTGTACGCAAATTAAAAAAAATACATAATCGACAAAAACTTACTTTACGCATATAAAACATTTGACCCGAGTACGCGGCTAGGATAGTGACGTCATCGGCGTCGTACCCCTGCTGTATTATGTAGTTGGCCAACAGAAGAACCAAGTCCGCTTCCTTTGGATTACTTTTGCTGGCACTGTCCGCCTCTGCCTGCGTATCAAAACACTCGTGTCAATCATATAATATATGAAATACTCGTGTCACGGTGTTTGTTATTGAATTCCTCCGATCGATTTCTATGAAATTTTGCAGGTGTATTCAGTAGGTATGAGAATATGTTGTTAGCTATTTTTCATACCCCTTAGTCATAAGGGTGGCCCACCCCAACTTTTTTATTTTTGTCGTTTTCATAAAGGAGATCGGCAAGTCGCCATACATTTATTTAATAGTAATTAAAATACTTGGCCACAAAAAATATTTATTGTATGTTGTACTTTATGAACAAAGGAACAAAAAAATCAATATATATATACAATAATATACAATAATAATACATTAAACTCGGGGATAAAAGATAATTGATTAAATATAACCTAACCTATTATTCAACAAATTGCCCTAGTGGCGGTTTGCGGAAAGCGACATTACTTGTGAAATCAATTAAGTAATTAAATTAATAACTAGTTTGTTTCAAAATGCAATATGCTATGCAATATGAACAGATAAATATAGAGGTCGCTTTCACGTTACGAAAACCAAAAACATAATAATTATTTTTCTTGGTATAAATAGTATAGAGGGATCTATTTTACAACCCAAGTAATATATTTTTTTTTCATAAAACTAGTACCCTGTTAAACTATAGAAAAAGAAAATAACTTTATATCCTCCAATAAAAATAAATATATCTATTCGGATAGAGATATACTTTTTAAGTACTATAAAACCACATATGTTCGAAATTTGGACGCTTTTGATGAAAAATCGGGCAGGATTCGCCAGTGTCCTTTAAGATTTTGCATTAAAAAAAATATTATAACTAAAATAGTTATTGTCCATTGGGCCACGCCTGGCGTCCTGCATATTACGAAGCGGAATAATATGTGGAATTCCACTTATTTTTTTACAACCACCGTTCGTGCGATGCGACTAATGAGCACCTGCGCTCATTAGTCGCAACGCACGAAACGGAACGGTACTTACCACTTCTTTGTGGTCGTGCGTGAAGAAGAATAAGTTGGTCGAGATCCCTCGCACGTCCGGGAAGTGTTCGACAGAGGGATGGTTCTGGAGGTCCGGGTATATATGCGGCGCGAGCAGCCGCGCGAACTCCGGCCGCATGCGGTGCTGCACGCACAGTCGCCGCGAATGCACCGAGTTCAGGATCATGCGCTCGAACAGCGACACCTCGATGTTGTACTGCCGCGCCAGCTGCACGTGCGCCGCCGACGGACGCAGCTGCTTGTGATCGCCTGCATTGGATGAAGAAATTAATGCCAAAAAAGCCTCGTTTCGTTTTCACTATGTACTTAACTTCCTGACAAGTTGAGAAAACTACTCACACACATGGATAACTAAATGCACATGGACATAGTGCATTTAATCGAATAGAGGTAGAGTAGAATCTTGCCTGTCCATATAAATTAAACAAAAACGCTACCTATTTACATTGTCAGACTTAACCTCGCATAGAATAGAGGAGTAACAGCTAGCGTATAGAGCTTAATCTCAAGATTAATAACTGTAAATAACATAAGATACCCGGCTAATAGAAGAAGATATAATATATCGCGCTCCATTATTTACCTTACCACACATGCTAATGGGGAAGAAAGATATTATGTCTAAGTTTTTCCTTATCGATATGAATAATTAATCTTTTGAGCGTCGCACTACATTGACAGTTCGAAACCCGCAAGCGTCACGGTACTTTTGAGGCTAGCTTGGCCTTACCCTCCAGATGATATCGGAACTGGACCTCGCTCGATATGTTAACACCAAGTATTCCAATGTTGGATGAGATAGTTAAAGGGGTGCTTTCAAAACGAGGACATACGACCATCGGTAACTTTATAGCGGTGAACGCGCAAATTTGTGTCTTAGAGGGGTTGAACTGGACTAAGTTAAGTCTACCCCATTCAGAGACTTTCTCCAACGAAATCTCAATTTCAGAAACAAGTTCGTTTCGACTCTCAATGACGTATTGCCATTTTTTTATTAACCTAAGGGCATGTTTCACAATTTACTGATGAGATAGGTTATTTGCATGTTTTGTCTCTGTCGCTCGATATAAAGTAAGCAGCGACAAAACTTCCGATTAAGCTATCCGACACATATTAGAAGATTGTGAAACAGGCCCAAAACATTTTACTTTGACTGTTCACTTTTTTTACGTAACAAGTGGCGACTGTGTGTTCGTTATTTATGAATTTTAATTAGTTCGGAGCCCAATTCGCTCCCACACTACAACGAATTATTGGATAATACTTACCTTAATGTGGTATTTAAAATCTTACCGATTAATATAAGATGTTGACAATCTTTTGTAAGGGATGTAATAATATGCTGTTCTAGCACTTCAGCGGCCTCCTCGACGATCACTGCAAATCATCATCATCATTGTCATGTTTTGTTATTAAGCGTTCTATCTACAATCCAGGCTTCTCCAAGGTAAAGGCCGGGCAAAACAACTACTAATAATTACAAAAGGAGACGGTTTCAATATCTACTAGTTTGGGCTTAGTGTTTTAAAAGGAGTGTGCCACTTTAAACAAAACGCACTACCATATAAAAACAAATTACCGATGGGAGGGCCTATGTTTTTTATTAACTTTCTTAGTCTCGCGGCACCGCTTGTTGTCATGCCTATAATCTTCACATTTGATAACACCTCACAGTCTTGAACTAATCTAGCTTCTTCATATGTTTTGAGAAGATTTCGTACCATTTTCTAGAAAGCAATAACTAAAAATCTAACCCGTCTTTTAAAAAGTTAGATAAAACAAGAAAAAGATAAATATTATATTAAAGCCAATTAAATAAATTCAATATAGTAAAAGTATTATTTATCTTGTGCTGTGTAATGTACAATAATCATATGCTAGTACTATATTATGGTAACTAGTAGGTAGGTACAGATCTTCACTTGAATTTGATTTCTAAAAACAAACGGAAACAAACGGAAAAAAACACAAATATCATCCAGTCACATTATAGTGTATACTTAATATAAATGAAGTTTAAATCAAAATCAATAGATAATTCTACTTAATAGTATTGACCATACATACCAATTAAAAATATTTTAATTTTGTCGCTGATTCTAATACATACCTACTTATTTACATAATACTGTCGGTTTTTTGGATTAGGTAATGCATAATATAATTAAAATTGAATGTGTGTAACTTTCGACCTACCTTAATATTAATCATTTTATGATTTTGCTTTTCCTTGAAGTCTTCAACCCATCGGAAATATAACATCCAGCGTTCATATACATTTAAATCAGATATATATATATTCGGAGGGTTGTCTATACGCACTGCACGGGCATATAAATCTCTCATTTCCTATAAAAATATTACATTTATAAGTAACCTGTATACTTTACAGATGCAGAAATATGTATGTACATATAATATACTTACAGTAAAATTAGAGTAAATCTCGGAACGCTAAAATGACGGTGTAAGTAACTAAGTACGTACGAGTTTCCAGCTCATTATCTCTCATTCCGAGATTTACACTAATCTTATTAGATTAGTAGTAAAAACTTTGAGGGTGCGTTTACAAATTTGACATAAATTGGCTATTTTTCGGTCGATTTTCTGACCAAATGAAGCGAAATACTACATACTTTCGCATTTAGATATTGTCCAGAAAGGGTGAATTATGTGTGAAACGGTTCGCACATAATGACTACGCGCGAGTCGGGTAGAGGTACGCCGGCATACATTGAGCTTGGTGTAACCTCATTTTTTGCTACGCTAACATCGAATGTGCACTTACTGCAAATAATCTAATTTGTCCTCTTAGTTTCGCAATTTTTCTTTGTAAACTAACTTTTTCCTGTAAAACAATTATTTCTGTCTCATATTTGTCAAAATAGGTGTCTACCAATTTTAGGATTGTTTTACAAGCTTCATCTACTGAAAAACAAAATGAAGTTTCATTTTCTTTTTTCTTCTGATCTTCATCTTCTTTATAATTTAATATACCAATACAAGCATGTATTTCATTGATTATGTCTCTTTTATCTATAAGCTCATAATAATCGATGTTCATATTTTCAAACAACCAGAATTCCATGGGATCTCCATAAGTAAGACCCCTATACTTTCGGTCCGTAGCATATAATTTATAATATTCTTCGAGCTTATCAAAAACATCAGGACCGAGCACATCTTTCATACATTGCATTTTCAGAACACCATTACAAGCATCACTGATGATATTTTGAAGCGAAACTAACTGTGACATAGTAGAATTTACTTCATTTCTAAGATCACTGAATCCGTAAGATTTGTGATTCTGTCTCAGATATTGTAGATTATAATGATCGAGTGCTTCGTTTTTTGACTGGCCACCTATGCGTGCGATAGAGTCGGTATAAGGGAGCAAGGCTTCTAGAAACTGGTCTAGGGCATGATTCGTATAGCACACAAGTAACATTACACAGTTGAAACGTTTTTTTAAACGAATATCAGAAACATTCCATAATAAAGTTTTGGCAATTTCGACGCCAATGTGTGTTTTTCCTGTGCCCGGAGGACCCTGAATAACTGCAAATTCATGAGTGAGAGCTACTTTATATGCCTCAAATTGACTCTCGTTAAGACCTAGATCGTCCCTCAATGGCCAAATGTCATGATTCGGTTGAAATATTATGTTTTCATGTTTGAAAGTTCTCCAGTTCTCCAGTTCTCCAGTTCTGGAGAGTTCTCCAGTTTTATATATTTTATATTCTTTAATATATTCAAGATATTTCGGTCGAGATGGTTGTATCTGAAACGTGCACACAATTTAGAAACCTGAATTAAGTGTGGGTAGTGCGAGGGTGTGTACCGAGTCGAGTTCAGAGTTCCGCGGTCTCAACAAAAAGCATTTTGTTGATACCGCGGAACTCTTGAACGGTCTTGGTCTAGCCACCTGCAGCGGAGTCGGTGCTTAGTACTTCTTTATAACTTATTGTTGACCAAACGTGAAAATAAAGTATTACGTGTCGTATGTCAGTATGTGACGTGATCTACACAATGCGCCAAATCATTTTCCATACATACTTTATAACCCTATTTCACCACCTTAAGGGTGAATTTTTTTTACATCCCTTCTTAGTGCTCATCTACATTGTAAATTAAAACTACTGTCCAAATCTCACATTTCTACAGTTACGGCTGTGCGAGCGTCTATACGTCAGTGACTCAGTCAGTGGAGACATCTCCTTTTATAATTAAAGACAATGCAGATAGCATGCATCTGCAGATCACGCAACGCCTCGCCACGCGTCCCGTAACGAAATGCGGGTATGTGCGATCGCCTCATTGTCTGTGTGTACTCACATCGACGTCTACTATATATTTTTTCATAGCCAATTGATCAGGAAACTTGGGTTCTTGAAGTGCCCGTAGTACGTGTTGATATGGTTCAAAATAAACTTCACTCTCTATCATCGTATAAATTACTCCGTCGTAAATCTCATCTCCAATATTTAAGTCCAAAATGTCAACTGGGATCTGAAATTAAACACAAAGATATTTTAATTTATCGATATCGATTTAACTGACAAAAGCACGCGGCTGCTCTCGCGTAAATACAGTATCCCACGGGAACATTATTTTTTCAGGATAAAAAGTAGCCTACGTACTAACTATATATTATGTATTAATAAACCCAGAGCCTTAACTACTGCCGTACCAACTTTCAACAAAATCTGTTAAGTAGTTTTTGCGTAAAAGAGCAACAAGCTTCCATCCATCCTCACAAACGTTTACATTTTAAATAATAGTAGGTAGTATTAAATTAAACCTTTAAATATGAAACGATATCTTTGCTTAGGGATACTAACTGTTAGTAAGTTGGATGAGAGTAAATACTTACTTGTCCCATACTCAGATAGTGTTTATTGCGGTCCATTACAGTCACTGACGTAAAACTTTTGCAGTTATCATTTGTCAAAAGAAGTAGAGTTCCAAATTTCAATCTCTGGCTGTAATGCCAATTTATGTTATTAAAATTTTTCGTTGTTCTCTGATCTACTTGAACTACGGCACCAATTTTGTTATTGATTATATATGGACGTAAAAATGTTACGTTTTGGTAGACTCTGAAAATAATGAAAAAAATGTTTTAAATTGTTGCAATTTGCTCCTTTTTGTTTGCCTTGTGAGGGCAGAATCATGGTTCTTGTTGCCCTAAACTACAATAGTTACGTATAAACTATAATAAAACTCTTGTAAAGTACCACTTATATAGAATTTAACTTTCCAATAAAATTACTATTATGTTCCAAGACGTCCAAAGTCTTTTATGAGAGTACATAGTCTTCTTTCCGCATCACAGCCGCTAGATGTCGTTTACCGTTACAGATAAGCTCCCTGTGCAGCTCCCTCTTCTAGTAAGTATGTAAACTAGATGAAAGCCACAAGCTGCCATATTTGATATAACTGATCATTGTTAGAGTCTCATAATGATTAGGTTGAACACCAGGAAGTCCTTACCAGGACTTTGGACGTCTTGGAACATAATAGTAATTTTATTGGAAAGTAAAATTCTATATTATGGTTCCGTTTGACGTCCAAAGTCCTTTATGAGAGACCTGTTTGTTATCTCCTGGTGGCTTGTAAATAATGCAACAATGTGATAATGTTTTTAAGTGACTAAATAATCACAAAAACGACTCAAGTAATACTAATGAGTATACTAGTTTAGATAAACTAGATATGAGATGTGACGAAACTGTTCGAGCTTTCAATTTTTTAAGATGAAATTTTGTTGATGTAAACCAACTTAGCCGTTGATAAATTTGAACAAGTTTACAAAAATGAATGCTGATCTTTAGCTTCCAAGGCGTACCGTTCAATATAAATATAACTTTACATACGACACACTTATTGTAATCGTGTAGTCTGGCCGATATCGGCCTATAGTGTTTAAGGAAATAATGTTGGTGAAGGAATTCTGTTCTGAGAACACCACGATTGAATCCCATTATTTTTTTATTATTCTATAATTCTACTTAATAGTATTCCCCTTTACAGCCGAGACCAGTTTCGTGTAAAAGAATTACACCCAAGAGTGTGCGTTCTCGCCAGTCAGGTGTCAATAACTCGAACACATATTATTTGCAGTTTGGTATAATGTTATACGGGCAAGCTAAGATGCTTGAAAAATAATTTATTACGACGCGTCATGCGTTATTTGAGAGAAACTCATACACGCCCCAGGAGTTCACCAAGAAACAAATATTCTACCTGTACCGTATTGTGGTTCAAATTAAATTCCCTGCCACTGGGGTATCATGAAAGTTGACCACCGACGGTATTGTAGACGCCCGGCTGGTGATGAGGGCTGACTACAATGTTCAAAACGTCTTGCAGAGCAAGTTACTTACGATTTGTTGCGATCGTGTGCCACGTTCGGTTCTATGAACAAATAACAGCTCGATAGGATAGGTACTATGTACTAGGGTACCTAGACGAACCTCAGCAACTCTGGACTAATTCCTGAGAATAAATGAGAAAAAAAATTCTTAGTTATATTACCGACCTTTCCAGGAGTGTGAGAATGGTGCTGGACCTGGTTATGTAACCAACCAGCAACTGGAGAATAGATGTCCATAAGCTGCATTACGTCTTCAGTATCTTACTTTTTGACAGGAACTTAGTATTGCGATGAGTGTTCACTTTCTCTGAAGATGTAGCGTGCAAGCGTTCGGCAAGCAACCTTCCACGCAGGGTGACTGATGAAGGTTGCGAAATTGATAAACCCTAAGAGGCAAGACCTGCTCGAGGGACAAACCGTCGGCTGCACAGGAGACTCCATAAGCTAGAGCTTATGAAGTCTCATGCACGAGTAACCTTAACAGTCTGGGCCTGCTTTTGGGACCAACTGCAAACTGCAGAGACAGTACATGTGTTCTAGCACGTATTCGATATCTTGGTTTTCAATAGGAACTTCGTAATAGAATATGTGATCATCATAATAAAAAATCCATAAGCTGCAAAATGCATTACATCCTCAGTATCTAAGTTTTTGGCAGGAACTTCGTATTGCGATGAGTTTAATTTCTCTGAAGCTGTAGTGTGCGAGCGTCCGAGTAACCTTAACAGTCTGGGACTGATCTCTGCCACTGCTGACTGCAGAGAGAGTACATGTGTATAGCATAGTACGATTTTGATATTTTGGTGTTCAATAGGAACTTCCTAATAGGATATGTGTGTCATAAACCTCTTGACTTTGTATGTAAACGTCGTTAAGAAATGATGGTTGAAGTATAACACTTTTCATAGGCCCTAGTAAACCTAGTGTCTTTCGGATGGTAATGTAATGTCAATATAATAACGCGAAGGTCACGAAGCTAATTGAACTATTGTAGTGGGTACTGTGTAGACAATAGCCAACAAATGTTATCAAATTTCAATGTCCTTGGTAAGCTACTGACATTTGTAATTGACAACCAGCCTAAACTTAAAATCTTTAGAATTGTTTTCAAGCATGATTGTATTGGTCAGATGTTCTGTTCCAGAAGGAAATGTATTTAATCGTCTCGATCGAAGTTTATGTTATTAAGTTGTATGCGCTGCTGTACGTTTTATGTTCATAATACAGTTTAAGCCTTCCAGTTTAAAAGAAACCTGATTGGAAAACTTCGTGAGGGCACCGACTGTACATATTCTAACTTTCTTTAAAAAAGAACGAGATTGTTAGAGAAAAAGATGACGTCGACTGTACATAGTACCCTCTTTAAAAAGAAAGAGATTGTTAATTATCGTGAGGGCGTCGATTGTACAATAGTATTTCTACCTCTGTTTAAAAGAACGCGATTGGTCATTATCGTCGGACGTGGACAGTGCAACGTCTTTTTAAAAAGAATAAGATTGGTGAATATAGGCTAATTTTTATGAGGGTACCGACTGTACACATTATTCCATCATTTGTCCAAATCTGAATATACTGTGTCTAAAGATATACTGTATACGATACAACGAAGTTTTATTTAGATTGGTTTTTAACGAAGCTTACGAAGCTTCATTATAAACCAATGAGTAATCATTCTAATAAAATAATATCTTTATTGAACACACAACGGACACAAACACAGCTAAAAGGAAAATTAAAAAATCGAAAAACAGAATCAAATCCACACACCACATGTTCAAAGGGAATCCCTCAGGCATCGACCACGGCGGTGCCGAGGCGCCTGATATTCCGTGCTCCCCTATCAGTTTGAGATCTCACATCAGCACACTATTTTAAATTATTATTTTAGTTCACAAACCAACTATAAATAATTATATATATAGATAGCACTTTAACATTGAAGATTCTACTATTTAAAACATCAACACAAAACAATTCGCGAAATCTCTTGGATCACCACTTTTATTTTTATTCGAATACCCACTTTTTTATGAAGTCGAAAGGTTCCAGAGAATTTGTATGTAGCAATAGTAACGTAACTTGCTTCTCTATGTTGTCCATAATCCAGTCCGCCTACTTTTTATCTACCTAACAATAGCCTGTTAAGTATTAGATATCTATGACCAACATGTATTTTAGAGCTTTATCTTGAATAGATATGTTTAAATTTAAATAATACGTCTACGTTTAAAAAAATAGCGGCTGTCGTAAAAAATTAAAACTACTTATTCGGTTCTCACACAATGTAATAGGTCACCAAATCAGGCTATTCAGGCACGATCTCATGCAATTGATCATTATTACTGCATAATCATGAAATGACATGACATACTCACCAAATGCTGCGGCAAACCTTTGCTTCGGTCCAAATCTTCTTCTTTTAAACGTTTCTTACCGCGAACGCGCTTCTGTAGTAACCGCCGACAACGAGCTTAAAGAGCTAACTTTTTACCCGATCGCGTGATTTTCGTCTACCCGATACTACGACCGCGATAAAAAAAACTATAAGTGAACTCTAATTACGAAATGTAACGGTTTTACGACTATAAAATACTCAAAAAGAAATTTTAAAAGTTTTTGGTATATAAGATGAAGTTATAATTGAACTTATATAAGTCTGTTTTTAGCGACTGCATGGTTGCAAAAACGACGCAACAATTATCAGTTATATCAAATATGGCAGCTTGTGGCTTTCATCTAGTTCACAGACTTACCGGAAGAGGGAGCTGCGCAGGGAGCTTATTTATCTGTAACGGTAAACGACATCTAGCGGCTGTGATGCGGAAAGAAGACGATGTACTCTCATAAAGGACTTTGGACGTCAAATGGAACCATAATAAGTATTAGGTACCCGATAGATACACTTCCCAGCTCTACCCGATCTGAACCAGGTCAAAGAGTAAGTAAAGCTGTAAAGCTGAAACTTACCGTATGTTGTCGTATCTTCTTTTGTTTGGCTCCTTAATGTATTGATCTAAAAATAAAACCGCGTTATTCTAATCCGACATCTACTTCATACGCACTTATATTTTTTTCTATAATAGGTATAGAAAAAATTATATGAGCGTAGGAAATAAGTACATGCTTTATTTGTAGTGGCTCTCTTCACACTTGAGGCGGTGTCAAGTATTTCGCTTAATTGACACCTTCTCGGCTGTTTAAGTGATCAAGTATACAGTGCAAATAGCCCATGTATTTTTGCCTGATCATGGTCTTGTTACAAAATGGATGAAACGAGGGTTTTCAAGGTCGTGCCATCTCAGAAAGCGCCATGAGTAAAAGTAAGTAAGTCGGTGGCAGAAAAAATATCCAAAACTTCTATTGAGCGTTTTCGATACGCACTCTGTCACCATACGGCGGGCGGCGCCTCGAACGCGTCAGGTCCAAACAGTTTCAAATGGCAGCATAAAAAGCACTCATTCCTTTGAATTTCAGAAAAGTAATGTGACTGAAAATTCTTACAAATGCCATCTCGGAGTGGGCCAAAACAATCTTCGCGCAGCAGTCGGAACTGGACGTCGAGGTAGTGTTCCACGTCGCGGTAGGCGCCGTCGATGATGTTGGGCCTGATGAAAGGTTTCTGCACTAGCAAGTCATCCTTCGTCGGAAGCACGCCCAATTCTCGAAAGTTGTCTGGGGGATCTGCTTGGTCAAAGGCGACAGCTTTTTTCGAATTGATCTGAAAATACAAATAATGTTGACATATTATTATTTATCACCAGTATTGTGTAACTTGTACAATAAAAACATTGTAAAATATGTTTTCTTATGTTTAAGGAGAATAGAAGCGACGGTGTCAACATAGACAGAGAGCGCAGAGCACTGTCTATCCGCTGCAACATGTTGGCCCGTAGGTTTCCACGGTGTACGAAGCGGGTTATAGTTATATTATTTATAGCTTACTGCCAGTCATTCTACACGTGCAGTCTATAGGTCAAATTTACGCATGCAGCGGGTATACAGTGATCTGCCCGTACAATATAATAACGCATACAGAACAGTGATTCAACTGCCGCGACACTGCAGCGCCTCTGCCGTGTTCGCGGCCATAATGCGCGCGCGCTGTGCCTCCATTATGCGGCGCACGCGCGGCAGTCGCAACACCCTGGTGCGCGCCATAGCAGACCGCTGGGACTCGCCACTACTGCAGCGATGGATTAAACTCCATGCGATGAAGTAGTGCGGGTTACAGCCAAAAACTACTAAAGATTGAGAAAAAAACTACTAAAACCTAATTTAACCTCTATTTTAGTTTAACAGACACTATGAGCTAAAAAAGCCTAAGTGAAATTATTTACATTATGTTTGGTAGAAGGCGGGTCCCGTTTATATTCTTACGATTTACAATTTTAAAATGGGTCCCACCTGCTACCAAACATAATTTATCAATCCATATCTTTCATTTAATTTTATTTTTCTGCTCCTCTGATAATAAACAACTAATGATTACAAAATCGTATATATCGTATCGTACTATCCTCCATAATGTGCACAGGCGGACTTGATTGCTTTGAAACGTATCGTAAGATCCGTACGCTCCGATTCCGACTTTTGAGTTCGAGAAAATTGAGTGTACTGAAAAAATACTCTGCTAATACAATTGAGCTGAAAATGTCTATGTCATATATGACAGCTCGACACTCGACACTTCGATATTCAACTCTATTCTATTAGCCCAAAGTTCTATTCTCAGTGCTCTTAATTTTCTCCGGCATTCCGGATTCCGGATCATATAGTCCCAACCTAAGCAGTGAATTGTTAATTCGAGAAATAAATGTCTAAAAAACAAAAAAAAATTTTCTTCCTTGAAGTCTGAACTTTGGGTGTCATGAACTATGTCAGCTGATTCTGTCGAAACGTAATTACGGTCGCGTATTTCTGGTAGTGTTTTCAGGCACTAAAAATAATTAAAATATAAATCCCATAGATAAATGGCTAGGTGCTCGACAAGATACCGCGCTATCTAACAAAAACAGCTCCGTGAATGCGGCAACTCATTATTGTAGTGTGGATTTATAATAATATCATTGTGTGTAAGATAATTTCTAGATTGCGTGAATTCGGTTTCGGCTTACTATTTTTTGCCGCATTTTTCAAGCACGCCAGCGGTATCTTGTAACACCGCAACCAATCATTTAACTATGATCTATCGTAACAAAATAAAGCCCCGTATTACCATTTTTTCCTCGACAATTTTCATGGCATCCCGCAAATCGTTTACTTTTGAACTCAGCTCATTAGGCAGCGCGTACTTATGGATTTCACTCAGTTTCTCCAAGCAAAGTTTCGATGTATCCTCGATGAGTGATCTGCATTTGCTCTTGGCTACGGAGGGCGCTGTGTTAATCATACATTCACAAAATGCAACTAGACTCTCCCAAAATTCGTCTGGTTTCTGCCAGTACATCTGATTCGCTCTTCGTTCTTCGTCGCTCATATATGGAAGATCCATTAAATAGGTTCGCAAGTACACGATAAATTGCGAATTACATAGGTCCAAGAGAAATTTAATTTTGAGTCGATCAAATGTCGATTCACCAACTTTGTGTGCTATTTTCATTGCTAAAACGAAAACATCCGGTCTGTCCACGGGAGATTTTAGTAACTCAAAGAGAGCTTCGTACTGTTTGTTTACGTTTTGTATTATATCTGTGTCGGCACTGTTGGCGATGTTTTTTAAATATAGGAATCCGACGTGCCTCGTGCGTTGTTCATGCTTGTTAGTAGTTTTACCCCGTTGGTTAGCAAAACGCGGAGGCCGACCCACTGAAAATTTAAACAAAAAGTTACTTACAAGGGTTTTAACTATATTTTTTTCATATTATATGACTTTTTTCGTGAACACGTCTTAATTTAATGTCTTCAATACTGCCTGCAAATCAAAAAAAATTGATACCGAAATCATATGAGTAATTCATTTACTACATTAATACCTCAATCTCATTAATATAAAGGGTGTTTTTTCAGTCAGTGTCCAAACTTTCAGGAGTGAATATACTCGTGAATATAAGCAACTTTTACTATGGGGTTAATTTTCCTACTTGACAAAAAAAACAGCAGATTTTTTTCAAGTAGGAAAATTGATCCTATATTAAAAGTTGCTTTTATTCAATAGTATATTCACTCCTGAAAGTTTGGACACTTAATTGGAAAAACACCTGTATATTATGTCACCGTAAAATTGTAATAGAATTTCATAAGACTATGTAATATAACTATCGAGATTGTAAAATGTCAAAAGATTGTGAACCCGAATATACTACCTACTTGCAAATTAACGCATCATTTTTCGTTACGTTATAATCTAACGAACTGAAACTGTTATATTACAAATTACAATCTGTCCAAGTGTTCATGGAACTCTTCAACAACTAACACCAAGAGACGCGCGAGTCTTTGATAAACTGCCTCATATTGTGAAGAAATGCATGAGAAAATAATAAAATGTTAAAAATAATATCTTTTCTCAATTGTACATGCATAAAAGTACTTTCCAGAAATAGTTTCTCACTAGCGATACTATCGAAATGTAAAATAATACAGAGTGCTTTTAAAAAACACCTGTTTTATTGCACCATTTCAAAGTGTTGGAAGCAAGGAACAATTTCAGGAATGTAATTAAATACGACAAACATAAGTAGTGGTTGTAGGTATTTGAAAAAAAGCTTCATAATATTTCGAAGTTACTTCTGAAGGTAATGATTTTGGCAGCCTATGTATGTTCCACCGTAGCGCCTAAACTACTGGCCCGATTTTAATAAATGGGGGGTCAATACATTCGTAATAATAGCCCGGGTAACATAGGCAATATAATTCATGCAGTCGGTATTAACCGATTGCGTGAATTATATTGCCTAAAACTTAATAGTTTTTTTAATAAAAACTTAAAAAATTAGTTATTGTAGGTAGATGTTAGTTTAATGTTGTAAACATTATTTTGTTCTATCAACAATCGTTTACTTAGCATTTGAGCTAAAAGATTTTTTTTTACACTTTGGGTCATATTATTGAAGTTTCAACAGGTACCCCTATTTTTTTTTACACTTTGGGTCATATTATTGAAGTTTCAACAGGTACCCCTATTTTTTTTTACACTTTGGGTCATATTATTGAAGTTTCAACAGGTACCCCTATTTTTTTTTACACTTTGGGTCATATTATTGAAGTTTCAACAGGTACCCCTATTTTTTTTACACTTTGGGTCATATTATTGAAGTTTCAACAGGTACCCCTATTTTTTTAGTAACAAGTTGTAGCAAATTTATTTTGTTGATGTAAAGGGTATACTTCGAAGTTGGTCCCGTTTTCACAAAAAAGTAAGATTTTGCACCTAGGTATACCCTGAATCCAAAAATACTGAAACAAACTCCTGACTCCTTATAGATACATATTTGGGGATTTCAGCCTTGCTTAAAGAACTACAAGCATAAGCCACTATGACAATTAAAGTAATCATCATCATCACCACCATCATCATCACACCATAAATCATGAAATAATGATGATATAATAGGTACTTCTCATAATATTTTACACCATATTTATGAGTATAATTCAAAATTGTTCACGTTGTCACCAAATCGGTGACCTGATGATGGCATCTATGAGGAATCGAGGGAACTCCTCGAAATATATATGGACATATATAGTGATTTTAACTTTTTCAGAAGTAACCCAAGCATATGCTACCAAAAAGTAAGATTCTGCACCAAGGTATACCCTGGATCCAAAAGCACTGAACAGAACTCCTCAGTCTTAAAAGATACGTGTTAGGAAATTTCGACATTGTTTAAGGAACTGCAAGCATATGCCATATATATGTATCTTACAGTAATCATCATCATTATCTTATATACAATACCTAATGGAAGCTTGGCGCGTATTCAATTATACATTCGATCGTTTATTTTAAACGTTCTTAAAGCGTGTAAATAATAATTTAACAAATGTCACTAAAAAGGGAAAAAATATTATTATTTTTAAACAAAAAATTAAACCGACTTCCAAAGTAAAAATGCACAAAAAAATATGCAATAAAACTTATCTTTCCCCTTTAAAATTTGGCTGACATTTTAACTATTTCTCTACTCAATCTTCAAAATGTTGAAGTCGGTACCAGCCAACTTGAACGTGTGTTCTATTTTAAATATTGTTTTAATAATCTTGGTATGCTTGTCAGATTATTTAGAACTTTTCCACGACCTTCTGCTAGTCACATTTTATTTATAATAAATTTTGTTACGTTGGTAATCTATTGTTTTGATTTATACTCGAGCCTTAGTAATAAGTATAATATGTAAAAATAATATGAATAATGTAGCATTATAATGGTGTTTTTTTTTTGTAATTGCTCCAGTAGTTTTGGCGTATTTCGGGAACAAACATACAGAAATACAAATATTTCCTCTTTATAATATTAAAGATGGAAGTATAAGAAGATAAAGATAATATTGTTACGACGCTTCGATGTATAGAACATTCTCATATGTAACGGTGTTTACAATTACAATTTGTAGAATGTTCTCGATGCTTCTAGTATGGAAAGTACTAGAACGTTGTCGAAACTTCGCTGTCCTGTTCTCAATCCTACTCGAAAGATCTAGATTGTTGTATGTGGAAATGATCTAGAAAGTTCTACATCGCGAACTTTCTAGTACATGTGTCGTCGGTATATAAAGTGGCCGTCGCCGACCGCCGTGACTTCAGTTAACTACGAGTGTTCTTCGAGTTAATATCTAATCTGAATCGTGCGATTACTCTCTGCGACTCCGGTTACGAATTATGATTACGACTGCTTGTGATTTGGACATTTCGACGTGTTGCAAAGCCAGACCTGAGTTAGTGTGGAAATTCATAGCGAATAAACTCCCTCAGAGGAAACTGGCGTTTTATTCCGAATAGCGGACCATAATCCCGTAACATTTGGTGTCAGAAGTGGGATTTGGAGATGCCGCTACTACCGAGGGATGAGGAAGAGGGAGTTAAGACCAAGGCCCAACGAGCGATGAAGACACTGCGACAGCAGCTAATCAGGATGCTCAAGAGGCTGCAGCCGACCAAGATACCGCTCCAGTATCCGTTGCCCCGGGCTCAAGTTCGGGCTCTAATCAGGCTGCAGCACAAGCACCTTTGGACTTCAGTAGCCTAATGCAAATGTTGCAGTGCATACGTCAAGAGCAAAAAGATCTGCAAAGCAATATAAATCAAGAAATGCTTATTCTACGCCAAGAACAAAAGGAGGACCAACAGATGGTTATATCGGCTATCGACAAAGTGAATAAGGTTGTGTCTCAGATCCAGAAAAACGTCAATTTGGTGGAAAACCGGGACGACATTGGAATCTAGTGTTTCTAGTATAGAGAAGAATATGCTGCGCCTGGAGACTGTGGATAAGAAGGTGCTGCATCTGAAGACTTTAGGAGTAAAGACGATGTCAGGTACACCTGTTACAGCCATATCTGGTCCCAAAGTAAAAGTTCCGTCTTACGACGACACGACGACTTGGGCTGCTTATAAGCAGCAGTTCCAGACTGTAGTAGTACTAACGGGTGGACAGATGAGCAATGTTTTACGACTCTCACTGTGGCGCCCAAAGGCTCTGCTTTATTAGTTCTGGAGGCCCTACATCAGGCGGTGAATTCAAGGATCTCATTCGGTACTATATCTCGTTTCAATCGTGATGTAGTACCGAATTAGATATGTACATCTCGATTGAATCGAGATACGGTGAATGCCACCTGGAACATGTTTTCCGAGCTAAGCTTCGTGACAGAAATCAGCGCTCTGGGGAAGGACTGCAACCATGGGCATTAGAAATAGACAAGCTAGTCCGAAAAGTATGCATTCCCTTCCGAAGAACCCAGAACGGTGGAAAAGAATATCCTGCAATATTTCATAGACGGCAAAAGGGATTTGTTGATTTGTTTTTGTCGCCATCTTTCAGCCAGTTCTGGGGGAGATGACAGTTTTTTTTTTAATTCATATATGGCATCGGCTTATAACCATTTGCCAGTGTAAAGTTAAAAAGGCGGGAAATAGAACTTTCGTTTCAATTTTCAACACCGTATTCCTAAATCGTCAAGTCTAGTCTAGTCAAAGTCCAAATAAATAGTCAGTGCAGTCCATGAGTCATGTCAGTCGATTCAGTAGTGGTAGAAGCTTTACTGAAAGTTCCTAGGGAGTTTTGGAGGGAAACTTAAAATAGCACGTTTTTAAAAGTTGTACCACTTGCTAAACACTTGTGCACGTTAACGAATATTTAATGGTTAATATTCTACCAATATTACACATTAAGAACCGAAATAACACAAATTTATTAAAGAAATGCAAAATCCAAACGTCACCCATTGAATTTTCCGGCAAAACTCCCGAGATGACAGTTACGATGTATGTGGGAGTGACACCGTACACTCACGATGTCATCGTAGCTTAATTATAGATGACTGCATCTTAGGTTTGGATTTTATGAAGAAAAACAACTGCGAAATTGACGTCACTAATGGTGTTTTCAAATGTGGTAATGAAGAAATATGTATCCTTGGAGCTACCACAGGAAGAGTGACATGACTTAACAAGGTTATCATTCCTGGACGAACACAAGCTCAGGTTATGGTAAAACTACCTACAACGAAAAGAATTAGGGCGAAGAGATGTGTGTTAATTTGCTGTTGCTAATAAGTTGAGGATACATCGAACAAACCAAAAGGAGAAAGACTCTTAATAGCAAGAACCCTAGTCCAGGGAAATAATACTGCTGTAGTAAGACTGGTAAGTCTGTACTTCAATGAAGTCACAAGCCCCGGGCGGCACTTTTTAGGGGGCGGCAAAATCTTCTTTCATATATACCAGTGGTGATGCTAGAGTTTAGCGGTGAGGTAATAGCCTACACCTGTGTTAGCTAATAATAATATAATAACAATGCTACTATATAACATACAAGGGCTGCACTAAAAGTATCGGGAATGGAATATTTCCACTGTTCCTGTCATATTAAAATATTTTTAATTTAAAACTCCTTGGTTTTAAAAATCGAATACTGTTTATTTATTTAAAAAAAGATTCTCGGTCTTGTCACAAGGTCTTGTCAAACTTGTTTAGTCGTTGAGAAAATGAAATTGACTCGACAAAATTCTAGAGCGATGATTTATTATGACTTTCGAAGTGGTTTAACACAAAAACAGTGTGTTGACCGGATGATTTCTGCATTTGGTGATGAAGCCCCATCCAAAACCACAATTTATCGCTGGTTTGCTGAATTTCAGACGGCTTATGGAGTGTGTACTGGCTGGATTGGTGAGAGATGATTGCTTAGCATATTTGGATGACATCATCATCAAACACTAAAAAATATTCGTGTTTTTAAGTGTCGCAGATGAGATCCCCACTTCTGAAGACACGCATTAAAAATAGGAATATCTATAAGGTCCGGTAAAATCAATTACGGATATTTTAGGCAGTTTAGGCAGAAAATTGTCATACTCGAAAAAAAATCTTCCTTTATATGGGCGAGTTTGTGTTGAGCGGAGAGTCACCCATACATGAGATGATTTTTTTACTTTGCGTATAACAATATTTTTTGCCTAAACATCTTTATAATAAGCAGTAGATATTTATTATACCCAAAATATCCGTACATAATTAATTTTACCAAACCTTATATTGTTGTGGTCAAGCTAAGCACTTGCCGAACGAAAACTCCAGACGAGACTAATATGTTATTGAGGTTTTAAGGTGAAAAAAAAAGACGGGCGCTACAAAATAACTGATTTTCAAAGTGGGCGTTAGACGGAATAAGTTTGGGAACCTCTGATTTAGAACATGTCTTGAAAAAGATAGGAGGAGCAAACCTAAAATTAAATCCAAAGAAATAGCATCTGTTTAAGAACAAAGTTAATTACCTTGGACATGTTATTACTAGTGAAGGAGTTAAAACTGATCCTCACAAAGTAGAAGCAGTGCAGAAGTGGCCAACCCCTAAAGACAAAACTGAGGTACGAGCTGTTATAACCCTTGCTAGTATGTAGAGTCGCTGACACTCAGCGAACAAAGCAGTATTCATTGGTATAAGAACACAAGCACGCGGGCCTCCGAGTCAATTGGTGTGTCGCTCTCGTTCCGGGTTGTTAGGTCTCTATCGCTATTTTCTAAGTCTACTAGTTCCTCTGTTTCTATGTTAAAGTGTAATTAAATTTTTGGGTAAAATAAAGTTTCTTTTTAAAAAGGCCCTAGAACGATCCGGGATAACATTGGTGGCAGCGGTGGGATATGAAAATCCCCGGAAAAACCCAAATACTCCCCGAACCAACTCATAAACTCTCTTAATAAATTATAAATTACCAGTGAGTGCAATAAAATCTATATCAAAGTGTAAAATCAAAAGAAAGAAAAGCAGAATTACAAGTGTGAAAGTGTCGGGAAAGTAAAAAGTGAAAATCATCATCATCGGCAGCTGCAACTGCGTGTGGTCACCGTCACAATTTTCACGACACAAGTTGTGTCAGTCATCATCTCGTCATTATCCGAGCGGCAGCGTTCCTGTTCTTGATTTTCCAGTTTTCCATGTGAGTGAAAGTTTTTCAAAGAACACGCAACAAAGAAACTCTGTCCAAACCCTATACTTAGAACTCGAACTCAGAATCCACTCTACGCAACATTGTAACATCCATTGTTCCTTGTTCCAACGCTGAGTGCGTTGTTTATGTAACAACATTATAATTCTTTGTGCTTTGTTGATTCAAAGTATCGATACTGAAATTTAAACTATACTTTAAATAATAACTAACCCATTGTTACAACGATTGATCCACTAGTATTGTATTTACATTCAAATAAGATTCCATTGTGCCCGTGTAATTTAGAATTAAACTAAGATGACAGAGAAAGAAACCAATGTACCCAACACAGTAAAGGAGGCTAATGCCTCTAATGCTGCAAGGGAAGCTAGCGCCCCAAAATCAACAATAGACGAAAAATTAGACTTAAATATAATATTAAAATTTATTAAGCCTTACGATGGGTCGTGATAGAGCTTAAATGCTTTCATAACAAACTGCCAAAACGCATATAATCTGGCAGATAGAAACCAAAAACCCATCGTATTTAAGTACGTACTAAGTCAATTAGAAGGAAAGGCACAGTCAACATGCAGTATTAAAGAATTCGAAAACTTCGAACAATTTATAGAATTTACAAAACAACAGTTCGGAGAAAGAAAACATTAGGCGCACCTACTCAATGATCTACAAGATTCTAAGCAAACCCAGGGCGTATCCGTTAACCGATTCGCACTCCGCATAGAGGAAAACTTATCAAAGCTCGTTACAGAAATAAATATCTCTACTAAAGTTAAACTCGAAACACGTGGTAGGATAGCTGGGGTACAAGACCTCGCTATGCACGCATTTATAACAGGGTTATATCCAAAATTATCACAAATAGTACGCTGTCGGAACCCATCAACATTGAACTCAGCGATCAGCTTTGCCACAACCGAGGAAAAAATCCTTGCTAGTACCGCTAGACAATTCAACAATCACGAAAAACCGAAACAATATCCTCGTCGCGATCAAACACAACAGCCAAACTCCTCGCATTATCGGAGTTTCAATCGTGTTAATCCTAGAAAAAACAACGCTAATAATACTATAATCTGTCGTTATTGCAAAAACTTAGGACACTCGATCGAACAGTGTCGCAAACGACAGTATAATAATAATAGGAATAGGTTCGACAATAATCAACAATTTAGAATAAATCCAAACGACAACCCTAACCAATCGGGCCCGAAACCTATCCTAGCCATTACTGAAAATGACGATGAAAACAATTCCTATTTAAATGAATAAAATTTCCTAGCGGATATCGCCTGGGGAATTACCCTGAATCAAAAGCCGATATCAATAAACCCACTGAATCTCGTCACAAACTTACTAAATCCACTGCATCTATTAAATCTCGTGACGATCTTACTAAATCCACTGTATCCGCTGTATCCACTGAATCTCGTGACGAACTTACCAAGTCCACTGAATCCACTGAAATTCATCCTAAGCCTACTGAATCAACAAAATCATATTCTAACCACACCGAATCCACTTTATCTCATAAAAATTCGCAACCAAAACTTCCCATGCTACACGACAATTCCGAAACTATAAAACCTGAAATCCTGAAAACACAAAATCCTTCCACAAAAGCCAAATCTAACTCTGTGAAAATCCATTCCAATGAAAACTCAGACGAAAATTCACCACACTGTCACAAATAGTTTTCGGCGCCGAACGTGGAAAACAAAAAAGAAAATACTAAAATCTATAAAATAAATAATAATTTGGAAAAATGTAGCTTACCTTACATCAAACTGCAAACCTCGGTAGCACCTCGTAAACTTACTTTTCTTGTCGACACAGGCTCCTCTGTCTCCCTAATTAAATTAGGATTACTATCCAAAATCCCAAAACTTAGCGATAACATTATCATTTTGAAAGGAATTGATGTCGGAAATGACACAACCCCCACGTTGTGCAGTTTTCACATGCAAATGTGTACTAAATTCAAAAAACCATACCTTCATGAGTTTCACGTAGTCAAAGACATTAGCTTAAAACACGACGGTATTATTGGTAACGATTTATTAGAAAATCTAGAATGCCAAATAGATTATAGCCATGGCTTATTGCGAATGCGATGACATCATAAACCTAATATTTTCTAAACCCTTATACACAATAGCCCCTAGATCAGAAACAGAATAGAATGTACTGTGAAAAACCCAGACGCCACAGAGGGAATTATCGTAGACCAACACATTTCAGATTCACTATAAATAGCAAATTGCGTAGTTAAAGTAGAACAAAATGGCCGTATAAACATCACTGTAGCCAATACTTCAGAGAATCCAGTCACTATCGACTCAAACCTAGAACTTAATTTAGAACCATACGAGGCCTGCCCACAAACACAGATTCCTATTTCAACTATTCACCAAAAGGCGTCAACTCGAACACAAGAAGTCTTTAAGCAACTCAGGTCCTCACACATAAATGACGAAGAAAAACAAGCACTGTTTGTTTCAAATCTGCGCTGACTATTCCGACATATTCCATCTCCCAAACGACCAACTCACGCATACAACAGCTATAGAACACAATATAAAAACTAACACATATGTCCCAATTCATACTAAATCATATAGATTCCCAGAGTGTCACAAAAAGGAAGTAGAATCCCAAATAAACAAAATGTTAGAACAAAACATTATATCTCCTTCTAATTCACCTTGGTCCTCACCTATCTGGATTGTACCTAAGAAACAAGACGCCTCAGGCCAGCGCAAATGGAGAGTCGTAATCGATTACCGGAAGCTCAACGACATCACTATAGGCGAGACATACCCTATTCCTCAAATAACAGAGATATTAGACCAATTAGGTAAGAGCCAATATTTCACCACACTAGATTTAACATCGGGTTTTCATCAAATTCTAGTTTCCCCCGAAGACGCAGCTTAAACTGCATTTTCAGTACCACAAGGTCATTTTCAGTTCGCTAGATTGCCTTTTGGCCTCAAAGCTTTGAGGCCACTCGCTCGCTCGCTCCAGCCACTTTTCAAAAATTAATGAATACATGCCTATCCGGTCTTCAAGGATCTCGATGTTTTGTTTACTTAGACGATATAGTTTCATATTCCGCGGACTTACCTACTCATGTGAATAATCTTATTTCTATTTTCGACAGACTCAGAACCTTTAATCTAAAACTACAACCCGACAAGTGCGAATTTATGTGCAAGGAAGTAGCATACTTAGGACACTTAATAAATAGTGAAGGAAACCCAATCCTGAAAAAGTAAAAGCTGTCTCACATTTCCAACCCCAAAATCTCCTAAAGATATCAAAAGCTTTCTAGGTCTCGTTTCATACTATAGGCGTTTCATTCCCGACTTCTCAAAACTAGCCAAATCTCTAACAATTCTTCTCAAAAACGACATTCCTTTCGCTTGGAATAACCAACAACAACTCGCGTTTGAGACACTACAAAACAGACTCACAACAGCCCCGGTTTTAGCATACCCAGACTTTTCTAAACCATTTATACTCACCTGTGACGCTTCAAATTTCACCATATCTGCTATCCTATCTCAAGGACCTATCGGTAAGGACCGCCCGATAGCCTTTTCCTCTCGCACATTAAATAAAGCCGAAATTAACTATAGCGTAACAGAAAAAGAATGCCTCGCTTTTGTCTTTGGGACGAAAGCTTTTCGCCCTTATCTCTATGGACAGCAATTTACAATTGTAACTAATCACAAACCTTTTCAATGGCTATTTAATTGCTAAGATCCTAGCTCTAGGTTAGTCCGATGGCGCCTAAAACTAGAAGAATTTGAATATAATATTGTTTATAAAAAGGGAAAGACAAACACAAACGCTGACGCACTATCTCGATTTCCTGTCAACCCAATAGAAAACAATGCACCGAATCATCTGGACCCTGAAACTCAAAGCTCAGACAATGAATCCTTCAATCCTCTAGAAGATCCTTTAATGGTAGGTCCATTAAAGGATCCACCCATCCCCTTCACATCTCGTTCTCCTTCGACGCAGAAGATTTCCTAAGTCCCAATATAATTCCTACTAACCCTCATAAAACAAACCCTATACCAGACAAGGAACCTCAACCTTCTTCTCCATACCTTATTAACTTAGAAGATCTTGGAATTTTCGAGGGAAGTCAAAAAACCACTGATTTCAACACCGATTTTGAATTATTACAAACCCCTTCTTCTGAAAACAACCAACCAAAAACGAATAACAGCGATTATTCTAAATTCCTGAAAGAAAACTCTAATAAGAACACTATATTAAACTATAACACTAACACTATATTAAAAGAACATAACGAAAATCTGTTAAAATCACCGTTTAAGGTCCTGCTAATTCCGACGTCAATAGACTTGGACGAATCAAAACCCTACATAAAAGAAGTATCGTCAAATATAAACAACAAAGAAGAAATCATTAATTTATTTACAAAATTATATACAAAGAAGATAAAGTTATATATTTACTATATACCAAAGTACATCACTTTGATGAATCATCTTATCCAAATTTATACACAACGTTAAAACGAATGAGACACGAAATCCTAGTGGCAGAAAACTGTCAAGACATTGACAGACAGTTTGCAATTTTTTACGTATGTCTCTATGTCGCTTTTCATTCCCTTCCAGTAATATTGTTCTTGTATACATGCGTGTAGATCCTAAATGCCCTGCTATTGGGATATTATGATTTTCACGAAGTATTTTACTTCTCTCACTTAAGCTAGGGTAAATTATTTTATTAAGGTAGACATGTATATTAATTTTTGTGTTGTGGAATAGATGTGTAATTATATTATAAATTTTGGTATATGAAGGGTTTTTAAAGTCGGACATGGCATTATAATATAATTACACATCTATTCCACAACACAAAAATTAATATACATGTCTACCTTAATAAAATAATTTACCCTAGCTTAAGTGAGAGAAGTAAAATACTTCGTGAAAATCATAATATCCCAATTGCAGGGCATTTAGGATCTACACGCATGTATAATCGTATACAAGAACAATATTACTGGAAGGGAATGAAAAGCGACATAGAGACTTACGTAAAAAATTGCAAACTCTGCCAAGAGAATAAAGCACTACGTAAAATAAACAAAGCTCCAATGGAAATAACGACTACTGCAACTTCCCTTTTTCAACGCGTAATCTTAGATATCGTAGGTCCCCTTCCAGAATCTGGTCCAGCAAAACTTAAATATATACTAACCCTACAAGACGATCTAACTAAATGTTCCGTAGCCTATCCTATACGTAGCACCACAGCAGAAGAAACTAGCGACTGTCTCATTCATTTCATATCTCTGTTCGGTATTCCCAAATCCATATTAAGTGATCAAGGCACTAACTTCACTTCCAATCTTTTCAAAACTACTTGTCAATTCTTTAAAATTAAACAACTCTGGTCATCACCATACCACCCTCAAACACAAGGAGCTTTAGAACGTAGCATTTCAATACTTTTAGTGTAGCAATTCTACACTAAAAGAATACCTTAAATATTTTGTAAATGAAAACCAAGACAACAGTTGTGTTACTGGCCAACTTATGTATATACATCTATGTTAACATTCAACACTACTACACATACAACCACAAAATTCACTCCATATGAATTAGTATTTGGACACAAACCTCACCTCCCAAACTCTCTCTACGAAACCGCAACAGGTACAACATACTCAGATTACATTAAAAAATTACAACATAAACTCAAGTATAGCCAAGAAAAAGCGCTGGAAAACAGTTAAATCAAAGGAAAATTCTAAATTATATTACGATAATAGCGCTAAAACACCGCCCCGATACAAAGAAGGAGATTTTGTTTATATCAAAAATCATTTAAGACTTAGAAAAGCCCTATCACCGGTTTGGAAAGGACCATACAAAATCATAAGAGTTGAAAATAATCACACAGCCACCCTCCTTATAAATAGACGTCATATTACTCATCACTTTAACCAAATGAAGCCAGCTGAAACAACACAACATTGCTCTCTATTAAATAGTAAGATCTATCTATTCTAATTTCTGAATAAATTCCATAATCATAATCACTTACTTGTTTAATCCCGTAATATCTAACAATTGCTCACCTTATTTCAGCGTCTCGACCGGTGCACAGCCGAATATTGTGCAGCCACTAAATACCAGCACAGGAACCTACTTTGATGGCCTGGGAAAGCTTAAGCTTACAAGCAAGTAATAAATTGACAATTAAACGTAATTAGCTATATAGACATATCCTATGTAAATCGTCAGCTTGATAACCTAAGTCCTAAGAGATATTATTAACGCAATTAAACTCATTTGTAGACAATCATTTCTCCAACAATGCTTAAATGCTCTATCTCCTTTAATTACGAGATATGACGATCTATCTCGAGACTATGAATCTATATCTCACTTACTTTCTAAGCGCAGTAGGCGCTCGGCCTGGTTAGGTATCGTAGGGACAGCGTTTAAACACATCTTCGGAACTTTAGACGAAGATGACGCCATAAGATATGACACAGCTATTAATTCCATTCAAAACGAAAAGACCTTAGCTCAATTAATGAAAGAAAATATTTTAATTACCAACACCACGTTACAATCATTTAAAAACAACATCAATAAATTAAACTGCAATCAAAAATATCGAGACGCAGAAATAACAAAATTGCTTAACATAACGAATAGATTATCCAATAATTTAAATACAGTAGAAATCGAAGTACAAACCTTATCGTTACTTAACATCCTCAAAAGCTCGCTGATGACGGTGTCCTTCCAACTAAAAGACTTGACAAATGCTATCACGTTGACTAATCAGAACATACTTCATCTAAGTATTTTGACACCTAACCAACTTTATCAAGAATTGTCTAAAAATATCCAACATCTTTCAAGAGGCACTAGAGTTCCTTTACTCGTAAATCTAGATAATATTCATCTAATTATAAGTACTTCTAATGTTGCATGTTATTATTTTAAGAAAAATTTAGTGTTTAGAATACAAATTCCATTAATCACTAATGACGAATTCAATTTATATCATAGTTTTCCTTTACCAACTCCTAATGGATTGGACGATCCAAATGTATACAAAATGATACAACCAACTAGTCCATATGATGCTATTTCCTATGATAAGATTAATTATATAAATTTAGACCAGTTATACTCTAAGTGTGTTCCGCGGAACCCTAGTGTTCCGCGGAACCCTAGGGTTCCGCGATACCCCTGTAGGGGTTCCGCAATAATTTAGAAAAAAAATCAAAACACCTCTCTCTGGTCGAACGTTTTGACTCCGCCCGCCGCGCCGCCGCCGCGCGTTTACTTGTGAGCGCGCAGTCCCTTTGATAAAAGCCGCCTCTGAGTTAGACACTATAGTTGTGAACAAGCGACTTTCGGCTCTAACTTCAAAACGTAAAGTCGAGATTGTTTACAACGCATTTTTGTATTTCTATTTTTATTTCCGCTTTTTGTTTATCAAAGGCGCCGACTCGAGTGTTTTTGTGAATGTTCGAGATCGAGTCTAGGACTAAGTATAATAGCGGCGATCGCGCGTCGCGCCTCGTCAGTCAGTTGACGAATTAGCGTTCGGAGCGTTAAGTTCCTACCTACCTACTTACAAGCTGGCTAGCTAATTGCGGAGTTTAAACGTGATATGTAACTAGTGTTTATTGTTCTACTGCCTCCTGTATTCTGATTGTATCAGATTTGTACATTTCTTCTTTGGACTAAACTTAGTCTATAACAAGCAGTAACGATTGTGCATTATTTTGACCCCACCACCCTGACGTGTAACATTATTAATAAAGAAGAATGGAACGTTGGCTTAAAGGCGTTAAACGTGTTGCAACAACATCTTCTAATGACGCTGAATGTTTAAAAGCAGTACGCGCGGAGAATGCAGCAATTACCGATCCAGACGATGATGCCACGACGTCAAGCTCCACGGTTTCAAAGACGAAAAAAGGAAGTATGATGAATCATATATCAGTTTCGGATTTGTTGATTCCAACCGCTCACCTCTCTGCATGCTTTGTAGTAAACTGCTTCCTAATAGTTCCATGGCACCTGCCAAATTGCGCCGACATTTAGAAACTGTACACCCCGAGTCGAGTAAATACAAGTATAAAGAATTTTTTGTTCGCAGAAAAGAACAGTTATTGGAAAGTCAAAAAAATATGATGCTGTAACACAAACTATCAATGAAAAGGCCACGGAGGCATCATATTTAGTTAGCTATCGCATTGCACAAGCAGGTGAAGCGCACAATATCGCTGAAATATCAATAAAGCCATGTGTGTTATACATAACAATATGTATGCTCGATGAAAAATCTGCAAAGCATCTTTCTACTGTGCCGCTATCAAACGATACTGTTTCACGGCGAATCCATGATTTGGCAAGCTACGTCAAACAAGAACTAGTTACACGTCTACAAAAAACACGATTCGCCTTGCAAATGGATGAGTCAACTGATGTCGCTGGCCTGGCTATCTTGCTGGTTATCGTGAGATATCCATATGAAAGTTATTTTGAAGAAGACATGCGCTTATGTGTTCACCGCTGCCAACAAACACTACCGGGGAAGAAATTTTTAATAAAATAAACATATTTTTTGAAGAAAATAATCTCAGTTGGAACGATTGCATTGACATTTGTACAGATGGGGCCAAGGCGATGACAGGTAAAACAGCATGAGCAGTGTCACGCATAAAAAATAAAGCGCCTAATTGTAGTTCCAGCCATTGTATTCTGCATAGACAAGCACTTGCGATGAAGCAAATGCCGTCAAATCTAAAATTAGTTATGGATGAAGCGGTAAAAATAATTAATTTTATCAAATCACGACCACTACAATCCCGATTGTTCTCATTATTGTGTGAAGATTATGGCAGCAAACATAAAACACTGCTGCTCCATACAGAAGTGTGATAGCTGTCTCGGGGTAAAACTTTAACAACGCTATTTGAAATTAGAGCGGAGTTACAAATGTTTCTTTCAGCTGATACTTCTTTTAATTTAAAAGCCCGTTTGTATGATAAAACTTAGTTGTTCCGATTGTCTTTTATGGCGGATATCTTTCAAAAACTAAATGAATTGAATTTATCATTGCAAGGTAAACAGACGACAGTGTTCCAGGCCTATAACAAAATAACTGCCTACAAAAGAAAATTAGATTTTTGGATTGTTTGCGTTGATAAGAGAGAAATAGAAAGCTTTACGTCACTCAGTGAGTTTGTTAGCGATAACGACTCAGAAATGTTTCAAGATGATATGTTTGAAGAATTGGTCCAATATCTCACTTCGATGCGCGCATCTTTTGAAAAGTATTTTCCCGAACAACAGAATACAAAAATAAAACTGAATTCATGGATTCATAATCCTTTTTTACCCAACTTGCAAACGCCCGAAAGTATGTCAAACGAGATATAAAAATCTCTTTTAGAAATGTCATCAGACACAAGTATGGAGTCACTATTCAAAACGATGCCTCTCAACGATTTTTGGTGCAGAATTCGTAATGAATATCCAATGCTTGGCAAAATGGCTCTGAATATTCTTCTCCCGTTCCCAACAACATATTTGTGCGAAACAGTATTCTCAACGTATGCAGCCACGAAAACAAAATATCGCAATAGACTGGACGCCGAACCTGATATGAGACTGCGACTGTCTTCTATCAAACCTGACATCAACCAATTAATGAAAAATAAAAAACAGTTTCATACCTCCCATTAGTTAGATTTTTTCTTTTTTAATATCTTGTAATAATGTACTTGCCATGTGGCATGTTAAAGTAAGTAATAATCAGTAACTGTTACATTGTACTTTTATTATGTTTATTAATAAAGAATACACTTTTAAAAAACTATTGTTTTATTGTAGGGTTCCGTCAAGTATTTTGCTTTCCAAAAGGGTTCCGTCTTTTAAATTATTTGGCAATTAATCACAAACAATCGATGGTTGTATATACAACCCCTGCCAACTAAAGTGTGTGGACTGCGATAACGCAGAAGTGCGCGTAATAATAGTGTCAGGTGCTGGTGTACTGAACACACCGGAAAAGTGCATTGTGTATACAGGAAAAACAAAATTAATAGTGCCTACACAAAACATTCGAAATATAAATGTAACATCCCCTAGATTAAGTATTAGTTTAGTCAATGTATCCTATTGTAAAATTAATAATAACATGTTAGACCTAAGCAAATAATCCCATATCTTACCAAACCATAATTTTAATTTAGAAGATTTAAAGTTAAATGGAGAACAAGATAGAATTATTTCAAAATTGAACGATATTATCGATAAACCAGTTTTGGTAAAATACGGAACCCACTATGTTGTTATTAATTCATTCATTATTATTCAGCACTGTCTGAAACCCTCTTTACGCCATTTATACAAATCGCATAGAACGCGTTCAGAAACGATTCCTATGGCTCCTCTCTTTTAAACATGGCTTAGCTAAAAAAATACCACATTATAAAGACAGATTAACCTTCTTCAAGATGGAACCACTTTTAGATCGTAGGCAATATTTGGATTTAGTTTTTCTGCACAAGCTAGTAACAGGTGTTATTGATTGCAACCAATTACTTCGTAAAATATCCATTAATGTGCCAAGTAGGATACCCAGAAAAAATTGTTACAAGCCATTCCACATTAACTTTGCTAAAACTAACTTGGGGCAATCTTCACCGCTTAATAGAATGTGCAGAACATATAACAATTATATATCATGTACGACCGAGGCCTGTATATTCTCAAATAAATTAATCTAATTTAAAAAAATAATAAGAGCGCAATAAAATTAAAAATTACTGTCGAACAACTTTGTTTAGTTTCAACCATTTAAATTCTTAGTTTATTACTTAAGTGATTGATTTATTTATGTTTAATTTGTAAATTATATTAATTCATAGTAACTTAATCTCCCTGAAATTATGCTTATAATAATAATAATAATAATTATAATGCTTAGTACTTATAAAAGATGCAAGTTGTATTACACCTATAATTAAGGCAGCATTTAGATGTGTAAACAACATGAATGTGCAATTTTACCTTTTAATAATGTTTGTTCCTTGTTGGTGTATCTATTGAATAAATAAATAAATTATAGCTTTGATTATTATTGTGTGTCTCATTGTTCTAAGACTTTATATTTATAATACAGATCGTGAGAAATCCATTAATTTGAATACTAATACAGCAACCCAGAACAAGAATCTATAATTAAAAGAAGTCGTGAATGTCACCGAAGATTCACCACTTCCTGAACCGCGTATTAAAGGCGAACCGCGAATTTCATTTTCATCCCTGAAATTCAGTCTTATGGGGGGGGTTGTTATAACCCTTGCTAGTATGTAGAGTCGCTGACACACAGCGAACAAAGCAGTATTCATTGGTATAAGTACACAAGCACGCGGGCCCCCGAGTCAGTTGGTGTGTCGCTCTCGTTCCGGGTTGTTGGGTCTCTATCGTTATTTTCTAAGTCTACTAGTTCCTCTGTTTCTATGTTAAATTGTAATTAAATCTTTAGGTAAAATAAAGTTTCTTTTTAAAAAGACCCTAGAACGATCCGAGATAACAGAGCGTTCATAGGGTTGTGCTCATACTACAGGTGATTGTTTAAAAGGAGTTTCTGAAATTGCTTACATCGAGTAACAGAGGAAAAACAACCATTTGTCTGGGATGAAACTGTGAGTATTTTTTTTTCAAAAGCTAAAAGAATTTCTGTGTATTGCTCCTATTTTGGGATACCCACAGACTGATGGACAATTTGTCGTGAACACGGATGCTAGTAATACAGCCATTGGTGGAGTACTATGACAGAAACAGGGTGAATGAGAAGTTGTTATCGCTTACTTCGGCAAATCTCTGTCAAGGCCTGAAAGATATTACTGTGTTACACGAAATGAGCTATTGGCTGTGGTGAAAACGTTGCAACACTTCAATAAGTAGCTCATTGGTAGACACGTTTGGTTTCATTTGGTTCGTTTTGGTTTTGGCTCATTGGTACTCTGAACTGATCACGCTGCGTTGAAGTGGCTGCTACAATTTAAAGACCCGGAAAGACATTGCTCGGTGGATTGAACAATTGCAAGAGTTCTACTTTACAACTTAACATAGCAGCGGAAAGACACATGGTAATACTAATGCACTCTCAAGAAGACCTTGCCCAGAGGAGCACACAGGAAACACTGTGTCAAACAGGAATCTAGAGAAACCGTGAAAATTCATTCCGATCAGGGAAGGAATTGGAATCACAGATATTACAAGATGTCTGTAAGATTTTGGGAATGCACAAAACAAGGACTACGCCGTATTATAACAAATCAATCAGATGGCATGGTGAAACCATTTAACCAGACGCTGGAAAGGCATTTGACGAAACTGGTTGATGACCACTAGAGACTGGGACAAATACATTCCCCTATTTCTCCTCGCTTACAGGATTGCCGAACACGAAAGCACAAATTTACCCCAGCTTTCGTAAACTTTGGAAGAGAACTATGGTTACCAGTAGACTTATTAACTGGAAGACCCCCGGAAGCGTCTGACTCTGTGCAGGACTGTGTCAGAACTACGAGAGAGAATGCGGGATGTTTATGATTTATTTCGGCAAAACGGTCTGCAGGCAAGTGATAACATGAAAACCAGATATGAAGAAGAAGCACTAGTGTAGCTTCACAACCCGAATCGACGAAAAGGAAAGTCTCCAAAACTACAGACTTAATGGGAGGGACCACACAAGGTAGTCACTCGCATGAATGATGTGACGTAACGTAGCATTCAAAGTAGTGCACGTGGACCGTTTGGCTCGTTATAAAGGCGGCAACGATGACGCCCGGGACGAGCATCTCTAAGAAGGGGCAATGTTACGACGCTTCGATGTATAGAACATTCTAGTATGTTGCGGTGTTTACAATTGTTTACAATTACAATTCGTAGAATGTTCTCTAACCTTGTAGTATGGAAAAGTACTAGAACGTTGTCGACACTTCGCTATCCTGTTCTCAACTCGACTCAAAGGTTCTAGATTGTTGTATGTGGAATGATGTAAAAAGTTCTACACCGCGAACTTTCTAGTACCCGTGTCATCGGTATATAAAGAGGCCGTCGCTGACCGCCGTGAGTTCAATTAACTACGAGTGTTCTTCGAGTTAATTTCGAGCGAAGCCTAAAGTGGATCGTGCTATTACTATCTGCAACTCCGGCTACGAATTACGATGACGACTGCTTGTGATTTAGACATTTCGACGTGTTGCAAGACCAGACCTGTGTTAAGGTGGAAATTCGTAGTGAAGAAACTCCCTCAGAGAAAACTGGCGTTTTACTCCGAATAGCGGACCATAATCCCGTAACAATATTAGTATATATAGATAATTATATTATGTATACCTACCTTGACTGATTCCGCCTCTCTCACGTTGAGGCTCTCCATATGGAGGGCCTGAATGGCCTCTCTCACGTGGAGGCTGTCCATGTCCAGGGCCTGAACGGCCTCTCTCACGTTGACGCTGTCGATGTTGAGGTCCTGAATGGCCTCTCCCACGTTGAGGCTGTCCATGTCGAGGGCCTGAACGGCCTCTCTCAGTTTGATGCTGTCGAGGGCCTGCAAATAAGGCGATATCGATTACCTTATCTTAATATATGTATCGATTTTTAAAATCAATAACAAAAACTTATGGCACATAATACGATTTATGTAGACGAATTTTAAATTCGAAATAAAAAAACCGTAAGTAGGTAATTGATTTTGCAAAACGTTATAACTTATATGTAGAGCCAGTTCTCCAATACAAACAACTTAATATTCACGGTGCTTGATTAGCAAAAATAATATTAATAAAAATAAGTATCTAATCGGCGTACACTCATATTAGACTATAACATTCATGATTATTTCTTTAGGCGTCATTATTCTACTATCATATACATTAGAAGCATTTCAATGGCTATAAGAAAAGTTAGTACAATTTTTTTTATGCCTTTTGCGCCCTGTACCTGAGAATTGGCTCACCACCCAAACTACCAGCTACTTAGTGCATAGGTACTACATTTTATCAGTAAAATTATTTTTAAACAAAAAATTAAAACTGACTTCGAAAGTAAAAGTGCACAAAAAAGTATGAAATAAACCTTATTTCCTAAATAATTCCTCTTTTTAATTCGGCAAAAATTTTAACCATTTCTCTACTTAGATCTTCATAATTTTGAAGTCGGTACCAGCCCGAACCACATTCTGATAAACCATATTTTATAGAACTCACGTTCAAGTCGGCTGGTACCAGCGTCCAAGTCGAGATTTTGGAACTTATTGAGTGAAAAAAGCTTGATTCTTTCGTCGAAAGTGGGACATAGTAAACAAAAATATAATATTTTAAATCAGATTTACCCTATCGTTAAATAATTGAGTCTTGTCTTTTGAATAAAAAGAAAACGGAAATAGTAGAATAGTCTGAGGAGTGAGTGTTACAAATTGCAACTTACAATAAGAGAGTAATTATAAAAATTACTTATTGGTGATATTTCTGTGAAGATTGAAGATTTAACTTCTTTTAAAGTATCCTTTTTCGAAGTTCCGAAAAGCGGGACATTTAATTTTGATTTAAAAATCGGGACGTCCCGCCAAAATCGGTACGTCTGGCAACGCTGGCTGGTACCGGCTTTTATGAAGATTGAGAAATGGTTTTAGTTTTAGCCGAATTTAAAAGGGGAATTATTTAGGAAATAAGTTTTATTTCATACTTTTTTTTGCATTTTTACTTTGGAAGTCAGTTTTAATTATTTGTTTTAAAATATATTTTTTTCTCTTTTTAGTTATATTTATTAAATTATTATTATAACACATTTTAAGAAAGTTATAAATACAAAAAAGCTCCGCTATTCTCACTCTCTCGGCAAAACAAACTCAAGCGTTCTTTTATGCCAGTTTTCTGAGGCCGCGGTATTTCCCCAAATAAGCATTACCGTTCTGTAGACCTACTTAACAATCACCAGTGATAATACTGATTAGATACAATATTATGAAATAATAATTATTTATCTATTGTAATAGTCGACGGAAAAAATTTGCAGAATGCATTTAATAAATATATTATAGTGATGATGATGATCATAAATATAATTTTAGCAATAGCAAAACTTCAAAGACATTGACATCGGTGCACAAAACTCTGATGGGTAGTGAGTACCTTCATCATCATAATAATATGTTGGTGTTTCTTCTGAAGGTGGTGGTGATGATGGTGATTACTACTGTAAGTGGTATGATGGCATATGCTTGCAGTTCTTTAAACAATGCCGGAATCCCCAAACATGTATCTATAAGGACTCAAGGAGTTCTGTTCAGTACTTTTGGATCCAGGGTATACCTTGGTACAATAGCTTACTTTTTGGTAGCATATGCTTGGAATACTTCAAAAAACTAGAAATCACTTTATGTGTCCATATAAATTTCGAAGAGTTCTCTCGATTTATCATGGATCCCCTCATCAGGTCTCCACTTTGGTGACTAAGGGACAAATTTCGAATTATAGCCTTTACAACAACACAACAAAGCAAAGTAGTGACTAATGTTCAAAGCTATCCGTGTCGGTGTAAAATACTATGAGAAGCACCTTTTATATCATCATAATGTGATGATGTATGGTGTGATGATGGTGTTGATGATGATGATTAAACAACGCCGAATTCCCCAAACATGTTTCTAAAGGAGTTAGTTCTGTTTAGTACTTTTCAGGTCATCAGGTCACCACTTTGGTGAAATCGGGACCAACTTGGGATTATACCCTTTACTGTTACGGCATATGCGATGAACTCTGATGATGATGATGACGAGGTAGTAATACAAGCGTAGGGAGTATAGAGGATAGCAACTAATCACAGTAGCTTAAAATCACGTCATCATTACTAACCAATGATATTGAGCCAACCTTACCCCTTCCTCACTGTATAAGCACTCTCTCCTATAAGCATGTACATTCCTTTTTACTAACCGCAAAAACGCTTGCAATAAAATTTACGAAGAGTCACAGTCGGTTTTTTAATCATATCATATTTTGCAAATCCATGTTAGGGATTTTTAGTTAGTTTCCCAACATATTTTGATCCTTCTTCGACGGATACTTTACAAGCGGAACCGGTCAAGAGGGGCGTTGGCATTTTTGAAGAGCGCGTATGAGTGTATCCCAAGGTCATACCAATTTGCGCAAGAGAGGTCATAAATCATTAATCGCTAATGATTTCCTGTCTGTCATAAATGATCAGCTGTGTGCTTACGAAAGAATAAGCTGTGGTGGTAGACTCATATTTTGCATTCACGTAAGTACTCCTTCTTTCTTTGACTACTAGAATGAGCGTAGAAGGTTTCAATAAACGCGATAAATCTCCATATAGGGGAATAGACGATGAGAAAACGGAGCTTTTACTTCGCGAGCTCATAAAAAACGTGGCGTTATCAAGGCTAGGCTTACAAAGTTCGCCAATTATCTATCCATATGTGCTTCTGACCAGCCTACTAATTTACACATAGACATTAAATTGCGAACTCAGGGCAGTCAGTTTATTTAACGAATTTAATGCTGTCCAAAGTACCTCGAAGAACAGTTAATGCAACGCGAGCAATTCGAGGATAGTTATTATAGTGCACAGGCTCGCGCCGAGTCCCTAACAAATGTAAAGGTAACCCCTACAAGCTCTCAAGGTCATGGCTATAATCATAACGCATTTCAATCTATTAGATTACCTACCATCACCTTGCCTGAATTTGATGGTTCGTATGAAAATTGGCTGGAATTTAGAGATACCTTTCATTAGTTCATAATACGTCAGAACTTAACGACATTCAAAAATTTTATTATCTAAGATCTTCGTTAAAAGGCAGTGCATTATTAGTCATAAATTCATTAGAACTAACTTCTGATAATTATTTAGTTGTATGGGAGCTTTTACAAAATAGATATAGCAACAATAGATTATTAATTTAAAATCACATAAAGGCAATATTTTATATACAATCATTAACAAAAGAATCGCACAAATTAATCAGAAATTTAATTGACAGCACATTAAAAAAAATTACGAGCTTTAAAATTCTTAGGCGAGCCTACCGAGGCTTGGGACACTATAATCATTTTATATTATTGTTTCAAAATTAGATAAAACTACAGAGCGCGAATGAGAACAGCACAAAGGTAACTTATTTACAAACAACAATAATTTGATGTAAACTCTAAAATGTTTACTAGATTTTTTAAAAGGTCGAGCTGATTTGTTAAAAAACATTGCAAGCGTAACTCACTAAATGTACATCGAACGAAATCAAAAAACAAAATAATAATAATTTACATCAAAGGTCACACTGCAATGTTTCTACCAATATGGCGCACGATCGACCACACCTACCAATAAGGCGCACGATCGACCACACGATAAGATTTATAAGCCGTGTTTAATGTGTAAATTAAATCATCCACTTTATTCGTGCACTAAGTTTTTAGAGGCTAATTTTAACACTAAATTAAAACTAATACGTGATAATAAGTTATGTTCTAATTGTTTACGTTCAGGGCATACGGTAAATCAATGTGTTGGCAACCCTTCAAGTTGACAACTCTCCGTCGAGGCGCAAAGGACGAACTGTCATCAGCAAGGTTGACACTTATCAGCCACTGATGATATAAAACGCCTGTCCACGACGGGAGGGGGCTCTTTGGCCTTTTGGACACTGAATAGGGAACTTGATATTCTTGATTGTAATAAACAGTTATAATCATAGTTTGTTGGTTCATTAAGCTCTCAAACTTCTATTAGAAGTCCTTTACTATATCAATTATCAGAGATCTGTTAACATCAGAAGTGACAAGTAAATTCCACGCCATGGGTAAGAGAAAGCGCTATGGTTAAAGTAGGCACTGTAAACGGAAGCGTGCGCGCTCCACTTCAAGTTCTAGCTCGAGCTCCAGCGCCAGGACGCCGTCGCCGAGGCGGAAGCATAAGGTATCTCATGACTACAGTGAATCTGTGAGTAGTACAAGTTCTATTACATTGAACAATTTTATACCAGATTTTGATCCGATAAAAGAATACATTGACACGTGGCTTAGTATTATTCGATCCTTTGCGAGTACTTTTTCATGGTCCGATAAAATGATTCGCTATCAAGCTTTAAATAAATTAAAGGGCCGGCCTAAAGTGTGGTATGATTCGTTATTGCGTACGGAAAGACAGTGGCCCACGTGGAACTGGGAGCAGTGGCGCGTAAAATTGTCCAGTAGTTTTCGTAAGAAATATGTTCGACCTTTTGAAAGAGATTATAGACAAAAGACCTGTTGATAATCAATCATTGTATGAATTTTATTTTGAACAAAAGTGCAAAATTGATCGATTAAATTTAAATTTCTCTGAGCAAGACATTATTTCAGTAATTGTAGGAAATATAGGTGATAATAATATTGGCGCATCCATAGAAGCTAGTAATTTTAAAACCACTGACGATTTGGCCAGTTACTTACACAGTCGTATTTACAAGAAAAATATTAAAAATGAAGGTAGTTCACGTGAGTCACATTCTACAAAATCGACAATATTAAATCAATCTGTAGGCACAAATCCAACACCGATATCCACAAATCCCGTCACAACATATCAATCTCTTCCCAATGTCCTTCGAGACTCTAGCCATAAAATAATAAAATGTTACAATTGGCGCGGTAACCATAAAAGAAATCAGTGTGATGCAAACAAATGTGAATATTGTGGCAAAAGAGGACACACACAATCAGTTTGTTATCATAAGAAAAACTCGACTAATAAATCTTTAGTGAAACCTGAGCATGAAATTAAATTTCTATGTACAAATCCGTGTAATAAGTTTGTTAAAAATATTAACGTATTTAATCATAGTTGTGAGGCATTTATCGACACGGGAAGCAGTTGCTCATTAATATCCGAGTCTTTAACAAATAAAATTTGTTTACCGTATATCACACTACCCTCACCTGTTGCTTTACAGGGGTTTTCTACGCAAGTTTATAAATACGTCGATAACGAGAAGGTAACGATTAATATTTCTTTAGATTCAATTTTTTTGAGTGATATCGATATGTACATTTTAGATGATTTGGTTGGGTGTGATATTTTAATCGGAAGAAATGTGACCGAACGATCTGATTTAGTATATTCTCGTATAGGCAACGAACTTAAATTTCAGTGCGCAAATGAACTCGCAGAATTTTGTAATAATGTAGCCGCTATAGATTTAGATGCCAGTACACATCAAACCGAAATATTGACTTTATTTAACCATTACGGTGATTGCGTTGCCTCTAATATAAATGAACTGGGCGTTGTTAAAAATTATGAAATGATTATAAATTTATCGAGCTTACAGCCTGTGCAATGCAGACCTTTTAGAACATCTTACTTGGATCGACAAATAATTAGGGACATGGTAAACGAATTACTTGAAAACAAAATAATACGTGATAGTAATTCTCCCTACGCTAGCCCAGTCCTTCTAGTGGATAAGAAAAACTGAGAAAAAAGGCTTTGTGTTGACTACAGGGCGTTAAATAAAATCACTATAAAGGATAAATATCCTATGCCCCGGATTGAAGATTTATTAGACAGGCTTCAAGGACATAAGTGTTTCACGTCATTAGATTTAAAAAGCGGTTATTATCAGATTTGTTTACATAAAGATTCTATAGATAAGACTGCGTTCATTACCGAAGATGGACATTGAGTTTTTGAGGCTGCCGTTCGGATTAGCTAATGCTCTATCTTGTTTTCAACAAATGATGCACAAAACGCTCGGTAATTTGCGATTTGGCAATGTTATCATTTATCTAGATGACGTTTATTTAGTTACGGAAACTGTAGAAGAAAATATTGGTTTATTAAAAGAAATATTACAGATATTTAAAACAAATGGGTTGACATTAAATCTTAAAATGTGCCATTTTTTTAGACAGGAGCTAGAGTTTTTGGGTTATAAAATAAAACCAGGATATGTTATGCCAAATGATACAAAGCTAGACGCCGTTAGAAAATTTCCAAAGCCCAAGACAGTCCATCAACTCAGACAGTTCTTAGAATTAATTAGCTATTTTCGAAAATTCATACGAAATTGCGCGTTCTTATCGGCACCCCTGAAAAAACTACTTAAAAAAGATGCCGTTTGGGTATGGGATGATATTCAAGATAAAGCCTTTCATATTCTAAGAGACAAATTAACTTCAGATAGCGTTCTCGCAATTTTCGATCCAAACAAAGATAAGATTTTATATACGGACGCGAGTAGGGATGGCATTGCTGGTATACTTGTACAGATCGATGACGGCATCGAAAAGGTCTTGCATTACTATAGTAAGCAAACTAAGGAAGATGAAAAGAAATTTCATTCATTTGAATTAGAGCTACTCGCTATTGTATGTTCGCTTCAAAAATTTCGATTATATTTGTTAGATAAACCTTTTAAAATAATTACTGATTGTAGTGCAGTTAGGTACGCTTTAAAGAAAAAAGATATTACTCCGCGAATAGCCCGTTGGGTTTTATCGTTTTATTGAGTTTTCTTTTGATATTATTCATAGGGAAGGGTCTCGGATGCAGCACGTGGATGCTCTAAGTCGTAATCCGGTGCCATCCGGTGAAAAATCTGAATCTGAGATTATTATGTCGATTACAGAAGCTGATTGGTTGTTGACAGTACAGGTTCAGGACCCCCAGATAGTTAAAATTAGAGATATTTTGTTATCAGGAGAGGCCGAAGAAAATAAAGACATTTTTAATAATTTTGAATTATTAGGTGGTAAGGTTTATAGGAGAACTAGCCAGGGGCGTAGATGGGTAGTTTCAAAGAAATGTGTTTAGCAGATCATAAGGAGCAACCACTATGATTTGGGTCACTTTGCAGTTGATAAATGTGTTGAGCGTATACGTACATTATATTGGTTTCCTCGAATGCGAAATACTGTTAAAAAATATATAAAAAATTGCCTAAATTGTATTTATTTTAAAAATAACGAAGGCCCAAAGGAAGGACATTTATACCCTTTGGCCAAATATGCAACACCTTTTCACACTCTACATCTCGACCACTTGGGTCCTTTTGTAACGACTAAAAATAAAAATAAATATTTGTTAGTAGCAGTAGATTCTTTTACAAAGTTTGTATTCTTATCAGCTGTACGCAAAACGAACGCGACGGGCGTAATAAAAGAATTAGAACGTATATCTACAATATTTGGGAATCCTAAGAGAATAATTAGCGATGCAGGTTCTTGTTTTACGTCGAGTCAATTTACTCAGTACTGTAAGAATAAAAATATTAGACTACACGTAGTAGCAACAGGCGTACCCCATGCAAATGGACAAGTGGAACGGTTTAATAAAACTATTTTGGAATCTATAAAAACTATGGGGGCCAGTGTTGATGATGATATATGGGATGAATGTATTAAGGCGTTACAACAAGGAATTAATAGCACAGTAAACAAAACTACGCATGCCGCTCCTAGTGAAGTGATGTTTGGGTATAGAATACGTATGGGATAACGATAATCTCGCCCCAGATCTTGATAGTGAAGCATTGGTAGACGTGTCAAAATTGCGCGAAAAAGTGGATTTTAACATTAAAGTCAGTGCAAAGGAACAAAAAAAAGAGATTCGATAAAACTCGAATCCAAGCCACACGGTATAAGGAAGGCGACTTAGTGTTAATTAAAATACAAAGTCAAAGCAATGATGGTCAAAGTCGGAAACTGTTACCTGCATTTAAAGGCCCATTTCAAATTAAAAAAATCTTGGAAAACGATAGATACGAGATAACAGATTTAAGAGGGAGTCAAAGAAGTTCAAAAATGTAAAATGGAGTGGCCGTGGCGGAAAATATGAAGCCGTGGATTAATATTGATAATTGGACCTTGGAATAATAATATGATATATGGAGAGTAAATAACAAAAACAGTGTTGGCAAAGTATTTATGACTGTCTAATTTTCGTTTTACGGATATACATTTTATTCAATCATAGTACTTTTCTAATGAAATAATAATTTAAAAAAAAACGACTTATTTTACTTTGTCATGAATTTAAGTTACCTTATTGAAGGATTATTTTATATGTACATAATATTTGAGAGATAGTATTTTGTCTCATGAGTCTAGATAGGATACCACTTACAAAATAAACTACATTCATTGTAGTATTGTACATAACTATATTATTGCTATTGTTTTGCTTTGCCTTGATAAGTAAAGATCAACTTGGTACGCTTGAGTGAGTGAAACGCTCATCAGGTGCAAGTGTGACCTCTGACTGTAATAACCTGGTACTCCTTCCTAAGTGTGACAAAGTCCCTCTAGGTGCAGGAAGAAGCATTGCAAGGCATTTGTGGAAAATGTGCAATCCTGTGGATGTGTCAACATGAAAAGCGAACCTGACCGCATCCTAATATATTTTCTTTGTGTTTCAGTATCCTATCCAGACTCCTGTGGTGCCTGGGGCAGGCACCGTGCAGTATGGCCGTGTTGGCAACCCTTCAAGTTGACAACTCTCCGTCGAGGCGCGAAGGACGAACTGTCATCAGCAAGGTTGACACTTGTCAGCCACTGATGATATAAAACGACTTTTGGCCTTTTGGACACTGAATAGGAAACTTGATATTGTGATGTGTCTAGGAGTAGACACTTTGAGATGTGACTTAGTGAGGCTATGGCCTCAGGTCAGGTTTTGCCTCATGGTCAGGGTTGATAGAAACGTCAAGTCGATTCAGGATCCAGTTTATTAATAATCAAAAATACATTATAATTATGAACATACATAAAACGAAACCGTTGCACAATAAACAAAATGCTGACCTAAAATGTTATAAAGTTAATTACACATAAAATATTATAAAGACAATTACTCACTACACTACAATATTCTTGATTGTAATAAACAGTTATAATCATAGTTTGTTGGTTCATTAAGCTCTCAAACTTCTATTAGAAGTCCTTTACTATATCAATTATCAGAGATCTGTTAACAAATGTAGATTTGGAACTTGAAAAAAATGCGACCAAAAGCATAATACAATAATTCATCCCAATTCTAATTCCATGCACTTGTCATCACAATATAGAATATTTTGATGACAAGTGATTGATGGATCGAGTACTGCGGACCTGGACGCACCCTCCGCGACCGCCCACACCGCAGGACCCTTATCTATTAGTCACTCGCACGCGCAAACTTCGTCATTTGAAACAAAACCTACGTATTTATCATTCCTACGCATTCCAACCTGTTTTGCTATCGACTGCGATCATCGAAGTAGCCGATAATAACAATTAATATCATGTCGCACGCGCATTACTCGACAGTGGGTCAGCGCTGTTTTATAAAAAAAATCGTTTTGTGACTTATTAGGTGCGCAATTAATACAGTACACTCATAAAATACGAGGCGTAGGTAATTCACTTACGCAATCTAGTCAACTTTGCGAAGTGATAATTAAATCGCGCATTAATACTTTCACTACGAAAATAAAATGTTTTGTTTTACCGCAAATCACATCAAAATGTCTGTATACAATCTCACACACAAAAACTTCTGCATTCTAGATAATATTGAGTATATATCCCTATTTTCTCGAGTCTCAGGATATATGTAGATATTTTGCTTGGCGCAGTATCTTGTATCTTCCACCGTAGCGCCTAAACGACTGGTCCGATTTTAATAAATGAAGTGTCAATAGATTCGTAATTATAGACCGGGTAACATAGGCTATATAATTTACATAGTCGGGTTAGAGTTTTTTATAAAAATTGCACATATTAACCTTTGGGCACGAGACCCAAAAAAAGTCTCCAACTGTGCCATTTTGAAAAACCAAAACACCCTACACGGAAAATTGTATCTGCTTAGCCCTGAGACCTGACAACTTAATGCTGGCACAAAAACCTGGACTCATTGACACCACGAAACACCAAGTTATTTGGTCAAACACTGTGACTTTTTTGGCCCTAATGATTTTGTCGGGCTAGCGGCATTTCAAGGCCGGTGACAAGAAATGGTTATGAAAGGTCAGTGCTAAAAGTATCTATCTAAAGCCGAGGAAACTGGAAGTTTAGCAGTAGTTTGTGATATGTACTCCTGTAATAATGGCCTTTGAGCTACTAGCAAAAGAGCAGGTGTTTGAGGCAAGAACAACCTTTGAAATATACCCCAACACGAGACTAGCTGACCCGTGCCCACTTCGCTGGGCGTTAAGCATATTTTGATGATGATGAGGATAGCAATAGCAATAGCTCCCCACACTGATTTCAGTGACGGTGGCCGGTTTAATTGAAACCAGGCCAGCTACGCAGGAGTTATTTTATAGTGCCCAAGTGTGTGCGCAGTACACAAGAGCACACTCTCTCTTCCTTTACTCTCGTAACCCAGTGGGACGAATAATCGACACGACTGGTGAGATATCAGGCGCAGGTCCGACTTTTTACATGCCCATCCGACGCATGGATCATCTTTCTTGTCAGACAATCAGGTGATCAGCCTGCATTGTCCTAACCAAACTTGGAAACAAGATTTTTTGTTGTTCCAATGCGGGAATCGAACCCACGACCTCCGAGTCGAGAGCCAAGCTCTAAACCACTAGACCACGGAGGCTGTTTTTTTTTTTTTTTTTGATGAGGATAAAAAGTATCTCAAGTTACTCCTTATGACATCAGCTATCTGGCAGTGACCAAGACAAGAGTGGCAAGACCCGTGAAAATCGGCCCAGCCGATCAAAAATCGGTTCATTCGTTTAGGAGCTACGATGCCTCGGACCGACACACGGACAGACGCGTCAAACTTATAACACTCCTCTATTTTCGTTGGGGGTTAGGAAAAACAGAAATAATTAATAATATTTATATATAAAATATTTATTTTATATCCCATACCTACAACTTAGAGAGGTAGCTTAGAACCAGGAGGAGATGGACATAGGATACTTTTTATCCCGTTCCCGTAGGACGTATCACGTGACATAAAACGTGGTCTATACAAAACGCGACTTACATCTAAACGTTATGGTGTCGATGGTTAAGTATGGTTGAAAATTTGACAATTAGAAATTTTGAAGTTGACTGGTAGAAGTGTTTGTCTCGAGTTTCTATTAGCTTATTGTGCCCATATTATTATTAACAATGCTGCGACCAAGACGATTGAATAGACAAACAGACAGACGGACGGACAGAGCGAAACTATAAGAGTTCCATAAGTATTACGAAACTCTAAGAATGGATTGCAATTCCAATGTCTCGCTACAACTCGAGAAGGGCTGGACCGATTTGGCTAATTTTGGTCTTGAAGTAATTGTGGAAGTTCAGGAAAGGTTTAAACGGTAAGAAATATTCGAAAAATTATGGAGAAAATACTGTATATGTAGGTGTATATGTAGGTGTATATGTAGGTGTATATGTAGGTGTAGATGTTGGTGTAGATGTTGGAGTAGGTTATAGGTGTATATATAGTTATTTATTCCAGTTCATAGTTGAGACAGAACGTGTGTCGGGACAGCTAGTTAAACATAAAACTTAAATTATTTAGGAATCGGTTGGCAATCGGTTGTTCTGGGACCTACTCACGCATGGAAAAATAAGGTTACCTAATGGAATGGAATGGAATCAGGTTCTATATATTATTATACAACGCATAATGATTTCCGACGTATCCAGTGTAATTATACACAAACAACAGATGCGTTATTGCGGAAGTTCTGGGAACTCGAAGAGCTACCCAGGCGTCAGGTAGCGCAGACTGATGAGGATAAGGCATGTGAGGATCAGGCATGTGAGAATCACTTCGTCACTACAACTACGCGCAACAGTGACTGTAGGTTTTGCGTTTCTATTCGTTTTAAACGTGATGACGATAAGTCTAGATTATTGTATTTGTGTAATGAAACCGCCAAGACATTACAGTCAGGATGTTTTCGACTTCAAAAGTGGACATTCAATTTTACGCACAGCGATTTATTACCACATTACGATTCTCTAAAACATTTATCTTTAAATAACAACAGTAGTTGTAAAACGTTAGGCATTGGGTGGCTTAATATGTTAGACGAGTTTTATTTTATACATAATACACAATACGTTTTTAATAATAATAATTCTCAAGTTATAACCAAGCGTGATATTTTATCACATATTATATTCGATCCCATTGGATTAATTAGTCCTAGTATCATGCAGGGTAAGATTATCTTACAACGTCTGTGGCTGTTAAAAATGGACTGAAACGATGCAGTTCCTAACGACATCACTCACGTATGGAACTGGTTTGTGTCGTCACTAAGCGTTCATAATAATATACGAGTGCCGCGCTATGTACTAGGAGATATTTCTAATTATACGCGCACTGATCTACACATCTTTACAGATGCTTGACACTTAGCGTACGGTGTTTGTATTCCCTAAAATAGCACCACACAATTCTAAGGTATGCTTACCGGTTTTAGAGGTGCTACTTTACCTTTAGCGCATAATAAACGCACAGAAATATTGAAATCATCGCTTACAGTACGAATATAAATAAAATACGTACTGTAAGCGATGATTTCAATATTTCTGTGCGTTTATTATGCGCTAAAGGTAAAGTAGCACCTCTAAAACCGGTAAGCATACCTTAGAATTGTGTGGTGCTATTTTAGGGGCTAGATTGTACGACAAGGTGATTTCAACAATTCATCGTAAATTCGATGCTTTTGTTTTCTGGCGGACTCAACGATAGTATTGGGATGGTTACGTATGTCTCCCAATTTATTACAAACGTTTGTCCAAAACAGAGTAGCAGAAATACACGAACTAACGGGAATATTGCCATGGTGTCATACCATTTTAGTTAGTTTCCCAACAGTCCCTATTTCCATGAAATTCAATATCCGAGGTAATAAATACAAATTATTGAGTAAGTACTACATATTTTATGTTTTTTTTTTAAATTCGTGCCCTAAAGGTGGTGGTGGTCTAGTGGTATATAATACTATATATTATAATACCCTAGTGGTCGCAAGTTAATATAGTGAAATATCAACAACTGGTCGGATTGTGTTGAATTTTGATTTTTGGCACGCAGATAGTTATTATGACGTTGAAATCTATTAGAAAAGGATTTTTCGAAATACATACCCCATGGGGGTGCAATGGGGATCCACGCGGACTAAGTCGCGCGCTAAAGCTAGTCGACTACAAGTAGTAATATTATGTAAGTAACACACAATTACCTGGAATTAAAAAATCCTCATCATCCATTGTGAAGCTAATGAAATACGAATCTGAAACAATGAAAATTCAGTAAGAAATTGATCAAATTACACCGATACTAGGTTGTTGTATAATTATTTAATTATGTAAAGAGGTTTATGCGGAAAATAACTTTTATTCATACGGGCCTTAGTTTCCGAGATTTAAGCAAATATAACTTAATGTGTGTTCCGTTAATGCAGTGTAAATCTAAACGAAAATAAACGCATAATATAATTAGAATGTCACTTACATTTTACCGTGCAATTTAGCAATACAATGAGATTTGGCCGAAATTTAATCAGTTGTTTACGTTAAGAATAAGTTGGATCAACGGTAGTGAACGAATTAATGCGAGGGGCTTTCTATACTGCATTGCCGCAGCTCATATACCGCAGTATGGAGCGCGAGCAAAATTACCGAGATGATTACGAGATCGCATCGAGTGCGCATCGAAAGCATATAGCATAAGAATGCTATATATTATGCTTTCGATATTTTGATATAGTGTTAGTATAATGCTTAAGGAGTAGGGAAAAAAACAGGTTATTCGGAACTTTAACTTTGCCAGACCAATGTAAAAGTAAATAGGAAAAAGGTTAAAAAAAAAACAGAATAAAAACATAAACATTAAACTCTGGGTATAAGACTCGAGGATAAAAACTTAACCAAGAGTAATACATGATCCCTGTTACTAATAAAAAATTATTTAACATGCGTTTAACGTATGAATAGTTAAATTCGATGTTTAAGTTATACGTCCGTTAAGCAGCGTGTATAAGGTTGTATGCTAAATACTAATAAAGATATTCAAGACCTTGTTTATCTATAAATACGCTACACACCATAGACGGAAGACTCAAAGAAAAACGTTTAGGAATTGAGTAACACGCAAATAACACGTATCTGATGTTCGCGTGTTGATGACAAAAATTTACGTTATTATGGGCCTTGTAATTTTAATTATATACAAAATTGATGCTTACACATTTTTAATAAATTTCAAGTACCACCAAAGTAGTAGTACTACTAAATTACTAACATTTTTGAACGCACCTCTGCCAAACTGTCAAAATATGTCATTGAAATTGTTATTTGTCACAAGACTTTCGCTAATCGCGTCAAACGTCAATTTCAATTTGTAAATGCATATTATTCTGCTTTTATTCTAGTAATTACAACTAGTATCTGCATGAGGTACACATGAAGTCATTGCATTATTCATTCCCTGCACTGTACGCCACCAGCTTTTCACTGAACATCTGCTCTATCACTCTGACGTTGGCAACTCCTATTCAGGGGAGGCTATGCCAAAAAAAGAAGAAGAAGAAGTTCTTTAGATTTTATATTATATGTTAAATAGAAATTCGATTTTTTCCGGGGAGCTCAATGAGTGACGTTGTGGATTTTGTATGTCCTGATAAATTTGTGTTATTTCGGTTCTTAATGTGTAATATAAAATATTGGTAGAATATTAACCATTAAATATTCGTTAACGTGCACAAGTGTGGGCAAGTGGTACAACTTCTAAAAACGTGCTATTTTGTGTTTCCCGCTAAAACTCCCTAGGAACTTTCAGTAAAGCTTCTACCACTTTACTGAATCGACTAACATGACTCATGGACGGCACTGACTATTTATTTGGACTTTGACTAGACTTTAGACTTGACGATTTAGGAATACGGTGTTGAAAATTGAAACGAAAAGTCTATTTCACGCCTTTTTAACTTGACACTGACAAATGGTTAAAAGCCGATACCATTATATAAAAAAAATAGGAATTCCCAAAACAGAAGAGATAAAAATAGGAATTTTCTAATTATAACAATAATAAAATCTAATAAATTCTGATTGTTTGGGGTTGTAATTCTCACACAGAAAGTAACACAAGCAATAGCGTAATTTGTTTTAGGTATCTGCGAACATCTGTGAACCAGTGTCCAACTACGTTACTTTTCAACAAGCGATCAATAAAAATAAACATGTTTATTAAAATATAATGCCATTTATCGGTTTCTAATTTAGTCCAAATGTTTCCAAGAATACACAATAAGTTAAGTAATTTATCTTTTCCCTTTGTTCTCAGTGACTAATTATAGAAGCAATGAGATATATATATCTCATTGCTTCTCTTTGATATACTTTCTAGACTTGACAATGAATGTCAACTGTCAAGGGAATGAAACTTATATTTAATTTGTTATGAATAATTTGTTTGAAAATATTATTTAATTTGTGAAATATTAGCATTAAATGTTGTTTCTTTAGTTGTAAAGCTGTAAAGCAATATATTTTATTTCCATATTGTTAAACAATCTTATTATATATTATGTAGATAAATAGGGTCATACAAAACAACAAACATATCTTCATCACATTCTGTGATTGACAACTACAAGTGTCATTATTTCAATTGTGGTTAAAATGCAAGTTGTGATTATGGTGCTTATAAGGTTCACAGTATGCACTATAATCAATTAATCGTAACTAGCATTTTAAACATAATAATGACAGACTTGAGCATTTGTGGGGGATCTTTGTATTTAAAGATTGTAGGGATTGTCGTTCAACAAATTTAATTTTTTGGCATTCCATAGTTCTACTTTAATAATAAGCTTTAGTAAAATCAATTATGGACCTTCTGGACTTATGATCTACTTCTGCTGTAAAGACACTTATGCAGAAAAAAAATTCATACTCGGGGGAATAAAATCATTCTTTAAATAGTTTGTGTTATGCGGAGGGTCACCTATACCTGAGGTTAGATTGTTATTTTTTTGCAGTTATGTTAAGCATCTTAACATAAGGAGTAGATCATAATTCACAATAATTATGCCCTGAAAAAGATAATTGTGATTTTACCAAATTTTACCTTATTTATGTACAAGAAACATTACAAGGCTGATTCTTCTTCAGGGCATAGCCCTAGCCTGTATAATAGATAGGTTGCAATAGGTATAACTTCATTTTCTTTAGGGGAAGCTCTAGTCTGCATTAGGTAGGTAGCAGTGGCGTGGGTTTCCCATAACTCCATTTCTATCCGATTCACTTACCACTTACCTTTTGAAGACCCTCATCCAAATCCCTACCTATTATACAGGCTAGGGCTTCCCTATGATGTAGAACCAGCCTTCGCCACTGGTAGGTAGTTATAGGTATAAGGTAGTACCCATACTCCTTACCTTTTGAAGACTCGTATCTGAATCCCACAGCACTTCTAAGAACCCTTATACCTACTTAGTTTCGCCCTGCCTGCCCTTACGTTATTAAGAACAGTTAATTGTACCTAATTAAGGATTGAAATTGATGAAATTTTACAAAAAACAAAAATGAATCATCACGTTCATTAAACATTTGTATTTTTCCAGGCGCAACAATAATTTCCTAGCCTAAGAATCAATATTTATGCAGTCCAACTCATAAGCTGTCCAACTCATCGTAATAACATCAAACAACTCAACACACAACTCATAATCATGGAAATTATAACGTCGCTATACAGGCCTTATGTCAAAAAAACGATTACTATTAAAAGAAATCTTAGAATGTCTGTTTATAGAACGCCTGTATACGCAGTGTGTAACTTTTTATTAGTAAGGGGGGATATTTCTAAGGAGGGTTCCATAACTATAAACGTGCAATAGATCTTCTTTGAATTACTTCAAAAGTTATTGTCAGATTTCGCTCAAAATAACTTTCCTAAAGTTTTTACCATGATCTATCAGCAGGAAACATCAGTTCAGTGTTAGAATAACGTGTGGCCTGCGGCCCGCGGCGGCTTCGGCTTCGGTGGCACTAAATGAAAAGAGTTTCACCTATTCTCATTTCTTGGTTCGTTTTTACTGGAAAATCCTAGGCAAAAAGTGCACTGATGATTATCGTCTTATTTTCATGCCTTCAACACGATAGAAACGAGAACCGAGCCCTTCATGTAATTTTTATTTTTCTTGAAAATTTTCCAAGTGTTTGAATAACGCGTGGCCCGCGGAGTCTTCGCACGGGAAGATATAGGTACCTATTGAATTAAAATGAAAACTATGTTCTAACGCCTACTTCATTGGCGATAATGTAGTATTCGAAAGACAAAAGAATTTTTCAAATCGGTGCGGTAGTTTCCGAGTTTAGTTGACGGAAAATAAAACTCTGGCTCCGCATAGATTGCGACGACCACCCTCGCGTCTATGCGTGCCTATATGTATAGGTCCCATAGTGGTGACCCCGAGACGGACCGACTCTTGGAACACCTGCAAGCTGCTTCAGATTTTGTGCAGCGGCAGATCCCATCCGCAGAGATCATAATACTTGGCGACTTTAATGCCCACCACGCCGACTGGCTCAATTCCAGTAAAACTGATCATGCGGGGAGATCTGTCTGCAACTTTGCCCTTGCGAACGACTTGACACAACTGGTTACTACGCCTACGCGAATCCCAGATGTGGATGGTCAGAATCCTTCCTTGTTGGACCTTCTGCTGACTTCAAATCCTGACGGCTACCAAATATCCGTAATCGCACCACTTGGTTCATCGGATCATTGCCTTGTTAGGAGTTCTGTGCAACTTACGACGGTGTTACGACAGCGTGCTGTTAAATACCGTCGTGTGTGGCACTACAAGTCAGCAGACTGGGATGAGATGCGGTCGTTTTTTGCATCCTATCCTTGGGGGAACGTGTGCTTCTCGCCGGATGATCCCGACAACACTGCCAACTCTGTTGCCGATGTGGTGATGCAAGGGATGGAACTTTTCATTCCGTCCTCTGTAGTGCCAACTGGCGGCAGATTTCGTCCCTGGTTTGGTTCATCCCCCAAAAAAGCTTCTCGCCGGAAGCAGGAGGCTTACCAATCCTGGGCCAATGCAGTGTCTGCTCTGTCTGCACATATAAAAAGGAGTACAACCTTGCCTCTAGGTCCCTCAAGAAAGAGATCACTCGGGCAAACAAACAGCACGTCAATAGAATTGGTAAGAGACTTGAGCGCCTCCCCTCGGGAACCCGTGCATTCTGGTCTCTGGCCAAAGCTATTGAAGGAAATTTCTGCAAGCCAACCTTACCATCCCTACGCGTAGGAAATGGATCGTTGGCCCAAGACGCAAAGGACAAAGCCGATCTTCTGGGCAAGCTCTTTGCGTCAAACTCGACCCTGGATGACGGGGGGCAGAAACCGCCGACCATACCGCGATGCACGAGCATCATGTCGGATATTCGGTTTCATCAGCGCTCAGTGCGAAAAGCCCTCCGTTCCCTTGATATCCAAAAGTCGAGTGGGCCTGACGGAATCCCTCCTATTGTGTTGAAAAAGTGTGCTTCAGAGTTGGCTCCGGTCTTGACGCGTCTTTTTCGGTTCTCCTATTCTTCTGGCATCGTCCCAGCTTCTTGTAAGACAGCCTTGGTGCACCCAATCCCCAAAAAAGGTGATCGCTCAAATCCTTCCAACTACAGACCAATCGCTATAACCTCTCTCTTCTCGAAGATAATGGAATCCATTATCAATAGCCAGCTTCTTCGATACTTGGACGGCCAGGGATTACTAAGCGACAAACAATACGGGTTCCGTAAGGGTCGCTCGGCTGGTGATCTCTTGGCGTACCTAACTCATCTTTGGGCTCAGGCAATTGAGTCGAAGGGAGAGGCATTGGCTGTTAGTTTGGACATTGCGAAGGCCTTTGATCGGGTTTGGCATAAAGCGCTGCTATCAAAGCTTCCATCATACGGGCTGCCCGAGAAATTATGTAAGTGGGTCACTAGTTTCTTAGCAGATAGAAGCATAAAGGTCGTAGTTGACGGCGAATGCTCGGAAACTCAGTCTGTTGATGCTGGTGTCCCTCAGGGCTGTGTGCTATCGCCTACCCTATTCATACTGCATATCAATGACATGTTACAGACCAATGGCATTCATTGCTATGCGGATGATAGTACAGGTGATGCTGTATATACCGGCTCCCTCAATATTTCTCGGCTAAATGTCATTGAGAGTCGAAACGAACTTGTGTCTAAAATAGAGAATTCATTGGAGAAAGTCTCTGAATGGGGTAGACATAACTTAGTCCAATTCAACCCCGCCAAGACACAAGTCTGCGCGTTCACCACTAAAAAGTCACCAATGGTCGTATATCCTCGTTTCGAGGGCACATCTTTAACCATCTCCCCTAGCATTGAGATACTTGGCGTCAGCATATAGAGCGAAGTCCAGTTCCGATATCATCTAGAGGATAAGGCCAAGTTAGCCTCGAAGAAGCTTGGTGTTCTTAACATACCGAGACAGTACTTCAGTCCGGACCAACGCCTACAACTCTACAAGGCGCAGGTTCGGCCTCATATGAAATATTGTTCTCATCTCTGGGCAGCTCCCTCTGGATCGTATCCAACGAAGGGCCGCTCGAATTGTTGACTGCCATAGTGTTTCAAACAGCTTGGACCCCTTGGAATTACGCCGAGATGTAGCTTCACTCTGCATCCTCTATCGGTGTATCACGGGGAGTGCTCTGAGGAATTGTTCGGAATCATACCACCTGCAACTTTTCGCCATCGTCCCACGCGAAAAACATACCATCCTCATCACCTTGATGAGTGGCAGTCTTCCACCGTGCGCTTTTCGCGTAACTTTCTGCCGCGCACTGTAAAACTCTGGAACGAACTGTCACCAGCAGTATTTCCGGACCTATACGACCTGCAAACCTTCAAGAAGAGAGCGTATTCCCTCTTAAAAGGCCGGCAACGCACCTGCAGCTCTTCTGATGTTGCGAGTGTCCATGGGCGACGGTAGTTGCTTACGATCAGGTAACCCGTTTGCTCGCTTGCCCCCTTATTTAATAAAAAAAAAAAAAACATTTACTTGGGGCCCTTCTGCTCCGATTTTCCAAAGATCTGTTGTTTGTCGAAAAAGTGATAAGAATCAAAAATGTTGTTTATGTTGTCGTAATCTATTCGGTGGCAATAAATAAAATTAGATTTTCACCAATTTTCATTCATTGGATCGTTTTTACTGGAAAATGGTGGGTCCTAGACAAAAAGTGTGCTAATGATTTTAGTATTATTTTCATGCCCTCAACACGATAGAAACGAGAAGCTAGTCCTTCATGCAATTTTTATTTTTCACTAAAATTTTCCCAAGTGTTTGAATAAGGGGAATATACCTACGGTCCGGTTTTCCTTCAGTTCGGCCTGAACGGATGCAAAATACTATCGTCTGTATGCAATTTCGAGATCGCATCAATCAGCCGGATGGACTGAAGCGATTCGTTCCAATGTTGTCAGCACTGTTTTTGCGAAACTACTAAACTCGCGTCGATTTCTACTAAAAGAATACTGAAAACTATCAAAAATAGCTAGTCAACTGCATATTAGGCTTTAATAAATTAAAATTTTATTATTTATTGAATTATATTATAAATTTTACAGTAAAAATAAAGTATACTAGGAAATATTACGTATATAGTAAATAAACGCGTAAATTGAAGCGACTTACGGATGCGTGCTATTATGATAAGGTGTCATAATAGTAGAGATGTGTAGGTACTGTGAGTAATGTATTACGCGTAATATAGCACGACCGCGTACTGAAGCAGTACGCATTACCCGACAAAATTTAGCATGACGTATGACATTAAACATGGCATGCCCCGGCGCACACTGGTCCCAAAGTAAAATAAATGGGACATTAAGAATTTTCGGATCGAAGGTCAATGATCAGGCTGATTTTTTTTTTTGTAGACAGCTGATGCAATTACAAGTCACTTTTATAGATGTAGTTTTTTTTCAAATATGCCGTATCTACAGATATAAAAAATATTTTTTTTTTTGTATGGACGAAATCATAATTTTGTCATTTTATTCCAAGATTCAAACGTATTCAAAATAAATCATAGCACAGCTTATAGAGGGACTCTTGTCGTACATTTGTGTCATAGACACTTAACTGCGATTTTTGCGCCATTAGGAGCTACAGGTACTTTAATTTTTATTGTTTTGTATAATTATTTATTTTTGAGTATTTCATATGGATTTTAAAAATATTGTTAAGGATAGACAAATACTAATGTTTTCTTTATTGACAAGTAACTCTTACTAATGTCTTATTCATAAAAAAGCCTATATGTATATCATTAAACTAAACAAGTAGAAATCTCAAAACGAGTACGTGCAGGTAAATTATTTTATGGCTCATCTAGTTTGCAAACATTGTTTGGTAATGACTCATTGTCTAATTACTCCATTACTTGGAATTTCGCATCTGTTTTGTCATTTAGCGCTAGCGAATGCTTCGAAAACGCTAAATCACGAATAAGCATATAGATTGCAATCCAAATTTTCCCTTCGTACTTTTACGGACTTCGGAAAGTCAAAACACAAACTTATATAAACTAAATATAGTTAATGTATTAACAATAGTGGAAATCTCAAAACGTGTTTGTACATGTAAATTATTTCTTCGATCGTGGAAAACGAGACACAATAGCCTTTCTATTGTTATCGCGGTCGCATGCGACCGCGGGGGCTCGAAGGAATTGCGTGAGTCATCCGTATTGCAAGCATTTTTTTATAACTCATTGTCTAATTACCCCCACTACTTGAAGTAATATGAGGCTTGCGTGATCGGTTTTCATTCATTACGCGTCTTGTGCTCGTAAAAACAACAACTTTTCATCAACTATCACCATATTTTTTTTTTATTGCCAATACAAATAATTATTTTTGTATTTTTTTTACCAAGATGGATACGTTTGTAACTAATTTGGATATTTTTAATTTTTTAAAAAATAGTGGGTGCCTTAAAAATAGTGATTTATTGTTTCAAACCATTATTCAATATATTCTAAGTGAAATTCCAAATGAAGAGCTCAGTATTATCAAAAAGTTTTGCCAAAATTACACGTCAAACCTAGCTAGAAGATGGGAAGAATCAAGTAGGAACAAACACTTTGGTGAATCAACTAAGAACAAAAAGTGGTTGGAGTCTAAAATTGTGTGGCCAACTTCTACTTCTGTGAATTTCCCTATGTTATTTGATCCAGAATATACCATAGAAGACGTAGAAGTAGAAGAAGAGCATAATTTATCATATGGAGAGGAAGCGGGTGCATCTACATCAGAAGCTGCCACAAATACCCCTAGCTCAAGAACTAAAAGACCATTTGAAGATTTATCAAATAAACAGAAGAAAAGACGTTCTTTGTCTCTTTTGGAGCATTCCGAAGAAGAAACTGAAAGAAAACGGGCGAACCGTTTATGCTCAAGTTATTAAGTGCCTCTTAAGTTTATCAAAATGGCAGTATCTCACTTTGAGGTCTACTTTAAATACAAATGGCATAGCGGCTTTTCCATCTTACCATAAGTTACTGTTAAAGAAGAAAGAATGTTATCCAGCTAAGGAAGATATTACCATATCAGAATCAGGAGCGAAAATTAAATTACAAGCAGTTTTAGATTTAACAGCTGAGAAGATTGTGAAAGTGAAAAACGACATCTATAAAAGTTAACTTGTATATGCATCAGATGCTACAAAAAAAAACAGCCTCATCCGCTGACCAAAAAAAATAAAGTGCCTGTAGCTCTAAAAGGCGCAAAAATCGCAGTTGAGTGTCTATGACACAAATGTACGACAAGAGTCCCTCTATAAGCTGTGCTATGATTAATGTTGAATACGTTTGAATCTTGGAATAAAATGACAAAATTATGATTTCGTCCATACAAAAAAAAAATATATTTTTTATCTCTGTAGATACGGCATATTTGAAAAAAACGACATCTATAAAAGTGAATTGTAATTGCATCAGCTGTCTACAAAAAAAAAATCAGCCTGATCCGTTGACCTTCGATCCGAAAATTCTTAATGTTCCATTTATTTTTCTTTGAGACCAGTGTGCGGCGCGGCGGCCGGCATGCTCTACGATCAGCGCGGCCTGCCGTGTTCTGATAGTACTCGGGTGTCCGTCGGATAATATCGGTAAGATTCGAGTACAAGTGACGAGGAGTCTAGTCCGCCAGACGGGATACTGTCTCCGTCACACGGATTTGTTTCCTATATACATAAAATATACCTAATTACCTACATGCCTGTTGCCAAAAATGCCATGTTTCAGGCTAAAATTACCTCGCATGAGTTGAAAAATAAAGTGTACAATTAACATGTAAATAATCTAACCAAGAGCATATCAGGACATGTCTAAGGAGGGTTCCGTAACTATCACCGCGTAATGAGTTTTTTTTTAATTACATCAAAAGGTACTGTTCACAAAAAATTCCTAAAGAGTTTTTAGCATGATCTAGCACCATGGAAAGTTATATCTCATAAAGTTTGGAAATGCTAGGGGGGGGGGGACCAACTTACAAACCACTTTGGAGGATGAAACCTTGCCTTTATTTTAAAATACCTATTCAACGATATCCTACACGACGGGGTAGAGTAAAAATATATTTTTCATCCCCACTTCACATGTATGTAGAGCCACCCCTAAAATATAAAATTGTTATTGTTTTATGATCCCAAAACCGAGATCTGTACTCAATTTACATCTACACCAAAATTTTATCAATTTCTATTAATAATTACAGGAGCTAGAAGCGCGGACGGACAGACAGACAGACAGACAGACGGACGGACAGAGCGAAATTATATGGGTTCCTTAAGTATTACGTACCCTAAAAAAGGTGATTGAAAATTTTAATTTGCTATGGTGTCTTTAGTATTTATTTCGATATCATGTATCATTATTTGTCGTAAGTTAAGTCTCCGGTGTGTCCTACAGCAAAACCAAACAATTGTTATTTTAAAATAATGTTTATAATAATTCATAATACGGTAAATCAAAGTTCAAAATGGTCCGATGGCGTTGGCGTACTGTCAATATTCGGTTCGGGGTTCGCGGCGCATCGTAAAAGTTCGCGTATTTGTGCGAGCGAGGAAGTGTCGGTTAGCCGGACGAGTCAGTCTTTGACACGCAAGTTAGGGCAGTATTACGTTGTGTTAAGGGTTACATTTCTTTGGCACCGCCCCGTACGTATGCCATGCAATTGTACAAAGTTGATTTTTAAATGTGCCAATATTCTACGTGATTTTATGAAGTTGCGGTGGTCCTCCGTCCTTGAATATTGCCAGTCCTAAGCCTGGAAACTCTTTTTGTAATTTTCTCGTATCTCATAATCAGGGTTAAGTATGAAGGGAAATCAACTTTGTCAAAAATAAAGACTATATAATAATAATAAAAGGCCTACCTATTACACAGAACATTCAGTACAATCACAGGTATACGACATATTATGTAATAGCAGGCCGTTCGTATAGCGCGTCATGTCAGGTCATGTTTAGTGTTCCGTGTACTGATAGCATGCCAATTGCCATATGACGCGATGCGGAATGTCATGCTATATAGCATTACACTACAGGGTACTGTTTTGAGCATGTCTACATAATAGCACATAGAAGCAGGCCATTTATCATATTATGATTACTGTCTAGCTAATTTCTACAAAACCACTACTGACAACTAAATTTCTACTAAGGAGGGAATAAAATACAAAAGTTTGTAGTAAAGCTTTGTAAAACAACTAAGTTGGCAACATTGATTCTGACCTTTACGGATGGACTGAACGGCAATAAAATTGGACTGAACGGTAATAAAATTCGAGTGTAAAATAAAATCGGTCAAGTGCGAGTCGGCAAGATGAGTTCTGTACAAATCGGAAAAAATCACGTTTATTGTATGTGAGCCTCAAATTTTTATTTTATTCTGTTTTTAGTATTTGTTGTTATAACGGCAATAGCCTAACCTACATCATACATATGTGACAATTTTAACTGTCGAACTATCACAGTATAAGAAGGTTATGATACAGCCTGGCGACAGACGGACAAACAGCAAAGTCTCAGTAATAGGGTCCCGTTTTTACCCTTTGGGTACGGAATACTAAAAATGGCATGTGGTCTAAAGAAATTTATTAAAGTTCATTGAAGTATTCAAAACTTTAGAGCCACTACGGTTGATAAAATCTAAAGACTATTACTATAAGTAAAACAAAGAGTAATTCGGTTTCGTCGATAGCGTGCGCGATACATCTTCGACTAATAAAAACATTATGACGGTTTGTTAGGTTATTGGGTGTCACAATGAATCGGAAAAGAATTAAAAGAGCTTCGGACATAACATTTCATTTCAAATGAAATGTTATGTCCGAACAATTTGTAAACTTCTAATAAGACAAATATTTAAAACATTTTAAAATAAAATCATACTATGTTGCCATCTTGCTGCCCTAATGGGTGCGTTCCACTAAGCGCTCACAACGATCAAAATGCTTCTTTAGTCGTTCCACATAACGACCGCGGTCGTTGTGGTCGCGGCGAAAACGTCACTTATGACGTCATGACTTACGCTCACGCGAATCTCACGACGACCCATCTAAAAAGGTTGGTCGAAGTGATCGTTGAGAAAATTAGGGGCGTTTTCAAAACTCAAAGCATCAAAAATGGCGACCGTTAAGCTTACGTTATTTCATACGGAAAGAGATATTTTAGTAGAAGTTAATGTTTCTGCAGCGGATGCTCAACGTGCCTTCACAGGTAAATATAATTATGTAAAACAAGCTTGGAAAAATTAATTGTAGTTTATAATTAATATACATATATACATTTTTCCTTGATTGCCAATAATATAACCTAACTTTAGAAATGAAAATTAACTTAGCCCTCTTTAAATTAGTTTTCTTATTGAAAAAATTATTACATACGTTTAAAATTTCACTGATGAAAATTTTATTTTTATTATAGACACAGCATTTGCGACACAACTTTTGAACAGAGCTGTAAATGAACAACCCGGAACATCAACGTCTGCTGATCGTGCTAATGAAAATTTTTAATTTTCTGATGATGTCACGGATCATATTATTGATGAAGAATTCCTCGTTAAACTAATATTAAATATAAAAAATTTAATTATAAATTTTTTCAATACAAATAGATTGAAACAATAATTAATTAAGTTTATTTTCAAGGCTTACAGATTATAAACCTAACCTCTTAAATCTTTTGCATTCTTTTTATTAACTCGCCGTTTGTATTATTTACCTCCACGCTCAAAACGCTCTATAATCCATTCCACTTGAGTTTACGACAGCAACGCTCACAAGCAAGTGGAACGGGAAAAACTGCGGTCGTGAGCGTGATCGTTGCGAACGCTAAGTGGAACGCACCCAATGTGAATTATTGTGAAAGTGTTACTAGTAAAAATAAATTTAATTCAAAATTTTCATGGCTAATAGTTGCAACTAAGACAAAGTTTTATAATATTTTCTGATTTTTCTAACTATCAATGTAAAGTATTACAAGTATTAAAATTATCCTTAATATATTACTTAATACCAGCTTAATACAAATAAAGTTCCCAAATTGTGTTTAGATGGTTTAAAATGAAATATAAGTCATATTTTAACATCTCACGATATTAAGAAAAACAAATGCAATAATTCCAATTTTAAGAGTACACACTCCACAACTTTAAAGTTTAGTTTGTATGCGTGTCGGTATGTAATGCTTATGCCTACATCTATCTGTTGCTTGCTTCACTTTGTACGATGCGTTTGTTTGAAGAGTATCTAGGCGTTATTAATCTAAGGGCCGAACTGACGTCAGTTCGGTCGGATGCGATTTTCTCCGTGTATGTGCTCGAATCCGTTCAGGCCGAAATGATGTCAGTTCTAACTGAAACGATCGGCCTCTCGTCTGTGGAGGCCTTTATGGTCATGCGAGTGGTGGTAACAGTTGAAATGGAACATTCCTTCCCCTCTCTGTTTTCTGTCCCTCTCGGACGACAAAAACATTGTATATTCCTACACAAATGTGTATAGCCACGCCCAAATGTTTCGATGTTTTGTGTAATGTTTCGAAAAAAACATGCGCAGGAGACGCGCTTTCAAACATTTACTACCTACTCGAATTTTTCAAAGATCTGTTGTTTGTGTCACAAAGTGACAAGAATCAAAAATGTTTGTATTGTCGGGCTCTATTCGGAAATAAATAAAAATAGATTTTCTCCAAATTTCATTTCTTGGTTCGTTTTTACTGTAAAATGGTGGGTCCTAGCCAAAAAGTATATTATTTATTACTATTTTTAGGCCCTCTACACGATACAAATAAAAAACTACATAGCGGTTTACTATTTTTTATTTTTCAAAAATAAATGTTTAGTCTTAGATGTCTGTGACTTTTACAAGAAAATTGTGGGGTCAAAGTGTACTGATTTTCGTCCTATTTTTAAGGCCCTCTACACGTTAGAAATTAATAACTAGCCGATTACAAAATTTTGATTTTTTATAAGATTTTTTTTTTATGTCCTAGTTACGTTAACGTATAAGTTAACGTATAAGTGAGTTTTACTGGAATATGGTGGGTCCTAGGCTAAAATGTGTACAGATTTTTTTTAACCTATTCTTAGGCCCTCTATAAGATGGATATAAAAACCATTCACATATTAACAATTCCAAATTTTCGTCGAAGTTTTTCTGTTTTCGCTTAGCATACTCTTTCGACTTTTACTAGAAAATGGTGGGTCCTAGGCAAAAAGTGCACTGATGATTTTAGTCTTATTTTAAGAAATTTTTTACTAATTCGAAAGTATTAATTAAAAAATATATATAAAGTAATATTACTTAAAACATACCTGTTCAAGGGCCAGCTTCTAAAATCACACAAAACCAAGTGAATACTTTAAAAATACCAACTACCAAGATTTGTTGCGATTCCAGCATTCAAAAGACGAATTACAATGACTAACGCATAAATATCATGTACTACTTCTCTATATATTATATACTGTATTCTCTATGCTACTACTGAGACAGAGCATACTAGGGCTGTGCAAACCGGATGTATTCGGTACTGAGTAACACATGAATACATTTCGTTACTCGCAATTACAATACTAACAATTTTCGTAGTATGGGTAAAAACGCAAAAGTGAAAAAATGCACCTTACGCAGCTTGGTATATAATGTATAAGTATGTTTTCTGCAAATTACGAATGTTGCAACACCGTGACATCATACTATACGCGTACGCAATACGACTTGATTCGTTGCTCTAACATAGCATAGCATGTTATGAGGTATCAGAAGTAACGAGTAACGTAACGATACTATAGTAACGAGTACTAATTGTTATAGTAACGAATACATACGGGTACGCTTTTTTTCGTTACTTTTCACGTCTAATGCATACCACTGCTTATCAACTGCTGTTAACCGTAGACTCTTGATTATACAAAAATTTACCGGCATAAAATTTAAATGTTGCCAATATAAAAAAAAATTATACGAAGATTGTCTATGGAAGGATGATATTTTCACTACGGTACGGTTCGGTCGACATTCCACTTAAGGCCGTCACAGACGTAGCTATAATATATATTAATATGAATATAGCAAGGTATATTACGATATATTTTCCATATAAATTTTCGATGACCGCACACGCAGCTATAATATATATTTCTATGACGTCACTAAAATATATCGACAGATATATCTGTATATTTTGGCATATTAATATATATTTTGGTATATTAATATATATTTTGATATATCTTGAGGATACAGTATGTTTCATTTGTTCGGAAGACGTCCGTGCTCGATGCGCACAAGCATTTCACCCTCGCCCGCTTCACCTCAACGACGCCTACCCGCCATACCAGATATGAACCAGATATATAGATATATGGATACCAGATAGGAACGAAGTCCCTAATTGTAAAATACTTTCTATTCCGACACACGTTGTTCTGTCTGAATATGAACTGGAAATATGAACTGGAATGAATAAATATCCACACCTACTTCTAGAACCTACACCTTTTAAGTTTTCCCTCAACTTCCACAATTATTTAAAGACCAAACTTAGCCAAATTGGTCCAGCCGTATAAATAAAGGTAAATAAACGAGACTGGATATCATCATCCTATTTTAGTCCTGTCAAATCACGCAATTCAATCACTCATTTATTCAATTGAAGTGCATATTCTGTAGTGTGTCGGCTAAACTAAGCGTATATTACTTTCTTGTATGGGAGTGGCGCCATCATTCAGATTCACAGAGATCCTTTCGGTCGGTAGTGTGATCGAGGCTTTATATTAAGTACTTTATTTAATTAAAATACAAGTGTTGCAGCTATAATAAATGATTGAAATATGATTTGTTTTTAATTCTTACCTCAAGCATACTGCAAGACGTTCTTCAGAACTAATGCTTTTGCGCATAACCGTATCGCGTTTTACTAAATCATTTTTTACCAATTCATGAAGCTCGATAAACGCCGATCTTGAACTTCTAAAATACTTTGCAAATTTCTTTGATGATAAATCATGATTTATCATCAAAGAAATTTGCACAGTATTTGTATCATGATACAGATTAAATTCGCCACGAGTTTTCTTTGGTTTTATATGCGACTCTATCCAGATGGTTCTGTTTTTCGTTCCTTACAACGCAACATGCATATCAAATTCAGCATCAAAATCATCCTCTGAGAAACTTTCAATTAGATCTAAAATAAGTGGTCTTGTCGAATTCATTATAATAGATTGATTATTAGTATTGTTTAGGAACAGCCTGTACAATAAAACTGTGCGCCTGCAAGGACGACCGCAGACCGAGTGAGGGCAAAATATATATTTATTTTATAGCTGCCGTGTGTGGTAGCTTGCTATACTATAATATATATTTTGATATATTAATATATATTATAGCTACGTCTGTGACGGGCTTTATCATTATATTTTATATTCTCCTTACGACTTAGGAAGAAAGAGATAAAAGTATTTTTTTTCTCTTCTGTTTTGGCAACTTGGCACAAAGGATGCGTATGTTGTGCCACAGACAAATAAAAAGGTTAGGAAACGGCGGAAGGAATAAAAGGTAGGTATCTACGGAATTTGGGGAAAGTGTATTAGAATAGTTTATGACAAAAAATTTCAATATTTTATTTATATACAACTTAAAATGTAAATGTATGAAAAATTAATTATTAATATTATTTAGAGTTATGTAATTCGATAAACAATTATATACAACTTTATTATTTGAACTAAGTAATAAATTTACAGAAGTAGGAAATGGAATAGGAATTAATGATAAGTTATGATATAAATGGGAATGATCATGGAGGGTACAAGACAAAATAATGTGATCTATATGATCTAAATAATATAATCTTTTGAGAAATAAAGAATCTTTAAACCTAACCTAAACCTATATCGCCAATTTCTTCACAGTCGCATAAAACGTCATTTCGAATACCAATTCTCATAAGATGCGTTGGAATGAACATATGACCCAGTCTCATTATAAGAATTGAAGTCGTTACATTTTTAGAAAGTAAAATTTTAGCATACCAAGGCTTAATTGGGATCACTGGTTGAATCGTTCGGTACTGTAATCCTTTTGTTTAACTGCTCAAGCTCCATGACTCATTCTATGATTTCAGAAGTGAGCTCCGGGCAAGAGGAGCCAAATCATGCGCGTAATTATTGTAGGGGAACACATCGCCACTGACGACTGCATCCTTCGCCAATTTATCGGCCAACTCACTACCAACAATGCCACAATGGCTTGGTATCCATACAAATGTTACTGAACAGCCCTTTAATTTACATTCATACCGAAGATTTCTGACCTGAATATTAACCTGAAATCAATTTTTTGATTTGAACGGAAATTTCCTAAGATATTGTAGAGCGCATAAATAATCAGAAAAAATGAATGCCTTCTCAAGCCTACTGAGTAGTATATACTCAACAGCCTTAAAAATGCCATAACACTCTCCCGTAAACACAGATTTCAGTTTCAGGAGGAAATTTCACTTTTTGTACAATATTATATTGTATATAATATTGTACAAAAAGTGTATTGTATATAAATGTTTGTCTTTTTAGTGATTTTTTTATGTATTTTAACCGTCAATGAGTCAAATATTATTTTTAAGGAATAAATAGGGACAAACTAAGCGAGAATTTTTCATTAAGAAAAATGCACATTTTTCTTAAAAACAGGTGATTTTCTTAAAAAAATGTATGATACAATGCGTACAAATATTCTAAATAACTTCCTTATCTCATTAGCTTTCCAAAAAGGTGCAAATGTCTACATAAAAATATGACGTTGTAGTAAACATATTAGAAGTAAAATGAAATAATGTCTAAATCGATTTATTTGCGATAAGGTTGAAATAAAAGGAAAAACTTGAATTTAATTACGTTAATTCCTCCAAATTAACTGTCACATGGCCTTTACCCTAATCCGTTTTTGCATTTTCGTACCTAAATTGACATATGTCTTACGGTGTTGTCAACTGTGGAAGTTCCCTCAACTTCTCAAACAGTTGGATGATACGATAAGACAAACGCTCTCCACTATTTTGAATACAAATTTCGATGACCGCGCATGGACTCAGGCAACGCTTCCAGTTAGGTTCGGTGGCCTGGGTGTTCGAAAGCCCTCTGACATATCGCTTCCGGCCTTCTTGTCCTCAGTCCACGCGAACCATAGTCTTATCTCCAAAATACTACATCACCCATCCTACTCCAATACAGTTACCTTTCTGGACGAGGCCAAGGACGCCTGGAGCGTAACTAGTGCTTGTAGCGAATTGCCTGACAATACTTTTTCCCAAAGGCTCTGGGACGAGCCACTCTGCAGACTGGTACGGAATAATCTTCTTAATACGTCCTCCAGTCCTGTGGAGCAGGCTCGCCTCTTAGCTGCGGAGAAGTGGGAGTCGGGCCTTTGGCTACAAGCATTACCGTCACCCAATACGGGCACATTGCTGGATTGCGAACAGCTTTCCGGTTAGCTACTTCCCTGCGTCTTGGCACCCCCCACGTCGTCCCCCATCGCTGTGTTTGTGGTGCAAATGTGGACAGCCTCGGACACCACGGGCTGTCCTGTCAACGAAGCGCCGGCCGCATCTCCCGACATCACTGTCTGAACGATCTCATCCGTCGGGCTCTTGTCACCGCCGGAGTGCCAGCTGTGCTGGAACCCTCTGGTTTGGCGCGCGACGATGGCAAGAGACCAGACGGTATGACCCTGGTCCCTTGGAGAGTGGGACGGGCTCTTGTATGGGACGCTACTTGCGTCGATACACTTGCTCCGTCCCATGTCCAGGGCACCTCGAGTTCTGCAGGTGCGGCCGCCAATCAGGCGGAAAACCTCAAGCGGCGCAAATATGAGAACCTTAGTGGGGATCTCATATTTGAACCGTTTGGGGTTGAAACCTTAGGTACATGGGGTCTGGGTGCGCACAAACTTTTCGGAGAAATCTCCAAAAAACTCATTGAGGCCACCCGAGACCCCAGAGCCGGCACCTACCTGGCCCAGAGAATAAGTATCGCAATCCAGCGAGGAAACTCTTTGAGCCTTCTAGGTACTCTGCCTGGTGGGGATGACCTGGGAGATTTCTTTTTTTTGTAGCATTTGAAGTTTTGAAGTAGTTATTTTTTTTTTTCAGTACTTACCTACTTTTATGGTACAATTAAATAACGACTTATTTATGTAAAAAAAAAAAAAAAGAAAAATACGTTTATTGTGTTTAAAAAACATTAATGTTTAATTAAATTTAATAATAAATATTCTACTTTAGGTCTTGTTCAAAATGTGAACCTCTGTTTCTGATACAGGCCCGTAGTCTTTTCCGTACCTCTGTTTTGATTATTCTGGTAGTAAGACTAGTTTTGATTTCTTCTGCTGCATTTCTTATGCGGCTTCTGAGCTCCTCTACAGTAGTTATGGGTGTAATATACACCAAAGGCTTCATATGACCCCAAAGATAAAAATCACACGGGGTCAAATCGGGACACCGTGCTGGCCAAGGAATTGGCCCGCCTCGACCTATCCAGCGATGTGGGTAAGTTTGGTCTAGCCACTGGCGTACGCCGAGGCGGAACTGGGCCGGGCAACCATCATGCTGGAAAATCATATTACGACGAGTTGCTATTGGCACATCTTCCATTAAACCAGTAATCTCCTCTCTTAGGACATGTTCGTACATTTCACCATTTAAATTTTGAGGCAAAAAATGAGGTCCAACTAAATTATTATTAATTATACCCATCCAGACATTTAGACTGAATCTGGTTTGATGGGCCCTTTCTTTTTTCATCCTGGGGTTTTCTCCTTTTGGTGCCCAGTAATGTGTGTTGTGGAAATTGTTTATCCCGTCACGGTCAAATTTCAATTGATACGTCCACAATATTCTTGAGAAGAAATTGCGATCCTCCATGTCTGCATTTATCATAAAACGGCAGAATTCCATTCTTCTAACCGGGTCTCCCTCTTCCAACGCTTGGACAGGTGTGTAGTGAAATGGATGTAGACGCGCTGTGTGTACTGTAAACCACACCTTCCATTGACTCAATCCAAGTCTTCTAGCTGCCGCTCTTGTAGAAATAGAAGGATATTTTGAAAAAGTGTTAAAATTTCTTCTTCTTCTTCTGGAGCATACAAACGAGGTCTGCCTGAATCGCCACGTCTTCTATCAACACGGCCGCTTTCCCGAATTCGTCGAAATGTTGTTGAAAACACTCTAACGTTTGGCACTCGTCGATTCGGAAAACGTTCAACGTATGTTCTTCGTGCAGCAGCAGCATTACCATTACAAAGCCCATAACAAAACAAGATGTCAGCGTATTCATCGTACTCAAAAGCAGCCATCGCGATACAAAAAAATCACAAGTAGAAGTAAGGGTGTAGTTTAAAGCAACAATACGTCCGTACACGGCAATAGTTGACTTAAAACTAATATTAGCTACTAAATTTGCTCTCTAAGCCAGTCGGTAACTCATTGACAAAGGGCCGCGACGACAGTAGCCGAAACATCCCGAAGTTTTAACAAAGGAAACAATTGAAAAAAAAGGTCGCCTCAGGTAGAGTAATTCTTGAGATAACGTTACCTGATGATTGTTTTGTCTTTGTTTATTACATGTTCATATTTTTATGTACATATTTTTACCTTTTTTGGAAGCTTATGAGGTAAGAAAGTTATTTAAGGTATTTGTACGCATTGTATCATACATTTTTTTAAGAAAATCACCTGTTTTTAAGAAAAATGTGCATTTTTCTTAAAAGAAAATTCTGTTTTATGTCTCATAATGAAAAATTCTCGCTTAGTTTGTCCCTATTTATTCCTTAAAAATAATATTTGACTCATTGACGGTTAAAATACATAAAAAAATCACTAAAACTACAAACATTTTTAAAAATACGTCATGTCAAAGTCAAAAAGTCGAAAATAAAGAAAAAATTTTTGACAATAACTTTGTAAATATCAACTTTCGGATAGGGGATGCCATGAAAAATATTACTGTAAATGAGGTCTACTTTCTGTCTTTCAAAGGAATGTATCGAATTTCAGGTCACCCTGTCTATGTGGTGCCATCCCAGCCAATTATTATATTTTGTAATATATTTAAACATGTTATTTGCAAAATACGTTAATATTTAATTTTTCATACATTTACATTTTAAGTTGTATATAAAAAAAGTATTGAAATTTTTTGTCATAAACTATTCTAATTAACTTTTTCCCAAATTCCGTACATACCTACCTTTTATTCCTTCCGCCGTTTCATAATCTTTTTATTTATCTGTGGCACAACATACGCATCCTATGTGTCAAGTTGCCAAAACAGAAGAGAAAAAAATCGTAAGGTTCAAGTTGCCAAAACAGAAGAGAGAAAAAAAAAATTAAGTTCGTTGTTGGATCCAGTAGTATACATCTATGGTTGTTGGATTCGATATTTTTGTTCTAATTATTCAGAAGGAATGGATAGATAAGTTGATATTATTCTACAAATTAATTCAGTAAAACTCAACAGAAATATGTTTAAGTCCACTCTGTATAAAACAGTTTTTAATAACTGCAGGAGACTAAACAATTTTAGATTTTATTCAGAAAGCAGTATGTATGAAGTTGATATAGATTATTACTGTAACAAAGAAAATGCAAGAGAAATAGAACACAATATTAAAATAAGAAAAGGTGTAGGAAATATTCGTAAAGTTTTAGAAGTGTACGACGAGTTTAAAGCTAATAATATTTATGATAAAAAATACCACACGCTACGCGAACAATTGTATTCAGAACTAGAAAAACTTCCTAACAAAACCCATCCACTTGTAAGGGATTACAAAAATGATCCCCGTATTATTCATACAATAAATTCAAAAAGAATATTTTCTAACAAACCTCTTGAATTTAGTGAAATTACCGAAAAACTTAATTTAATGAGAACAGGCAAACTTGGTATTACGTGTGGGAATAGAAGTTATTGTTATTTAGGAGAGCTAGCTGAAGTAGAAGAAGCTTTAATCAAATATGCAGTATTAAGGTTATTAAAGAAAAATTTTAAGTTAATATCTGTACCTGACATTTTGCCTTCTGCCGTCATGAAAGGTTGTGGTGTGACACCAAACAGTAATCATACACAGGTTTGTATTTTTATAATTTAATTTATAAATTATTATTTTTTTATTTCAGAGAATTAAAAAAAAACATCTGGTAAAAACAATATCCTGTATTTACCTGATAGATACTGATGATAGACCACTACGCCAAATTTCTATAGCTTGTGGAATATTAACCAAATTTAACTGCATCTTACAGTTACATTTCAAAGCAACATGATTCAGTGTATACATACCACTTAATAGTAGGATAAAACTTAAAAATTTATAGGTATATTCCTTGGATCATACACTCCATGGTCCTGATTTATATTTATCCGGTACTGCTGAAATGTCATTAGCAGGCTCACTTGCAAACACTATCCACGGAGAGAAAAATTTGCCATTGAAACTATCAGCAGTTAGCAGATGCTACCGTGCAGAAACATCAAATCTTTTGGATGAACGTGGAACATACAGGTAATTTAGATCAATGTAAAAAACTATCTTTTTCTGTTTACTGTAGAGCTAAATATGATAATTCATTGTTTTACTTTAAAAAAATAACATAGTCTTGTCATTAATAAAAATATATATTTATACAAACAGGGTGCATCAATTTACTAAAGTAGAGATGTTTACCGTCACAACTCCTGATCAATCGGAGCAAATGCTCGAAGAACTGAGACAAACTCAAGAAGAGCTATTCACTGAATTAGGCCTCCACATGAGAGTCTTAGACATGCCACCTCATGAGCTAGGTGCTCCAGCGTACAGGTAACAATTAAGTAACATATTAATTACTGTTTCCCACAGCTCCACCTGCGTAAATATACTATCGGGTATCCCGTGAGAATACTGTACTTTTCCGGGATAAAAAGTAGCTTATGTTTTAATCCAGAGCTTAAACTACTGCCATACCAAATTTCATCAAAATCCGTTCAGTAGTTTTTGTGTCAAAGAGTAATAAACATCCATCCATCAATTCATCGGATGGATGGATTTATAATATTAGTAGGATAGGATAGATGGATAAATAATAATCACATCTATGGACGCGTCACACCACGTCAATGTGGTCCTGTGGTAAGTTCTCAAACAACTTGTGTTACGGGTACCAGATAAAGGAAATATATTTAATACTTTTTATAGTATATATATTTAAGATTTTTATTATATTATACATATATTTAATACACATCCATGACCCAGGAACAGAAAAACTTTTTGTTCCTTCGGCGAAATTCGAAACCGCAACCCCCGGCTTGAGCACCAACACGCTCAACCACTGAGCCATAGAGGTCGTCAAATGAATCTTAACACATTATCTTGTACATGTCAAAAAAATAATACATACTGTTTATTATTTGTGATTAGTAATCTGCGAAGTACTTTATAAACTGACAAGGTTGATACTGCATAAAAAAATATCTATTTTACATGCTAAAATTTATATTTTGAAATCAGCTGTAAGTGAATCAGCTGATAGTGCAAAGTCAATTCGTTAGCGGTGAAGATTAGTTTCATTACTTACAACTTTCAAAATTATTTTCTACCTTAATGTCTTTATGCAGTAAATAATGTACCCAATTTTTCTGTGATGTATTTTAACAAAATCTAATAAGTACCTACTATACATAGAAGTATTTTTTCCTAGGAAATACGACATTGAAGCGTGGATGCCTGGAAGAAAATGCTTTGGAGAAATTTCTAGTTGTAGCAATTGCACAGACTTTCAATCGAGAAGGCTAAATATAAAATATGCAGATGGGAATGTGAACAGCTTTACACATACTTTAAATGGTACAGCCTGTGCTATTCCTAGAATGTTAATAGCGTTAATAGAGACACACCAGGACGCTAAAGGTATCATAGCCGTCCCAAAAGTTTTGCAACCATATTTGAATGGCAAAGAATATATAGGTAAAAATAAATATATACCAAAGTTAAAAATATTGAAATTAAAAAAATAAAATCTTAAATACATAATGTTACAATAATTATTGTTTTAATATTTTAATTCCATATAAGAATATAATTAATGGGAATGAAAGAAAAAAAAATCTGTGCATAGAGTTGGATAGATTCTCTAGCGGTAGATAAATATTTATATATGCGAATGACAAAACAAGATAAATACTTTGTCTTTAATCATCATTGTGGTGAATATTTTATTTGATGATTTAATATTACTGTTCCTTATCTCAGCACTGCATATCCTGTGAAACTATTTCAAGTTACAAAAAAGTAAGAACTGGCAGGTTTGTATCAGCTAGAACTGTATTTAATAACAATCTTACAAGAAAGTTTCTTCATTATAGTATTTTCTATTATTTGTCTCAAAATGTGAAAATTAACACATAAAATTAAAAAAAAAACTAGTCATATATCATTGATTTATTAAACTATCCTTTTTTATTTAATTTCGAAGCCTTTTTAACTTTTGCTTTAAATGTCTTCAAATCAATTAATGGTTCTGCAGATTTCTCTGTATGTACCTTTTCCTTAGGTGGAATAAAGTCTTTCTTACGTTCCTCTTCCTTTGTCTTCTTAGCTTGTACTTGCTTCTCTTCTTTTTCATGCCTCCTTTTAGCTCTCTTTTGCTCATCTTTGAGGAAATATTCACCGGTTGCCAATTCCTTGTCAATTTTACTTTCAGGTTGTGGCGGTGGGAACGGTGTATATGGCTTCTTCTTGACTTTATTCTTAGGCTGTTTTCTTGGGACATTTTTACTCTTAAAGGAAGGTAAAAACCTATCCCAACTTTCGTTTTTTAGTCTTGGGTCTTTCATTAATTCTCTTTTGATCATAAGACTTTTAATATTGTACATGGGATGCATGTTTTTCATTGTGTCCTCAACTATTCTCCGCACTTGAATGAGTCCTTTGTATGGGCCTATAGCAGCCACAGTATTCCCTTGAACAAGAACATAGCATTCAGTGAGTAATTCAATTGACTTAAGCGTAACACCATTAGGGCCGATTAGTCTTTGACGTCTCTTCAAAAATGTCTCCTTTTTTCTACAAAACGAATTAATTTTTATTATGTCACAACCTACTTCATCTTCTAATACTCTAACTGCTTGCTCAAAAGGCACGCTACGTGAGAGGAGTTTCATAAGGTCTCTCGCTTTTATAATTATGTATGGATCCCAAGTTTTCCTTGTCGTTTTTACAGTCAAACTTCCTTCAATTAGGTCTAACTCTGCTACTAAATGATGTTCTTTTAATACTTTTTGGACAAGCGGCCAACACTCTTTCAAGTACTGCTCTCGGTATTTTGGAAACAATGTTGCAAATTTACTTTCCTCTAGTAAACCATGTGGGTTATCCTTTTCAGTAAACTTTGGAATTTTCATGGCCCAAGCATTTTCAATTGGACCCTCTACTTTCTCGTCTTCGGATTCGAGGTTGTCCATAGTTGTAATTGTAGAGTTAGATTTTTCAACAGTAATTATCTTATTTTACAGGTTAAATTAAAATTTATTGTAGATGGTTGAAATAATTTTTTTCGTAAACAAGTCTGTTGTCAAATGTCACAACTCACTTTTTTTTTATATATGGCATCGGCTTATAACCATTTGCCAGTGTCAAGTTATAAAGGCGGGTAATAGAATTATTCTCGTTTACCTTTCGAGCGTCTATAGGCGGGTGCCGCTCTATACCTTCAGTAGTACTACTTATTATCTATGCTCTATACTACTTACCCCTAGCAAGCGTCGAACGGCGACACCCGCCATGCGAGAAGGTGGTCAATAGTCTATGGTTTTTATTTTTCTACAAGCCTTAAGGAACGTCTCCAGCATTTTTGCTTTTGGGTAGTACACTCAAAAATAAAAATAAATGATTCGAATCTATGACTAATTATTTGTGATCAGTTGGTCATTTGCATTATACATCAAATAATGCAAATAACAACTAATGGTTTTTATGTATTCATAGATTCGAAGCTTTATTTTTTATTTTTTGATGTAATCAGTCAAAAACCAAAAGCTACATGACCGCCTTTATTGTCTGTACAAAAATAAAAAATAAAACCAGAGAATATAAACCATTTGGGGTGCGTTCCAGTAAGCGTTCACAACGATCACGCTCACGACCACAGTTTGTCCCGTTCCACTTGCTTGTGAGCGTTACTGTCGTAAACTCAAGTGGAATGGATTATAGAGCGTTTTAAGGGTGGTGGTAAATAATAAAAACGGCGAGTTAATAAAAAGAATGAAAAAGAATAAGAGGTTAGGTTTATAATCTGTAAGCCTTGAAAATAAACTTAATTAATTATTGTTTAAATAGATTTGTATTGAAAAAATTTATAATTAAATTTTTTATATTTAATATTAGTTTAACGAGGAATTCTTCATCATAAATATGATCCGTGACATCATCAGAAAATTTAAAATTTTCATCAGCACGATCAGCAGACGTTGATGTTCCGGGTTGTTCATTTAAAGCTTAATAAAAATAAAATTTTCATCAGTGAAATTTTAAACGTATACAGTAATATTTTTTCAATAAGAAAACTAATTTAAAGAAGGCTAAGTTAATTTTCATTTCTAAAGTGAGGTTATATTATTGGCAATCAAGGAAAAATGTATACATGTATATTACTTATAAACTACAATTAATTTTTCTAAGCTTGTTTTATATAATTATATTTACCTGTGGAGGCACGTTGAGCATCCGCTGCAGAAACATTCACTTCTACTAAAATATCTCTTTCCGCATGAAATTACCTAAACTTAACGGTCGCCTTTTTTGATGCTTTGAGTTTTGAAAACGCCGCTAATTTTCTCAACGATCACTTCGACCCACCTTTTTTGATGGGTCGTCGTGAGCTTCGCGTGAGCGTAAGTCATGACGTCATAAGTGACGTTTTCGCCGCGACCACAACGACCGCGGTCGTTATGTGGAACGACTAAAGGGGCATTTTGATCGTTGTGAGCGCTTAGTGGAACGCACCCGCTATACAGGGTGGCCAAAAAGTCGTGGATCAAACGAAACAGGTTGATAAAGGAGGTAATTTCCAACAAAAAATCTTTCTCCAGCATGGCTATAACTTCATTGCACGAAAAGATATGAACTATTTTTGTTTTTTCAATGAAAGTACCGAGTTTTTTTACAATTTAATCAGTAAAAAGTTAAAATGATTAAAAATAATTAAAAAAAACTGTTGTATTATGACTCGATTTTGTATCAATACTACAAAAAATGTATTGCAGCTCTTGGTATCAAACTTAACGAGCAATTAATGTTTTTCCGTAAATTTTGATGCGTTTCAAAAAATTACTTCTCACTTTAAGAGCACCATTTGAAAAAAAACGTATTACGGAAAGGTGACCCTGTATTATAAAAACTTGCCGGTTTAATGCTGATTAAAATGAGGTACAACACTTTACTTTTTGATCTTTAGTTTTGGTTTTATAATCTTTTTTCATATCAAGGTGCAAATTTCATAAAATGATAAATTCAAAGGAAAAATTAGATTTTTTCTCATACATATTACATAGTAATTTCAGAAGCCATTATGAAATAAAAACAACGATTAGGCCTTAGTACTTTTATTAAATACAAATTTTTACATTAAATGTTCAAAGTTACCTCTGACCATAACGCACAATCTGCACCGCCTATTAAAATTTGCTCGTAATCGGCGGAATGCACCTCTGTTATTTTGAATTTGTAACTTAGCAAACTCGAGCTTTTGTCGTAGTTCTTGTTCGGTGTTATTCTCTCCATGATACACTATTTCTTTAAAATAGCCCCAAACAAAAAAGTCCATGGGATTAAGGTCGGGCGACCGGGGTGGCCATGCAATAGGTCCACCTCGACCAATCCACCGGTTAGGGAAACGCTCGTTCAAATGTTCTCGAACTGCTCTAGTGTAATGAGGCGGGGCGCCGTCTTGTTGCAGCCACATTTCTGCCACTCTATCTTCAGGAATCTCAGCTTCGTTCAGTATTTGGTTCAAATTATTTTGTAAAAAATTCAAATACATATCACCATTCAGCCTTGGTGGCATTTCATGTAGCACAAGCTGCTGGTCAATTATTCCACCCCACATGTTTATCCCAAACAGATGCTGGAATCGATCATTTCTGATGATATGTGGGTTCATTCTGGAGTAATAATGTAAATTGTGGATGTTAAAAACTCCCATTCTTCTAAAATTTTACTCATCAGTCCATAACACTTTGTTGAAGAACTGCGGATCCTCTCTGTGTCTTCTAAGCATCTCTCTACAAAACCTCACTCTAGGTTCATAGTCAGCTGGCAGTAAAGCTTGCACCCTTTGCACGTGGTAAGCGTGAAATTTATTTCTTTTAATAATAAGCTGCACCGTCGATCGTGGGATCCCGAGATTTCGTGATATTTGGCGTTGGCTAATACCAGGGTCCAATCTTAACTGTCTCAGTATTTGCTCTTCATTATCAAATCGTACTACTGGTCTTCCTGTTCTCGCAGCATGCTCCCGGGGTAAGGTTCCCTCCATGTACGCATTATGCACTCGCATAAAGACCCTGTAGTCCGGGAAACGGTCTCGGTTAGGGTAGCGTTGTCGATATTCTCTGGCAGCAGCGCGAGCATTAACGTCGCAAAAACCATAGAAGTAATGCATTTCTGCATACTCCCGTTGGGTGTATGCTCTCCTCGCAGCAGCCATTTTAGCTTATCTAGCCAATCCGAAGTGATCACAAAATCCGATTCACACAGCGCTGGTCACAGGTAGGCAATATCACAAGTCCATAAACAAAGCGTAGGTCACAGGTAGGCAATCAATCACAAGTCCAGAAACGAAGCGCGGGTAACAACTAATCACAAAAAATACCGTGCAGTGTGCGTAGTCACATCCAGAAAGTGAGTGAGACACTAAACAAAGAAAGATACTCACGCGCTTCCACCCCTCCCGCTCTGCTTCGCCCGGCATTCTACTACCTGAACTAAGACAAGTATTCTGACCTTTTTCGACAAAGGATTAAATGGTTAGTGTGAAAGAGAGGCACAATTCCTTTGTATCGAGTGTTTTTACAGAGTTGTTTATATTGTATGACCCTTTCGTTTCCTATAAAAGATAAATCGTTAAATTTAAAAATAAGGCTCATTTAATGAAATTTGCACCTTGGTATGAAAAAACGATCATAAAACCAAAACTAAAGATCAAAAAGTAAAGTGTTGTACCTCATTTTAATCAGCATTAAACCGGCAAGTTTTTATAATACAGGGTCACCTTTCCGTAATACGTTTTTTTTTCAAATGGTACTTAAGAGCACCATTTGAAAAAAAAGTGAGAAGTAATTTTTTGAAACGCATCAAAATTTACGGAAAAACATTAATTGCTCGTTAAGTTTGATACCAAGAGCTGCAATACATTTTTTGTAGTATTGATACAAAATCGAGTCATAAAACGTGAAAATTCTAAAAACGTGCTATTTTGTGTACCACCAAAACTCCCTAGGTACTTTCAGTAAAGCTTCTACCACTTTACTGAATCGACTGACATGACTAATGGACTGTACTGACCTATTTATTTGGACTTTGACTAGACTTTAGACTTGACGATGTAGGAATACAGTGTCAGTGTTGAAAATTGAAACGAAAGTTCTATTTCCCGTTTTTTTTACTTGGCACTGGCAAATGGTTTTAAGATAAGCGAACGCCATATTTAAAAAAAAAATCATCTATGGGTGTCGTTTCGGCTTTCGCAAAGCTTTCGCCTCGTTTCGCGCGTAATTTTTGACATTTACTATTTGGGTGTTTTTATTGTTTTAATTTTTGATTTTTATGACGAATTTGACAATAATAAATTGTAAATTATTATAATATAAGTTTCATGAATATATAAATAAAATGAGGAATACTTGCATTACTTTTGAAACAAAAATTTGCACGAATTTGTGAATGTTATTGTGACTAGGTGTCTGGCTATTTTTTGTGTGATTATATACTATTGCTACTTATTATAAGGTATTTGAAGGATTATTTAATTATTTGCAGTTTACTAGCATATTTTTTCGATCCTCATAATTGATTGCATTATTATGCATAGGTACTTCAATTATTTTTGCGCTACTTAAAGTACCTATACCACTATGATTTGCGGTTCACGCCAGCACCCCCGAATAAATATTTTTAATAAAAATGCAATTTAGCAATGTTAACAGTATCACTGTATCACTCTATCACACTATCTCTTGGATTGTTTTTAAAGAAATATCAAAAAGCTTATTGAAGCCACCTGAGACCCCAGAGCCGGGAACTACCTGGCACAACGGATAGCCATTGCTATCCAACGGGGCAATGCTATCAGTTTGCTAGGTACTCTGCCAGATGTTGACGATCTGTGGAAGTTTTTCTATTTATAAATATTTTTAGAGATAGTCATATTTGTAGATGTCTTCTTTTTTGTTGTATTAATTTTTTGTTTATTTTAGTTTATTATTTGGATCACTATTTTTTATTTTATTTAGATTAATTCCCTGGTGAAATTGATGATAACGAGACAATGAGCAATTCCAGTGTTAAAAGAAATAGAAGCCCAGATGTAGAAAATTTTGAATTGGTATGTACCTATTATTATAATGAACGGCTGTGAAATATGTGACCAACTATGTTGTGGAGAGTCCAGAAGGTCAATTCTGCTAAATAAAACCTGCAATAATACAATTACAATCAAGTCCCGATACACTAAAACTGCCAAACTGGTATTTTAGTAAACATTAAACCAATGTGAAAACATCACAAAATCAGTTTATGACATCACAAAGTCACTTCACTTATAATACAATGAAAGTAAAATGAAAGTCTACTTTAAATATGAGAATTGAGGACCAGAGTAAAATAAAAAAGTCATTTGGCAGAACCTGAATCAGTTTCAATCAAAACAACTTTTTAGTGATTATAAATTAATTATTTTTTAAAATTTCATACTTATCAAATATATCTTCAATGGTATAGCACCATTGAAGTATTTATGATAAAATTTAGCATTATTGATGCTTTTTAAATATGTTCTGCTAATGTTACAGAAAAAAGCAAAACTAGATGAAGACTTACCATGTGATAGTCGAAGTGAAGACAAAGAGAAATTGGAAAAACCAACAAATAACCCAGGAGATAAATACCACAAGGATAAAGATGAAATAAATGGCTTAGATCATAACCTAAACAATAACATATACACAAACGACAATATAAAAAGTAACATTAATGTAAATCAAGAGAAACTAAACCAAGAACAATGTGACATCTGCGGCCAATACCTCAATAATTCAGATATTTTATATTTCCAAGGGCATCCTCAAAATGCTATAGAAGAATTTATAGCATTGACAAATGAAAAACTTGTTTTATCATCTGGTATGTTCCTACCTATTTCAGATAGGCATCATAGTCACATAGTATTCCTAGCATTATTGTCCATGTCAGAAATAGGACTGATGATATCAAAGTTTATAATTAATAAAGTTTGCCATATAACAATACTTTCCAGAATTAGTCTTATTAACGAAAAAGGGCCTAATAATTTCTGGCTTAGAATATTGATGAATTTCAGACATTTGTACTTAACTATTGATTTACACCTCAAACTCTGAGTTGACACCATAAAAATTACTACACATGTTATATGCCGGGATCTAAAACTTTTTTAATCAATATTTTTTTTCTTTTTAGGCGATGAAGGGGACATTATGGAGAGACCACAAACAAATATAACTGGGTTTTCAATATTTGATCAACAGGGGCATCTGTGTCCCATTGATGGAGGCCTCATAGAAAATGATGTTAGAATTTACATGTCGGGATATTTGAAATCCATTTGTTCAGACTCCCAAGAAATTGATGAAGAATCAATTCCGGTTAAAGATGTGGGTCCCATCATTGAATGGTTGAGTATAATATTTTATAATAACTTTACTTTAATTTATTTATATTAGTATATCAAATTAATATAATGTACTTATTGATTATTTTAGGTATATCCATGGTTTTGATGGAGGTACTAAAAACTGTATCACATTATCAACAGAATTTGGTGAATACAATCTTTTGAAGCCTAGCACAGAATATACACCGCTGATGAATAGTTTGTATGAAAAGATTTGGCTGAGTAAAGTAGTTGTAGAATATTTAGAAGAGTATCATTATTTGCTTCCAACATACGAAGATTTGATGGAAGTTATACGTGAATCAAAAATACCTGATCTAGATGACAAATTCATGACTGAAGAAATGCTCCACAAACATGCACAATTTGTTTGTGATCAAGTCGTAAGCTTGGAGGCGGACGAAGACAACGAACCGTTGATCACATTGCCTTGTATGAGAGAATTGATAAAGCTTATGGGAATAAAGTTCGGGAAGAGAAGGATTCGAGCTAAAATAGATTACAAGAAAGTCGATAAGAAAGCTTGGACTAAAGCTACAACTACACCTCTAGTGAGAAAAACATTCGAAAGTTTCTTCACAAATCAATTGGACAAAACTAATCATGAACTTGTTTTGAGAAGAAAAAGGTGTGGTGTTTGTGAAGCTTGTCAATTACCCGACTGTGGGGAGTGTAATGCTTGTTGCGCCATGGCGAAATTTGGTGGGCATGGTCGTACAAAGAAAGCGTGTATCAGAAGGTTATGCCCCAACATGGCTGTAGAACAAGCTGAGGACTCAGAACCAGATGATGAAGATGAGTACCAGAGGGCAGCAGAAAAGCGACAATTGGATAAAATTGATGATGCCTTACCGGTCAAGTTGACGGGGTCTAGCAATAGACTTATAAACTGGATAGGAGAGGCCATCAAAGCTGATGCCACAAAAGTATATTATGATAAGGTGGAAATAGATGGGGCTGAACTCAAGAATGGAGATTTCGTCATGGTAGAAACGTCCCAAAGTAATATACCATCTTTAGTGGCAAGAATAACTTACATGTGGAAGGACATAAACAACTCAAAGAGTGGTTTCTTCCATGGCGAAGTATTTATTCGGTCTTCGGACACCGTTTTAGGGGAAGTAGGAGATCCTAGAGAAATATTTTTAGGGGACAGGTGTTGTCACGGGGCGCCATTATCATCTATTCTAAGAAAAGCTTGCGTAGAAAGAATTCAAACACCTCCAGATTGGTTTAGATTGGGTGGTAAAGAAATAGACGAAAACCTATGTGAAGATGATGGCAAAACATACTTTTACAAGAAATACTACGAAAGGTTTACAGCTCGTTTCGAAGATCTACCTGTGGATCCTATTTGCCCAAACGAATTGAGAAAACATCGATTTTGTCCATCTTGTGAGCGAAAAACTAAAAAAGACGCCAGGGACATACCTAAGATTTCAGGAAAGCTCATAGAAAAGTCGTCGATCGTCAAGGAATCAAATCGTACAGAATGGACGAGTATCCGTTGGAGAGAATATGATTATAAAAAAGGATGTGGAGTATTTCTTAAACCGGGAACATTTAAATTTAAAAATAACCTCAGTAATAACTACAATGGAAAGCAGAAATTGGAGAAAGTGGATGAAAATATTTATCCAGAGTACTACAGGAAAAGCGATAACAACACGCGGGGCTCCAACGTAGATACCGGAGAACCATTCTGTGTGGGATACATTGCCGCAATAACGGCAGCCGGCGAGGGTCCGTTGGTCGTTCCACAGGACATATATATCAAAGTTAACGTTCTATACAGACCCGAAAATACTAAAAGTAGATTCCCGCAACACGAGGATCTCAACGTCGTGTATTGGAGCGAAGAGATAAGGGAGGTATCGTTTTCCTCAGTCGAGGGACCCTGCGAAATCGTTTACATAGAGAATATTCCTCAGCAGGATAATATTTATGAGTGGCTTGAGGCCGATCCAAGTAGGATGTACTTCAGGTCGGCATTCAACAAGAGTATGGGGCAGGTCGAGGACGTGCCGAATACCGCCAGGAACATCGGTCGAACGGACAAGGTGAAGGACAAGGGAAAAGGTAAAGGAAAATCGAGTAAGCCTACGGATTCGAACGTTCCCAAGTTTAAAAACGTTAATGTGAGACCGCTGCGAACGTTGGACGTGTTCGCCGGGTGTGGGGGGCTATCGGAGGGGCTGCACCGGGCCCGCATCGCCGATTGTCGGTGGGCCATCGAAAACTTGGAGGCCGCCGCCCACGCGTACTCGCTCAACAACAAAAATTGCATCGTTTTCAACGAAGATTGTAATGCGCTGCTGAAAGACGCCATGACAGGGTCCACGCACAGCGCCGGCGGGCTCCGGCTGCCGTGCCAGGGGGAGGTTGAGCTGCTCTGTGGAGGCCCACCCTGCCAGGGCTTCTCGGGAATGAACAGGTTCAACTCGCGGGAATACTCCAACTTCAAGAATTCCCTCGTCACCTCGTATCTGTCCTACTGCGACTACTATCGCCCGAAGTACTTCATTCTGGAGAACGTTCGGAATTTTGTTGCGTTCAAGAAGGGCATGGTTCTGAAGTTAACGCTTCGGGCTCTGCTGGACATGGGCTACCAGTGCACGTTCGGTATCCTGCAGGCCGGCAACTACGGCGTTCCCCAGACGAGAAGACGTCTCATTATTTTGGCGGCTGCGCCGGGCTATAATCTGCCCCTATACCCCGAGCCGACTCACGTCTTTAGCCGGCGCGCCTGTTCGCTCGCCACCACGATCGACGGCAAGAAGTTCCTCACTAACATCCAATGGGACGAGTCGGCACCTAGACGCACGTGTACGATACAGGATGCTATGAGTGATCTACCCCCGATATGCAATGGGGCCAACAGGATCGAAATCGAGTACGCATCGATGCCCGAAACTCATTTCCAGCGGCTCGTGAGAAGCAAGGACGAGAGTGTCAAGTTGAGAGACCACATATGCAAGAACATGGCGCCGCTCATTCAGGCTCGGATCAGCAGAATACCGACCGCTCCAGGCTCGGACTGGAGAGATCTGCCCAACATATCTGTTGCACTTTCGGACGGTACTAAATGCAAGGTAAAAAAATATATTTCTCTTGTGTTTAAAAAAATTTAAAAATACAAAAAAAAAATAAAAAAAAAACTAATTACATTTTTGAACTTTAGTATTGCATAACATAACATTATTATCAGACATAAATGAGCATAATATCATTTACTAATAATAATATTGTATGTACGAACCAATTGTGTTTATATTTTGCGCACCTTCATCGTACATACTTTGATATTTAAGGCGGTAAAACGACAGTCAAGAATCATTCTATCTCTAACTAACGACTTCGTTACTTCACCCCCCTTTCCCTTTCACTTGGGAAAGGGGGGTGAAGTGCTGACTGAGATTAAAAATCAATCGCAGGTGCTCCAATACCGGTACGAGGACAAGAAGAACGGTCGTTCGGCGACTGGATCGCTGCGCGGCGTGTGTGCGTGCGCGGCGGGTGGCGCGTGCCTGCCCGGCGACAAGCAGGAGAACACGCTCATACCCTGGTGTCTGCCGCACACCGCCAACCGGCACAACAACTGGGCCGGCCTCTATGGTACGTGTGTATGCTGTGGGCTATTTATAGTGCTTGTATACTTGACAGCCTCCGTGGTCTAGTGGTTAGAGCTTGGCTGTCGACTCGGAGGTCGTGGGTTAGATTACCGCATTGGAACAAAAAAATTTTTGTTGGCAAGTTTGGTTAGGACAATGCAGGCTGATCACCTGATTGTCTGACAACAAAGATGATCCGGTGTGGGGGGAGTACTCTATTCCTAAACGTAAGCAACAACGCAATAGGGAAATATAATGCTACCAATTTGAATATCACTTATTTACTCTGCAATAAAAAAAAAACAATGACACATAAATTTAGTCGAATTATTCTCTTTGTTTAAGCTACGATTAACTTTGATTTGAACAGAGTATAATCGGTGGAATATGCACTCTACATTAAAGCGCTCTACTTACTAGGACCGTATTAGCTTCTAAAAATGCGCCGCTATAAACATCAATGTGTATCCAGGTCGCGTATGCTGGGATGGCTACTTCAGCACAACGGTGACGGATCCCGAGCCCATGGGCAAGCAGGGCCGCGTGTTACACCCGGAGCAGCACCGCGTGGTGTCTGTCCGCGAGTGCGCGCGCTCGCAGGGCTTCCCCGACCACTACCTCTTCGCCGGCTCCGTGCAGGCCAAGCATCGACAGGTACGCGCAGTTGTCAAATGGTATATTTGATAAGCAGACGGTACTAGGTTTTACCCGCGGCTCCGCCCGCGTAAACACGATATCCCGCTTGAACACTATACTTTTTCGGGATCCAAAGTAGCCTGTGTTAATCCAGAGCTTAAACTATTACCATACCAAATTTCATCAAAATCCGTTCAGTAGTTTTTGCTTGAAAGAGTAACAAACATCCATACATCCATCCTAACAAACTTTCAGATTTATAATAGTAGAAGGATTACGCTATGGTAATACTCGTTATTATGTATTGACTATTGTGTACCATATGATATAGTGTGTATGGTACATGCATGGTTCTATGAGGCCCTAAAAACACGTATACGACCTGACCAGTTAAGACACCTGCACTGAGGCCGCATCTTTTTTACTGTAGGAAAAATAACAGTAACTAAGAACAGTAAGAGCTAAAAGTACACAAACTGGGATGGATGTAATTGGATAAATATCGAAAATTTCACATTAATGACATTTCAAATTAGTTTCGTGAATTTTCCGCGGCGAGTTTTTTAATATTTCTGGGTCATTGGTCAGGTATTGTAAAGTTATACAGTTGGCAAAATGACGATTGTACAAAACCAGAATGGACTTTAGAGCGAATTAATCACAATAAAACCACGATAGTGAAATTTTTAAAACGCAGATTTTTGACCAATCTGAATAAAGATGCTCTGAATACACTCTTTGCAACAGCCGATCAGTACTTACTCAAGTTTTCCATATCCCTAATGAGTCAAAAGTTTGGTCCCAACTGACCCCATTCCTGACCCAATCCCTCACTCATTTGACTCTTTACACCCCGTAGTTCGACCCGTTTCCCCCCATTTTTTTTTAATTTAAATTATTGAAAAAAAGAATCCATTAAATCACTTAACTAATATCTTAATCAAAACCTAAGAAACCGATACTAAAAATACATACTTCGCTTTGACATAAATATTGTAAATGTAAAAGAAAGTTTAAATGTTTTACAGAGCAAAAAACACACGTTATTGACCCTACACTTTTGAATCAGATTTTTTTTTTCAAATGAGAGGACCACTCAATATTACCAGAATTGAATATAAGAAAATGTTACAAAGTTTGAACTTTACCTATATTTTATTAAATTATGAAAGAATGAGGAATAATAAGGTCGCAAAAAATTTCCCGGTTTTGTCCCAATTCACCCCATATACATATTCACCCCATTTTACGATACCTAATTTTCCAATTATCCTACGACTTTCAGGTCGGGAATGCGGTACCCCCGCCTCTGGGATTGGCGCTTGGAAGAGAAATCAAGAAAGCTTTAAGCACGTCAAACGCTTTGTGATATTTTTGGATCATGTTTAGTTTTTTGGCGAATAAAATGAATAGATTGATAAATGCCTGAGTTTTAATGCAAGGCACTTTAAAAATTATCAATTCAAGCTAAAATTATAAAAGGTATGGCAAAATCAACTACCTACTCAAAGTTAAAAAAATCATCTCATAATCTCCGCTCAACGCCAACTAAAAAAAAAGATTTTGTGTTTTGAGTAAGTATAACAATTTTTTTTCTACCTAAACGTCTATACATAAGCAGTATATCATATGCCCAAAATATCCGTAATTGATTTTACCGAACCATATATTTTTATTAAATTATAGAATTCATAAGAACTTTTCTCAAAATACATAACATATCGTACTAATATAAGGGTCCCTTATGTATAGTGATACATAAGGAACCCTTATAGTTTCGCTCTGTCCGTCCGTCTGTCTGTGCTTCTAGCTTCTGCAATTAAGAATATAAATGGATGAAATTTGGTATAGTTACAGATTGTGTATATATCTCGGTTTTGACGTCATAAAATAATTATTTTATTTTTAGGGGTGGCTGTGGTGGTACATGTGAAGTGGGGATGATATAGGGAAATATTATTTCGTATCGTTAAATTGGTCTTTTAAAATTTCATACATAACTTTTTTACAAAGTCAACCGTTTTCGAGTAATCAGCCTTCAAAGTGATTTATAAGTTGCCCCCCCCCCCCCCCCCCCCCCCCCGGCATTTCTAAACAATAGGAGATAGAAACTTGTATGTTTCCATGCTGATAATATCACGCTAAAAACTCTTTAGGAAAATTAATTTGAGCGAAATCGGATAATAACTTTTGAAGTAATTAAAAGAAAAAAAAACCTCTTGCGTTGATAGTAACGGAACCCTTCTTAGACATGTCCTGACATGCTCTTGGTTAGGTTATAATATAAACCAGTAGTTACTGTGGCGGGGTATGACCACAATTTTATGTAGGATACATTTAGTGAGGCTTGTCCTTAATCCTTTTAGACTTTTTCCGCCAGGAGGCTATTTAATTTTGGAACGAATATAAAATTTTGTCTAGTACAGAGGCGATGTGGCCTTAGCCTCGCCAAACAATAAGAATCGTAAAAAAAGCGGACTTCTCTTGACGACGATGCGATGCTACGACCTTGTTGCATTTGATTAACAACTATTTAGCTGCGAACTATATCTCTTCTTTTTTATTCTTCCCTAATCCATAGTAACGACTCATTTCTACGGAGGTCATACTACACCTGCTGGGAGTGGTTCCGATACGGAGAAATATTACTTTTCAATAGGATGCACGGGTATCGAGATGCGAGCCATCATGGCGAAAATTGGCAATTCGAGACACGAGAGACGTAAATTTCAGGATTTTCCAATTCCTTTACCTCACATCATTAAGAAAATCTATGATTTAACTGGGGGTGTATTCAGACTGATAGGAGGGAATTTTCATTTGAGTGGTAAATGTGCCCATTCTTAAATCAAATGTGTACACTTAAGTCTTAACTACATTGGAAGACAGGATAATATAGTTAAGACATATCAAGTAGGCTATAATTATATAATGCACAAAAGTCTTACACATCAAGAATGTTTTATTTACTTTTGATGTTATTCGACTTTCTTTTAATATTTTTCACTAAAATGTCCATTTCAATGTCTTCTTTACATTTTTTTGGTGTGGGTACCAAATCTGGTACATCAACAGGTCTCCTTTTTAGTTTCTCTTGTATAAGCTTCTCCATATTCTTGGTCTTTTTGAAGTTAGGGTCACTGGGGTCTATGTTAAAGTGGTGCGATTCGTATAAAGCAGAGAACCGATTATCATTTAGATCCATATTGAAATCGGGCAACTTCTCCTTTTGTTCTTTCATTTTTTCGCGTAATTTCTTTTTCATCTTCGATTTTTTACTCACGTTCTCTGATTCTTGTATTTTTTTGAGACTAAAATGTTCTTTACCGTCGTCGTCGTCCAGCAGCAGCTCCAGTTCTGCTTTTCTTTTCTCTTCCTCTCCATCGGACTGTTCGTCGTCAGATTGTTTCTTTTTACTTATAGACTTTTTATTTTTGAATTCAGGCTTGGTGAATTCTTCTGCGAAGTACGGGTCGTTCATGTCAACATCGGACGGTACATCGTCGGAACTTTCATCGCTGTCATTTTGTTTGGCCGAGGTCTGTTTCTTTTGTATCTTTCTCTGTTTCTTCTTTTCCTTTCTCTTTTGTATTATTTTTTCGAACGGCGTCAAAGTCTTAGTATCTGAAAAAGTTTGTACAATTAAAATAACTTAAACTAAATAACTTAACTTAATTAAAATAAACTAAAAAAACAAAAAACAATGTTTTAAAATTTCTTAAAATAATAATTATTATTATCATTATAATATTCTGTAATATAAAATTCCGATAGGTAATATTCTTTAAAATTAGCACCTTCATTAATCTTTTTCTTAACTAATTCTTCAGCCTTTTCCTTTATTCCGACTCCCCAGCTAATTTCCATTTCCATGTCTTTGTTGTTTTTGTTTTCTTCTTTCTTTTCAATGTCTTGTAACAACATTTTATACTTTTGTATGGGATCATCAGTTTCATTATCCGATTGGGATACATCTTCCTTTTCCATAGCTTCATCTGAAATGAAAAGGTTATGTTTTGTATTTTTTAAAATCAGTTCCCTTTTAGAATGAATGTTAACTGTAGCCTGAGCAGGAAAATAAAAAACCTGAATGATGGCGCTTATATTTTTATTACAACGACACCACGAAAAGCTGGGATGTGATTGATATGATATTAATTAATGTGCGATTTTCGAGATACTTTTGATATAATGACATTTCAATTCAATTTCGTGAATTTACCGCAACATCGCGAGGTTTTCTATATTACTGGTTAGGTTATATTACGCATTGTTAATTTCAGAAGTTACCTTCACTACTAGACGCTAAATATTCCTTCAGGTCGTCGTTGATGTTGCCGGTGAGCGCGTCGCGGATGGCCTCGGTGCGGTTGGGGTTGGTGGTATCCCACGTCAGGTCAACCTTGGCCTGCTGTAGCGCGGTGGTCGTGAACAGTCGGGGCTTATACTTGTTCAAATTGGGCAGCTTCTCACACTTTTCCCTCGGTTCCTAAAAATATTTTAATATACATTATACATAGTTTCATTGTTACATCACATCTATTATGTTTGTTGCCACAGTTCTTTTCTGTGGCATAATTTGAAACTAATAACAACTTCTGAAGTTAAGAAAGTCTTCTTCTGTTGATTTACGGAAAACATTTATGAATTGAAAGGTTATTTGAAGCCTTACCAGGGAAATAAAGAAATGGGATGCGAGTTGTTAAATCTCAAAGATTTGACATTTATGACATTACAATTATGTTTCGTAAATTTTCCGCAAAAAGGTTTTGCATTCCTGGTCAGGCTATACTAAAAGTACCTGATCAAACATGACGTCATCCGGTATGAATCGCATGTCGAGCTTGGCAGCACTGCTCTCGTACTCCAGGCCGTCACACTCACTGTACAGTTTGTCAGCGGTGGCCACCGATTCACACTCCACCACAGCATAGTAGTACTTCAACCGGTTGAGCTGGTAGCGTCTGAGCTTCTCCATGTGATATGTTGATCCTGAGAAGTTTTGTTCGTAATATCATATGAAATGAGCGTTTTTAACTGGATTAAAATAGCTTAGTTACGAGAGGTTAAATAAAATCTATAACAGTAGAACAGCATCATTAGATTTTCCATAATTTCATATTCCTAGTCAGGACTAACCAGAAACAACCGATTTTGAAAATAACCCTGCATTCGTACTTGATAGTATCACTAATAAGCCTCTTATGAGGAACAAATTCTGGAAAGAAATTATATACAGAAAAATTCAAGATTTCAAGTAATGCTAGTTTTATTTACAACAATTTATGATCCATAGAATTTTACCTTCCTCATTTCCACCATCATCGGAGAGACCGCTGTCATGCTGTTTGTCTTCTGTTAGTTCAAATGGGCCCCTAACTTCTTCCTCTTGCATTCTCTTCAAACCATACTCCGAAGGATAAATCTAAAATTTGTAATTATTGGTCATACATTTCTAATATCCGTGTCTAAACTTAAGGCTAAATTGCAAATGAAACTTATTTTACCATGACAATTGGCATGAGAAGTCATTAATCTTATGTATTTATTAGGTCCTTACATATGAAATTGGCGTTTTGTCGCCACTTCCTTTGATCACTTAATCTCTTTGATTTTATTTAACTTTGATCTCATATATCTTTCTTATATCAATATCTTCGGTTCGGAATTCCAATTTCAAATTTATACTGCTATTTACTCATGCATTTGTTTCGAAACCAGTAATTAATTTGTTTTTTCCTCTTTTGGGTTTTTCTTTGCGTCGCTCTGTTTACAAAATAACTGGATGGAATGGAAAACTGGAAATATCGTATTATTTTCGAGTACGAGTTCCACCAGAATATATATATATATGGTGGTCAAACACCAGTGCTGCAGAAGCGGTTCGAAGGATTAATGATGTGTATGGCGGCAGTGTCGCAAAATTTCTAATGTTTTCGTTCTGGAAATTTCGACCTGCAGAACAAACCCCGTGGACGGCCGGAGACCAAACTTGATAATGAAGAATTGAAAGCTATTGTGGAAGCGAATCCATCGCAAACCACGTCCGAGCTAGCTGCAGGCTGCGGTGTTAGTGATAAAACTGTTTTAATCCACTTAAAGTAAATTGAGAAGGTGAAAAAGCTTGAAAGGTGGGTTCCTCATGAATTGAGTGCAGCAAACCGACAAACGCGCGTCGACTGCTGCATTAACTTACTTGCGACTGAGTAACGTACTCAACCGGCACAATAATGAAGGGATTTTAAATAGAATCATTACCTGTGATGAAAAGTGGATCCTGTACAATAACTGTAAATGTACTTGTGAGCATTTGGTGGACTAGTGCCGGTGTCGTTCACTACAGCTTTCTTAAATCTGGCTATACGATTACGGCAGATGTCTATTGCCAGCAACTGCAAATCATGATGGTAAAGCTAGCTGCTAAACAACCGAGGTTGGTCATTCGCTCTAGGCCACTGCTGCTTCAGGACAATGCTACACCACACACTGCACAACAGACGGCTACCACATTCGAGGAGCTTCAATTGGAATTTCTAAGACATCCACCGTGTTGCCCCAACCATGCTTCAACAGGTTACCATTTTTTTTCTAAATTTGGATAACTTCTTACAAACGAAAAAATTCAACACCGATGGGGCAGTCTGCTTTGGACTGCCCCATTGGAATGCCTTCAAAGATTCAAATTCAAAGGAATCAATGGACTACCTATGAGATGGGAAAAGTGCATAGGTAGATAGCAATGGTATATACTTTGATTAAATAAATATATTAAGTATGTTTAAAAAAAAACGACTTTATGTTCCTCCTTTACAAAACGCCAATTTCATATTTAATGACCTAATATAAAAAAAACTTTACTGTAATTTGTTTTTATTTGAAGTAAAGAGCAGAGAGATTTGTTTAAGTAAAAATCAAGAAGTACATAGTTAGGCACTAAAAGAAATAAACTTTTGCTGTTTTACCCTATTTTGTGTATGGCATCCATTGAATACAAAGTCATTTTTGATGCTAATAATAAACAGCGAGCAACGAGTGAAGTTAAAAAAAGTAAATTATACAAAAAAAAATACCGTAACATGATGAATAACTCCTCCCGGTGGTAGAAACGAGCTCAGAAGTACCATAAGGTCTGTTGCCTTTATGTTGTCCCAGTCCATATTGCAAATGGCAATTCTAGAAATATATTAACAAAAACATATATTAACATTAGCTAATTGCTTTCCAGTAATAAAAAACTATTTCATTGAGTTTGTACAATTGTACAATGTACCAAATAATATATATATATATATTTATATTACTATGTAACATAAAGAACCGTCATCAAAAATTGGCACTATTAACAGCTCATGACTGTGGCTAGGCGAGTGCATGGGCCATGGGAAGTGGGTTTTTACAAGCCAGGACTGAGTTTTCACAAGCTGGTTTTGTGCTTTGAAATAATTAACAATATAACTTCATAATAGTTATGATAGATTAGTCTGACACAATGTTTGAAATTCTTTTGGTGACAACCTTAGGCTAAACGTAAACATGGCTGACATTCACCTGTGCTCAAGCTGTCATTAGTAGAAAAGGCTGGACTAAACATCCTTGCTATTAAAAATATTTACACAATGGATAACTTTTAAGTTACAGTTAACAGTGTTGTTTATAACACTGTATGTGTCTGATACATTGGAAATGTCACTTGCCAATGTTTAAACAATAAAGACTTTAACCTTCTGGTAGACTCATCTGTAGTTTCAGCATCAGCATCAAGCTCCCCCCACTCATGTTCCAATTCACTTTCTTCCTCCGATCCACTGCTTTCTTCATCACTTGAAGAATCAGTTACTAGCACACCTGGAAATTGGAGTAGGTAGATAATATACTGTAACATGATAATTTACAATGTTTCAGTAACTGTACAGCAACAACTAGTTACTGTACAGTTACTGTAACTTCTACACTGTACACTGTTATTCGAGAATATTTGTGTAAATAAGAAAAATATAAACAGCAAGAGGAAATCATGTTATGAAAAAATATGAACTAAAAATATACTGCTCAATGAATATTTCTTAAAAGTAACCCAGTGCTTGAAAAAGCAACCCAGTAAGGTTTTCTGCTAAGTAATAAAACTTAATATTAACCTTCTCCTCTTGCATAGTCAATGTCTAAATCAAGTAATCTTGTTTTCGTTTTAGAATCTAGGGCTCCACGGGTAAGTTTATCATTCTGAAACTTTGCAGGGTCAAGTTCTTTTTCTTTACACTTGATGTCAACTCGTTTCACAAAACGTCCCGGTTCGATTTCTTCTTGATTTAAGCCTCCATCATCCTGTGACTGATCATCTTCGGAACTATCCTCAGACTCGTCTAAGTCATAATACTTTCTTAAATTCTCCGTAGAAGTTTCATTGATAGGTCTTCCACGCTTATCTACACTGTATTTTACTTTAAATTTATCATCACTAAACATAGACTGAAACCTTTTATCAATTTTAACTTTTCTTTCATGTTTAGGTATCTGTTTATAACGAGGATCGTTCAGATACTTCGTAAAACGACTATCCTTGAGTATGTCACCCATCCTGAAAATAATTTTTCATCTATAGAACTATTAAATAATTAATTAAAATTTATATAAAATTGAGCGGAGAGAAAAATAAACATATAAATAACCTCAAAAAATGTGGTAGATTAATTTGTAGATTAAAGGGTGATTAGAGGCGTCTGTCATTAAATGTAAATTTTGACATTTACTCTTTTTACCAAAACTTTTTTTATAAATATGGTGATACGGCTTAAAAGTATTGCCAGAATCAAGTTTAAAACAGGCAGTAAATTGAATTTTCGTTTATGTTTTCAACACCGTTTTTATAAATGGCTTGACCATTTATTTATAGTCTAGTCAAAGTATAAATAAATCATCAGTGCAGTCAATGGTCAAGTCAGTCGATTCAGTAAAGACGTGGTAGTCGACCTGTGGTAGACGCTTTACTAAAAGTTCCTAATGAGTTTTGGAGGTACACAAAATGCTAGGTTTAAAATAGCAAAATAGCAATAGTAAAGTGGTAACACTTGCCCACACTTGTGCACGTTAGCAAATATTTAATAGTTATTATTCTACAAACATTACATATTATGAACAGAAATAACACAAAATATTAATAGAAGAAATACTCAAAAAAACAATGTCTCTATTCTACATCCTCGCCAAAACTCCCAAAACCAAAACTAATTATATTTTTTAAAAAGACATTGGCTTTCTTGGCAAGTCCTTGCAAGAAGATCACCAAAGAGACATAATTAATGAATGATTGAATAAATGAAATATTATTTATTGTGCACACAACATAAAATATATAAAATAAAAAAGATAAAAAATAACAATAAATACAGGTAACATAATGGCGGCCTCATTACTAGGTAGCAATCTCTTCCAGGCAACCACGGGTAGAGAAAATAATAGAAAAGAATTTGGCGTGCATGTGCTGATAAAAAGAACACATTATAATACAAAAAATAAATACATGCGTATATATTACATGGAAAGTTGTGCTGAATATTAAAGGACGTTATTGCTCAGGTCATTTCTGATTGATTTGGTCATATAATTAGGTATCCGAAACCTAACCGTTATGGAGATATTGAATTTGGATTATTTTTTTCAAAATTCTCAATTTTTTGGCTTTTATGCCGACTTTTTTGAGACTAGAGCACCTGAAGTCCATTTTTTTTAATGAATTTAGTTAGAAAATAAGTCAATTAATAAAAACGATCAATAAAGTCGACTAACCCTACTGCTAACAGTTTAAAAAAAACTGCCTGACAATGGTTAGAATTGAAAAAAGAAAATTAAGTGTTGTTAACTTTGAAGCGCTTTTTTAAAAAAAAGAGTATGGAACTTATTCTGCAAATCATTTGAAAAACTTCTACGTCTCTTTAGCTATTCAAAAAGGTATAACACTTACTATTAAAAAGGAGAAACATCGACCTACTAGAGTTAAGGTACCAGAGGGGGCATTTGTAAATAAAACAAAAAATCTGTATTATTCAATTATGTAATTAGTTTTCAAAATGGCCGCCCCTATTTCTTATACACATTCTCATTCTTTTTCTTAAATTGCTCTTTACGTCAGAAGTTCGCAGGTTCCTCCTCATTTCGTCAGCCGCATTAATAATTTTTTCTCTCAGAATATCGATATTTGCGATCGGTGTCATTTCGTCGTATACAAGGCTTTTCATGTGGCCCCATACATAAAAATCCATCGGCGTTAAGTCTGGGCTCCTCGCCGCCCGGTCCGCCTCTTCCAATCCATCGATTTGGATAATTGTCGTCCAACCATGCTCGCACACTTCTTCGGTAGTGCGCTGGGCAACCATCATATTGAAAGAACATGTTTCTTCATAATGAAATTGGCAAGTCCATCATCAAGAGGGGTAACTCCTCTCTTAAAAAGTTTTCATTGGTTTCGCCATTCAAATTATTAGGCAGGAAGTATGGCCCTACCAAGTAATTTGATATTATACCCATCCATACATTTAAGCTAAATCTCCTTTGTGACCCTTTTATTCTTTTTTTTTATTAGGGTTTCCTTCGGATTTAGGAGCCCAATAATGGGAGTTGTGGTAGTTAGTGATGCCATCTCTATCAAACTTCGACTCATCTGTCCACAGGATATTTGCAAAAAAAAAATAGATCTTCGATGTCTGCATTGAGCATAAATCTGCAGAAGTCTTGTCGTCTCACTGGATCCCCCTCTTCGGTAACATGTACAGGAGTATAATGGTACGGGTATTGTCCAGCACTGTGCATGACGAACCATACTTTCCACTGGGAAATGCCAAGACGTTTAGCCACAACATTTGTTGATGTGGTCGGATCGGATTGAAAGAGTCTTCGTATTTCATTTTCGTCGTCGTCATCGTCATCAAGAATACGAGGTCGCCCCATGTCAGTACATCGTACTAGAACAGAACCAGTTTCTCGTAGTCTTCGATAAGCTCTGTCGAATACGCCGATATCAGGTACTCGGCGAGTAGGATACCGCAGCATGTATTCATTGCGTGCACGTAACGAAACTCCTTCGCAAAATCCGTAACACATTAGGATATCAGCATATTCTTCATTGGTGAATGCCACCATGTTCACGGAATAATCGCATGAGCAGACTAAACGCCGCGATTTGACTTCATAATAACATTGCGCACAAAAAATGCGTACCCGACCCTTTTTTTTTCAGTGTTTAACACGTTCCCTGTCCAATGACTCCAAAGGAGTCACGTTTGTGCCGGACTCGTACGTCTATGACTCTAGCTGGAGTCATACTCCAAAGGTAAATGTAATGATTTATTTTTCAGTGGACGTATGACTAAGAGTAAAAACATTACCATGGACGTATAGTTAGATAACAAGGTTAGAAAAAATTCAAAAGAGCCGCCGTAAAATGTCGCAAATTTGTTAATATATTAAGATGGTAAAATAAAATACTTTTTTTAGTAGAAATTGTAGTTTATTTAATTGAAATCAATGAAGTGCATTATAGCATGGACGGCAGAGCACTATTTTACACTTAGGGCACCACGTTATCACTTTTGACGCCTTTGTAGCAGCAAATTTTGATGATTGTCCCTCTGAAACGTGTTTGTCGTAGCACCCTTTGCACCGTTTTTTATTTGTCTTACGACTTGGATCTTTGGTCATTATGTCCAGGGTGTGTTTATCCACACGTGATGAAAGTGGATGTTCAATGGACTGTCGCTTTTCGTCACGTATTTCAAGCAGCCTTTTTATTATTATTTCATGTGCCGATAGCATTGAAAGCTTTTTTTGGCCCGCGTTTCTTTGAAGCTCATTGAAAATGAGGCCCGAGTTTACCACTGCGATTGATAATAAATCCACGGCAATCTTTTTAAACCACGTTATCGATTTTCTTGTAGGACTATTATAGCTACTCAACTGATCAGACACATCGATACCTTTCTTCCCTTTATTGTATTCCAAAACCATTTCAGGTTTGAGTACTGGTCTTCGCCCGCTACTCATTTTCATTTGCTTTCCATTACATGTAGAAAGAAGCAAAACATCTCGTTTATCGTGCCATTTCAGCACAGTAATATTCCCTTTCTGCATAGCCGCAATCTCTCCTTTCTTTAATTTACTTCCAGTAACAGGTTGTGGAAGACCCTTTCGCTTTTTATTTACAGTACCAAGTAAATCAGTTTTTCGGCCCTTCAAAAAGGTGGCTAGTGGTATACTGGTGTAAAAGTTATCAGTAATTATCAATCTACCCTCATCCAGCAGGTTTTCAGCAAGGCGTGCAACTATACTTCCAGACAAATCCAAATCGTGGACTCTTTGGCTTTGACCACAATAGATTTCATACTTCCATACAAAACCATCAATTGTGCATAGTTTATAAATTTTAACGCCGTATTTGTGGGCTTTAGATGGTATGTATTGCCGAAAGCAAAGGCGTCCACGAAAATGCACCATCGATTCATCGACCACAATAACACGGCCTGGCGTGTATATTGCATGACCGTTTTCCATGATCAGGTCCACAAGTGGTTTTATTTTATAAAGCCTGTCATCATCATTCCTCGGGGCCTCATTATCGGCAAAATGCCAACATTTTAATAAAACGCAGTAACGGTTGTAGGATAATTTTATATTGTGCATGAGGGGATGAAAATATAGAGGGTTCTTTTTCCAATAACTCTCAAGTGTTGGTAATTTGACAAGGCCCGTGAAAAGTACCATGCCCAAGAATTTTAGCATTTCATGCTCTGTTACATCAGTCCATCTTTTGATCCTACTAAATTCTTGTGAAGAACTGTCTTTTAGCCGTCTGCCGTATATATTTGTATATTCCACCATTAGTCTTATCACTTTATCGTCCACAATTTGGCGGAATATAGTGAATATATCTGTGTTCGTGTCAAAGTGAACAAATTGACGAGAAAGGTTATTCCAACCAGTAAAAATTTCTGAGCATAAGTCATTTACTTGAAACGACCATTGATTTTCTACTCGGGGATCTCTGGATATATTATTAGCATGAAAGAGCAAGTTTTCTTCTTGTTGCAGGTCATCCTCCTCAATAAAGTCCCTAATATCGTCGATTGTTTCATAAATAATAGTTGGTGCAGACTCACTTTCGAAATTCACCGCATCTTCGTCCTCGGAACTCGATAGGTCGCTGTTTTCCAGTAGACGGATTATGTCAGCAGCGTTCATAACGTTCCTAGCAGCCATTTCGGACAAAAAAAAATTCGTATAGTTGAAATTTTTGCTTCATTCTACCCTTCACAATCCTCTTTTCACAGATCTGACGTGTGACATTGACATTTCATGCCACAGACTACAAAAAAATCAAAATAGTATTTGTTATTTAGATCACACGTTCGTGACTCCATAGGAAGTCACATAATTTTTTGTTCACACGTCCATGACTATAGGAAGTCACACAATTTTAAAATCACACGTCCATGACTCCTTTGGAGTCATAATTTTTATTTTTAATTTTGACTTTAAAAAATTATAGTTTTTTAACTGGTATTAGTATAAATATAAACCTTTATATAATTACTGTTAACTTATAGGGAAATTGTAGATGGACGTCCGAATATTTTTTAAACTTTTGTTCTGGGACAGGGAACGTGTTAAAGGTGCCAGGTAGTAAACCGGATTCTTTTGTATCGAAGTTCCGTCATGTTGTCCTACTATTTGGGCATTTTTCAAATAATTATTTTAAGATTTTATAATCATACCTACGACGTGTTATACCTTTTTGAATAGCTAAAGAGACGTAGAAGTTTTTTAAATGATTTGCAGAATAAGTTCCATACTTTTTTTTTTTAAAAAAGCGCTTCAACTTTAACAACACTTAATGTTTTTTTTCAATTCTAACCATTGTCGGGCAGTTTTTTTAAACTGTTAGTAGTAGGTTTAGTTTTTATTGATCGCTTTTATTGATTGACTTATTTTCTAACTAAATTCATTAAAAAAATTGACTTCAGATGCTCTAGTCCCAAAAAAATCGACATAAAAGCAAATCGAAATCGAAATCGAAAAAAATTGAGAAATTTGAAAAAAATAATCAAAAATCAATATCTTCATAACGGTTATGTTTCGGATACCTAATTATATGACCAAATCAATCAGAAATGACCTGAGTAATAACGTCCTTTATATACATTACATATATATATATGTAATGTATATAAAGGACGTTATTATTCAGGTATATATATATATATATATATATATATATATATACATTATTGGCCGCGCGGGCCACCTTGCCTGGCGATTAGCGAATAATTTCTCTTCGATATTTTTGTGGACTGTATTTCAGGAGGTATCTGGCGTCGCCAGGTTAATATGCAGTAATAATTAGATGGAAATGGAGAGGTATAAAGGAAGGCGCTTACCGGGATTACCGCTTCGGCGAATAGCGTCTGCAGCTGGAGTTCTCGTCTTCCTTCGGTTCGCAACACTTTAGTCTTTCCAGTATTCTTATCGCGTTCGTTCCTATAGGAGTATCTCACTTTCGTGGGCGGTAATTAGTAGCGGAAAAAAGTCTAAATAACACACAAGCTGTCCGCCATTGCTTGCACACGCTCTCTCGACTCGACGACTTGCAATGTACTCTTCGCGTATCGCCGCATTTCTTCGGTATACGTCGGAGAGGAGCGGGGAGAGAGGAATACTGCTTTATTGATATTATGAGATGCCATTCATAGTGGCGTTCGACGCTCCCAGATGGTGCTACCAATTATAAATTATTATTATTAAATAAGTAAATACATAAATAAATACATAACTACTACATATTACACGGATACAAATAATTTAAATTAAACTATAAGACAGAAAATAATAACAAGGAAAAAGAAAAAAGAAAAAGAAAATTATTGATTAGCTAAATCTACAAACTGCAAATAGTTAAATAATGCATCCTAACATAGTTTTAAACCCATTTAACGTTTTAACCCTTACACGTACAAAACTAGTATGAAAGTGTTTTTATGAATATTAGTAGTTTAGGGTATGCTTTGTGGAGTATTTTATCGATAGGATTGGAAAAAAAAAAAAACATCGTAGATTTTTCAAAAATAGCTGGGACAAATGTGTCCCAATATGCGATAAAGGGCGACTTTGACCAGTTTAACTAAGTATATTAATTACAGGTTTTTATATACTTTAGGCAATAAATTATAAGACTTTTTAATAGAATAATATAAATTTATTGATAAATTTACACGTGAAACTCTGCAAAGCAATTTCTGTTTGCTGTGAAGCACAAATTCACGTTGCATAAATCGCAAATATTGTTAGTGCGATTCTCAACTCCTACCTTGGCGCACTGCACACATCTTTTTCGTGAGGGTCCTTTCTTCATCACGTGTGATGGCAAGGATTGCTTGTGTCCCAGATTTTGAATTCGTTTCTTCGTCATAGAGGTTGACGGTAATGCATGCTTTCTTATAGAAAAACTACCTATCATCGCTGGGGCCACAACTTGACGAAATTCAAGTGACGAAAGCAAACTACCCTCTACTCGGTGATCGGTATGCAGTTTTTTGTAAATTATATATGCATTGTTCATTGCAATATCCAATAAATCGAAAAACAACCGAAGATAATACTTTATTTTCGATTTTCTGTCGACTTCATAAGTCACTTTCACCTCCCATATTTTTGTTGTATTTACAAACAATATCGGGACATGTGACCTCTAAAGTTTGCGCCGAACCTACTTGTTTACGTTTGACCTTTTGAGTAGGTATTGGCGACAAAAAATTGGTGAAGAGTTGCACGGCCTTATTGTCCATCCACTTGACAAACGAAATTCCTTCGAAGCTAGTAGTATAGATATCGCCTCTTTTCATGTCCTTATCTAGTGGCAGATTTTTCGGCGTATGTTTTCGCTGTGTACGGACTGTGCCACAAGATTTGAGATTTTGCTTGGCAAGGTTCTATTGCAGCAGAGGAGAGTTAAAGAAGTTATCGAAATATATCTCACACCCAAGTCCGACCAAAGATTTTGTGAGATCCAATACTACAGACTCTCCTAATCGTTTCTGTTCCCGATCTTTTTTTACCGGTGTATAGGTCAAACTGAAACAAGTAGCCCGTTTTTGAATCGGCGCGACACCACATTTTGAAACCTCTCTTTACGGGTTTATTCGCCATATATTGCTTCATTATGTTGTGGCCTTTGAACTTCACCATATGTTCATCTATCGCCTGAGTGAGAGTATTATTCATCGCCGAAAGAAAACTTTCATTGAAATGATTCATCACTGGTCGAATTTTATATGCTCTATCAAAATTAGATGATGTGGGTAATGGTTGGGCCTCGTTATCACAAAAATGCAAATTTCTCCTTATGTCTTCAAATCTTGATAAAGGCATTACTCTGGCTATGTAAGGTACACCCATATCAGGTTCAGTGGACCAGTAGCTCCTTAGAGTAGGTAACACATGGTAACCCATAATGTAGTTCATGCCCAGGAAAGCTGTCATTTCTTGAAGGTCTGTAGTGAAAACTGAACCTTTTTCATGAGCATAGCGTAGGGACTCTGGGATTATTATGTCTTCGATCAAGGGTTTGAGATTAATAACAGCTTCAAAAATATCTATGGGTTTTAGCGACTCTGACTGCTGCAGTACATTTATCTTACCAAACAGTGTCAGAAAAAATGTAAGGACGGTAGGTGTTCCTTTTCCACTGGAAGATAGGTACTATGCTATTCAACGGCGGATCAAGCGAGTCAGACGACGATGAACCTAGAGCTGGATCTGGAAGTTAACTGAAGTCTGATGCAGAAGCAGGCTCAATTATTACTTCGGATACACCGGCTTCTATATCTCCTTGGATAAACGCCTGGTCTTCCTTATCCAAGATAAGGGCATCTTCATCATCGCTGTTATCAGCCATGAGATACTCCTCCACTTCCTTATCGATCAAGTAGAATATTCGTGTTCCTCTACTGGCCTAAAACAATAAAAAAATATATAAAATACGATCAACATTGAATAAATAAGTCATAAAATAATATCAGTAATAATATAGGAGTACGACCTTTTACGCATATTGGGACAGCAGTGTCCCTTGTTGTAAATATCGTGTTTTAGTTACTTTATTTTCATAAAATCTGATAAATAGTAGTAAATTCACAGCTTTTACTTACCATTCTCATGAAATGTTGTACTAGAAGTTAGTAATTACCGCAAAAACATAAATAAAATCACTCCTGAAAAATATGTAAGAAGCGCGCCAAAACACCGAAAAGTAATAGGAAACAATTTACTTTTTTTTCGCGCAGGGCTACCAACTTATAGAAAAAAACTAGAGGCTCGTTCAAAAACTACGATTTTGACAGATTGTTTTTTTTCAATAAAGTTATTAATTGGCTAAAAAATTACAATAAAAGTTAGGGACACCCGTGTCCCTTTTACGTCAAAGGGTTAACAAGTTTGATATGCTTTGGTAACGAATTCCACAGCTTTACCCCAGTAACAGCAAACGAGGAGGCATAATATTTAGTTTTATGCATGAGTAATTCGAGTTGCAAATTGGATGCAGATCGTAATTCTTTAACTGTAGCTTGTCGAAATATAAAAATATCTTTTAAATATGAGGGTAAACAAGGGTCATGTATTATAGAGAAAACAAGAAAAAAAAATCTGAGGACAAGCCTTTAAGTGAAATATCTTGAGGCCATCATCAGGATTTAGGGCTCAAGTCGACAATCGTTGTATAGTCGTGAAACGTAGAGCCTCATGCTGGATGATACTGTATAATTTTCCAAGTTTTTGGACTTTTAAGATTTTTATAAAAATGTAGGTACGATTTCTCTTCTCCATTTTTTTACAAGACGGTCAAGCCGCTTGACGGCAAGAACGCACGATCGTCTCGGAACCCCTTGTAAAGAGCATCCAATCAAACGGAGACGAAATGACAGCTAATTTCTATGCGAAAAAGACTGCCACTTTCTGCGGGGAGACGAGGAACGCACACAAATACTGATTACAACCAATGCATTTTCAATCACGTCGTTACGCACGCACACGAAAATATTGTCAAACACAAACATAAACTATACGCAACAAGTACAAATACACAAAGAAAACAGTCTGTCAGTATACGACAAATATATATATGGCATCGGCTTTTATCCATTTGCCAGTGTCAAGTTAAAAACATGTTTTTTTATTGATCGCTTGTTGAAAAGTAACGTAGTTGGACACTGGTTCACAGATGTTCGTAGATACCTAAAACAAATTACGCTATTGCTTGTGTTACTTTCTGTGTGGGAATTACAACCCCAAACAATCAGAATTTATCAGATTTTATTATTGTTTTAATTAGAAAATTTATTTATTCCTATTTTTTTTATCTCTTCTGTTTTGGGAATTCCTATTTTTTATTTATATTATGTGGCATCGGCTTATAACCATTTCCCAGTGTCAAGTTAAAAAGGCGGGAAATAGAACTTTTGTTTCAATTTTCAACACCGTATTCCTAAATTGTCAAGTCTAAAGTCTAGTCAAAGTCCAAATAAATAGTCAGTGCAGTCCATGAGTCATGTCAGTCGATTCAGTAACCAAGCTGCCACAAGACCTCATAATACCCCTCCTGGACTGTGGGGAATCGCGCAAAAGCTTCTGATAGCGTTTTCCTCGTCATATCTCGTCGAAAAAAGTTTAGTATAGTTTTATTGCCGTTACAAACTTATTAACAAAAAAAAGGAACAGATATGAATATCACAGAACGGGGAGATTTGCGGTTATTTCTTACAAAACTCAAACCAAATATTGATAATTTGCTGTCAATCCATCAAGTGCATCCATCTCATTAAAATTATATATTTTTTGTAATGACCATTGCAGAAGTTACATTACGTTATAAATAAGTGTTTAATTTTGATTATATTACGACTGTTAAAACGATAATAATTATTAGTGTAATAATTTAGATATTTGAATATATAATATAATATTATATACCTACAACACAAGGAAATATACTATATTTCTTTTTACCACTCCGAATGGGACTTTTTCTAAATAAAATTTGTCAGAATTGATTGGTCCTTGTGCTGAGTCAATGTAGATTTCAAAAAGTAAAGTTGGATAGAGTCACATTTTCGATTGGCCAACTTCGCTTTTTTGCCATCAACTCACAACACAATGAATTAAAATTTAATTGAAAATTTTTTTAGTCTACCTACTTTATTATCAAATAATTAACCCTATCAAGCAATCAATTCTAACCTTTTTTTTTTCGAAAACTGTTAATTCGTCGTTGAAACTCAGCTACAACGCAAGGTTCCATAGATAGATAGATCTAATCTTCACTTTTTTTCGAGATTTAGAAATAATTAATAGTAATTGGTAGTAAAATAGATGCAGGGGGTCCACCGGATCCAGCAAAATTTTGAAAGTGGTCTATGAAACAAAAGAGTATGGGAACCACTGGCTTAGACCAAAAAAACCGACTTCCAAAGTAAAAATGCATAAAAAAGTATGAAATAAAACTTATTTTAAGAATAGCTTTTTCCCGCGGCCCCGCCCGTGTAATTACGTTTACCTCCCGTGTAATTATAGTATCACCCGATACTATAATTACACGGGAGGTAAACGTAAAAGTACAGTATTCCCGATCCCACGGGAATACTGTACTTTTTCGGGATAAAAAGTAGCCTATTTTAATTTCATTGAAATCCGTTAAGGCGTTTTGCGTGAAAGAGTAACAAACATCCATCCATAATATAAATCAAAACATACAATCAACATTTAATCTTGTAGTAAAAAAAAACAAATTATTTCCGTGGTGCTTCCCCTTTTTTATTGACTTTTTTGTCATTACAATTTTTGTTGTCTCCCGCTTTGCATGGGGAGGGAATCTGGAATACTTCCTACTCCTCCTACAATCTTCTGATCAATTCCGTTGCGAGATTTAGCATGTCCCTCGGGCACCCCTGAGATCATATCAAAGGGTTTTTTTTTGGTTGGTTACCACTGTCGACCCTGGCTACACAGGAGTTGCAGTGGTAGGTAAGTGTGGTTGCAGTGGTGTAAGTAGGTTAACGGGCAATTGCCCGTTAAAAAAAACATCCATCCATCTATCCTCACAAACTTTCACATTTTAATAGTTGTAGGATTTCCCTTTTAAATTCGGCTAAAATTTTAACCATTTCCTAGTAGCTCTCCATCTACTTAAAAAAAAATTGTGTTTTATTATAATAAGTGCGTGGCAAACCTTAAAAGCTATTATATTATTTCTAAGGGGCATTACAGAGACGGCGAGGATACTATAATATTTTATGTTAAGATGAAATATCGCTTGCTATACAGTTTGTTTGAATTGTCACTGACGGCTAAGATACTACACATTTTCGTATTACGTACTTTAATATGAAATAAATATCCAGACATCTTAAGATCCGCCGCATCTACACACGCAAGGACGAACATAGTCAAGCTCTATTAATACGCAATTCCGAAAGCCTAAAAAAGATGTCTTAACTCATTAGTTTTAAGTACCGTTAAACTACTACTAATACTTATATTTAACATCAATGTTGCTTACAATTAATATATCTGATTTTAATATGGACATTTATTATCAAAATGTAAGAGGCCTTCGGACTAAGACTAATGAAGTCTATTTTAATATTCTACATTCTAATTATAAAATTATTGTATTTACTGAGACATGGCTGAATGCGGGAGTGTGTACAAGCGAGTTATTTGATGACAACTACGTCGTTTATCGTAGAGACCGCTGCTCTACTTCCAATAATAAGTCTGACGGAGGAGGAGTCCTAATAGCGGTATCGCGAGACATACAATCCGTTCGTATGAATGCTTGGGAGACAGACGGCGAGGATCTATGGGTCCAATTAAATGTGGAAATTAATAATACTCGAAAGAAACTCGCATTGTGCGCTGTGTACCTCTCGCCTCCAGTCAACCCATCAAGCTTATCAATGTTCTTGAATAATGCCGGCAATGTACTTAACCTTATGGATGATATTATGATGATTGGAGATTTTAACGTTGGTTTTATCGATTGGTCAAGCGTTGGTGACTTCAATTATTTGATACCTAATAACTGCAATAATACTCTGGGAAATGCTTTAATAGACTTTATTGATTGCAACGGCCTATATCAGTTTAACGATATCCGTAACTGTGATGGTAAATTACTTGATTTAATACTTACCAATCTCCAGGGAGCGTCAGTAAAACAAGCCCCGGATCTTCTTAGTAGACTTGACCCTAAGCATCCCAATTTATTAATTTCCATGCAGCCAATCAATACAAATTTTTTGAAACCCAAGTGTCGTCAGGGTTATAACTTTTTTAAAGCTGACTATACCAGCATCAATGATAAACTTAGTACTATTAACTGGTCGGATAGCTTATCAGGCTATAGCGACGTTGACGAAATGGTCGATTATGTAAATAGCAAACTGTATAATGTTTTCGAAGGTTACGTTCCTAAACGTAATATAGCACACTCTCGCTTTCCACCTTGGTTTACTAAACCACTTATTAAGCTCAAACGCGAACAAGATAAAATAAGACGTCGTTATCTAAAATATAAAAATCCCAGAGATATGCTCGAATTTGATATCATTAGGAGTCGTTGTCATAAACTACTAAAAAGATGTTACGTTAACTACATAAATAAATTGGATAGTAATATTAAAAATAATCCCAAGGCCTTCTGGAGCTATATCAAGAACAAACGAAAGGGCAAATCCTATTTGCCCAGTCAAATGTTTCTCGACCAGAGTAGTGCTAGTACCGGTCCCGATATCGCCAATCTCTTTGCTTCTCACTTTTCCTCGGTTTACGTCCCCAGTACGGTCTGTGTCCAGCGACCAGTTGTGAGTAATGGGCAATCATTGGGAGGAATTAGCATCACCGACTCAATGGTCCTTAGACAAATTAACAAACTGGACATTAACAAGGGGGCAGGGCCCGATGGCATCCCACCTATTTTTATTAAAAAATGCAGTAAAAATTTAGCATACCCTCTTGCTTTCATTTTTAACCATTCTTTGAGCACTGGCAAGTTCCCTTCGCTCTGGAAGAGAGCTAGAGTGGTCCCCGTATACAAAAAAGGCGATGAAAGCAACGTGTCCAATTATAGACCAATCTGTATTTTATCCTGCTTTTCCAAGCTCTTTGAATGTCTCGTTTACCCAATTGTTTCGTCTCACTTTGAGCCAATTCTCAACGACTTCCAACACGGTTTCAGAAAGAATAGATCAACAGAGACTAATCTACTCGCATATACGTCATACATTTCGCATGCAGTCGACTCGAGGTTGCAGGTTGACGCAATATATACCGACTTTTCCTCCGCATTTGACAGAGTGGATCATGTGTTATTGATTTGTAAACTGGAGACATGTGGTATCTTCGGTGCCCTACTAGCCTGGTTTACTTCATACCTAAATGGCAGAATACATTTCGTATGTATAGATGGTTTTGAGTCACTGCTCTATCTTGCTCTATCTGGAGTTCCTCAGGGATCCCATCTAGGTCCCTTACTATTCTCAGTATTCATAAACGATGTTGTTCAGGTGATACAATACTGTATGCGTTCAATGTTCGCAGACGATCTCAAATTGTATATGATTGTACATTCACCAAGGGAGTCGCTACTTCTGCAAAAGGATCTAGACAGTATTAGCAAATGGTGCTCTGACAATAAAATGACATTGAATCCTAAAAAGTGCTTTCATGTTAAATTTACTAGAAAAAAGTTACCATATCCCTCCAAGTATCTGTTGGATGGGTGTACTCTCGATGAAGTGAATGAAATACGTGACCTCGGTGTCACTCTGGACTCGAAGCTCACCTTTAACTCTCACGTGAATAACATCGTTAAAAAGGCGTCGCAGTTGATGGGATTTATAAAACGTAACAGCAAGGATTTCTCTATTAATACAAAGGTCACCCTTTATAACTCACTAGTAAGGAGTCATCTCGAATACGCTAGCTCCATCTGGAACCCTGCTACCGCCGTTCTGTCGCAGCGAATTGAAGCAATACAAAGGTCGTTTACAAGGCATTTAGCCTTCAGAAGCAGCGGTATATCTCATAGGGCACCGTATATCCAGCGTCTCGGGTTCTTCAAAATCATTTGCCTTAAGATGCGGAGAACTACTCACTGTCTTTTACTCCTCCACAAAATTGTCAATGGCCATACAGGTTGCACCGAACTCCTACATTATTTGTCACTGACCGTACCTTACAACTTACCACGTAAACCTATTACTAAAATCCTACGGGGTCCTGATTCCAAAACCAACCTAGGGTCTAATGCTTCTATCTCCAAAATGTGTAGTGAATATTGTACGATCAACAACGCATTGACCGATATCGATATCTTTCATGATTCTTTTAGCCAGTTCAAAAACAAAATTTGCAAGCACTTCTATGTGGTAAATGACATCGGAAGATGATAATAATGAATGTAATATGTATCACAATAACTCTATCAATTAATTATTATTATTTATTTCTTTTAATGAACTCTATGTCGATTAAGTTACGTAAACTGTGATGTTATTTGCTTTAATTTAAATTTTCGTAGATTTTCCTTTTTTTAATAATTATGATTAGTATTAATTTATTAATTATTGTTAACTAAAATTTATTAATATTGCCTAAAATTTTAAATAATTTTACTGATATGGCCCATTTGATCTTGTTTTAAAATTGTGTTTTTATTTTCTAATTTTATTTCATTTAAACTGCTCTTAGTTAAGATGTAAATGTATTGTCGTAGTTTTAAGTTATTTATTATTATGAAATTTAGCTTGTTATTACTGTTATAATTAATTTGCATGAAATTTTAATTTTATTTAATTCAAAATCATATTTTATCGATTTAATTGTGTTGTTAAGAAATCAATTTTTATATTGTATTTGTAGAGCTATAATCGTGAATGCTGTGTCGCCTGTTAAGGTACATGCATCGGTACAAATTACTATTATTGTGTTTAACAAGGTTTTAATGTATGTACTGTTTGGTGTCCTTAATTTAAATAAATAAATAAATAAATAAAGATAAAAAAATATATTATATTCGACGTCTGTGACGTCCTTTAGTCTGCAGAAAAATTTAAATAAGTATAACTGAAAAACTTCTTAAAATCTTTATTTAAAATGTATTTAAACAAATTATTTACAAAAATAATAATTTTGGAAACACGAGTTTTCTTTTGAGACAATTAATTTAAACTAAATATTGTTTTACTACAATATTTAATTTACAATTTCGCTTAGAATACGATAGTAAATAGGTATTAAAATATCTCCTCTTGTACATGAAGCTTCAAAATGCTGTGAGCAAATTGTTCTCGTACGTTTAGTCTACGAAACATGATCTACACAACCCGAATCATTGTATCCTTAGGAAATCTGAAAAATTAATAGTCAGAATAACATACTGATAAAGTCGATAGGTATCGATATTTTTTATGCTGTCACATTGTCATCATTTTTTCTGCAGTGTGGCTTATTTATAAATAAAAAATGCATAATTTCAGGATAAGTTTATCCGCCCATATTTTATTGTGAGAAAAAATAAAGAATTGAAAGAAAAGTTTCATAATATAATTGAATAATTTGCAAATTTTTAATGTGTTTAGTGACAATAAAAAAAAGAAAATTGCAAATAGTATACTTAATAGGTAATTAGTTATGTTTTTACCTTTTGAAACAGTAATAACAAGAACGAATATGAAATAGAAGTTTTTATAAATGACTACTTTTAAATATTACCCTAAGTTATGATCTTGTACGATTCAGTGGCAGTTAGCACCGAGAATTTTTTTTTGGTGTTTTGCTAATTTATTGCATTCTTTGATAATATTTAGACAAAATAATATCTACAGATGAAAAGTAACGTTCTCCTTTTGTTTATCAGAAGTTTCCGATCACTTTTTATAGTAAAAACGGAATTTTTAGCTTCGGTTCGTCCCGCCTCACTGGGATTAGCCGAATACGTTAAAAACACGCGGCAACTAGTTTCATATAACCGGTATGACCGGCAGCCTCGTACCTTTGGCAGCGGGGAACGTCTGACAATGGCTACTCCGGTTGGATTAATGCTCTAAGCTTGTAACACACGTACATAATTTGACATCCTTTATGGATAATTTTCGCCCACAAGTCTACTTCAAGGCCGCGGCCTTCAATTTGCAGGCTGGACGGTGAGTATGGCGATTGGCGAGTTATTATAGCACGTATTCACGCATACGGCATAGCACAGAGTTTCCCCGAAAGTATTCCTCTTTTGACTTATGATCAACCTACCAGTATCTGCTTGCTACTTTGCTATAGAGTAAAAAAAGGAGTTGTCACTTTATCTGTCAATGTCTTGATGACAAAATATGACATTTTGAATTTTGAAGTTGGCTACCTACCTACCTACTGCTAATGCTGAATGATAAAAATCTTCAAATTATTATATTAAATTAGAAGTTACATAACAATAATATACATTTTTTAAAATGAATAGCATCGGGGAAGAATGTACAGACTTGAAAAAGAAATATGATGACTGTTTTAATTCATGGTTTTCGGAACGTTTTTTAAAAGGCGATCACGATGATTCAATATGCGCTGGAATATTCAAGGTTTATCAGGAGTGTGTTAAGGTACATAATTACCCCTTCTTTAGTACAAATCATAAATGTTTTATACTTGAAACTACTTTTTTTATTGTACAAACTTATATTTACAGAAGGCAATGAAGCAGCAAAATATCGATTTTAAAGAAATAGATAAGGACGTATTGGGAACGGATAGCGAATTTAAAATACCTGAATCGGGTGATAGCAGTTGACAGATATGCAATATTATTCTATGTGCTTTTAATACAATGTTTCATTTTCTAAGTTTGCCTATGAAGAAAGAAAGAAACCACCGTGACACACAATAGGTATAAGGATTACATGTTATGATAAAATAGAAATAAATATTGAAGCATAATCTAGTGAAGTTAAAGTAATAAAATGTTTTACATAATATGTTGAAGCAGGTGTTAAACAATAATATCAAAGTATGTTTTAATTTATAAATGCATTTATTAGCAAAATATTGGTTAGTGCATACAGTGGTCTGTGTAATATTAGTTGTATTATATGTATATATTTGTCAATGAATTTGTGTTTCAATAACCAACCTGAGAATAATTATTTCTTATATTAATATAATTATATTTTATATGAAAATTATGATAAAAATAAATGTAGAAAAAAGTAGATATTAATAACCTTACAGTAGGTAGTTAGGTACTTATTTAAAGGTTGTGCTATGGGAAACTGACTTCAAAAAACCTGTGGTAACTATTATATTAGACATAATTAACAATGATAAAATAATAAAAGGTTAGTTCCAATTTAACCAACCTGTTAGTGGTAATCATTTGTATAAATATGCCTTCTCTTTCGATAATACAAAGAATGAGAAAGATAAAATAATATTTAATCAACAATAAAATATTCAACAGGCGTTGGTGAAATTGGCACTTAGTAATATAAACAGATCCAATGTTAGGTACAAAATTAATTTTAATTTAAACAACTGTAAATACAGTAGTAAAATTTAATAGCCTTCTTTACTTGTCCTTTAGTCTTCCAAAGAACATTGGTTGAGAATCATCCAAACGACCACCTTGCAAGACCTAAATGTATAGTTAAGTAAATACGGGGCAGCTATTACAAACACATTAAGCTCTTCAGGATAATAACGCTATTTATGCACTAACATTTTTTTCTTCTTTTTAACAATGAATAGATGTAAAGTGTCACAGTAAATTTAATTTTACAACAAATTTTCTTTGTCAATAATCACGAAGTCACAATACACATACTAACTAAACTAAAATTATCTCTGACTTGTGTCCCTAGGTCTGTATACAATCCCACGACTTTTCATTTCCCGCACCACTCCCGCTGGTAGTCTTCCAGACACAGAAATGGCATACACTCCTTTACAGAATCTACCTGAAATGAAAAAAAAAACATTACATGACCAAAGGGGGCATCTATAAATTACGTCACACGAATTTCATGATTTTTTACCCGCCCCCGTCCTTGTCACAGCTGGTCACATTTGTGAGACCCCCCTTCCTATTGTGACGTCAAATATTTTACATTTAGAAATAATTATTGAATTAAAACAGCAGTTCTTAAATTTAAATTAAATGAATTTATAATAAAATAAACATCAAATCAAACATTGCAAGAAATTAACAAAACAAAAAACTATTAATTACAGATCAAACTTAATCATTCTCGTTTGGGTTGTTAATGTCAGGAAAATTCGTTATGTCAATTGGTTATTAACGTTTCATGTTTTACTTACCACTTAGGCCCATATTAATAAACCATAGCTTATAGCTAAGACAATACTCAAGAAAGTACATACGATGTTGTTTTAATTAATAGATCGTACTTAAGTACAGCTGTAGGTTAAGTACGGCGTATCAAGTGAGTGCGTACGTATTAAATGATTTCCCTTCTTCCTACAATTCCTCGTCCTATCAACCTTACATCTGTTCTGTGTTTTGTAAATACTTCTTTTCTTACTAACAAAATAAAACAGTGGTACTAACCCTAAATGTTTGTGTTTGTTCTACGTTTTAGATTATTCAATAGACTTCCTCCAGTACACCGTGCCCTTGTTTATTCATAAAACCCACTCATAAGGCTCAACTCACACTGGCACAGAGTCGAAGCGACGCGACGCGTTATATTTTTCAGCCTATAGCATATTCATCTCTATTGTTCCATTATTTAAGTACAAATTTGTGCTATGTAAATATGGAAGCGCACGTCGACGCGCGTTGACGCGCGCATTCGCGCTTCGACGCTCGGCTGGAGTCGAGCGGATTCGCGAGTCGCCGCGCGTTACTCGGCCGCAGTGACGCGTCAGACGCCGACCACTACGGACGGACGACAGTGCTGAACTATACGACAATGGACGAAGATGAAAAATTAATTTTTTTAGTACAGAAATATGAATGTCTGTTTAACGTCAAGGCGAAAACCTACAGTGATAAAAATTGTAGGAAAAATGCCTGGCAAAAAGTAAGCGGTGAAATGCAAATTTCTGGTAAGTTCTAACTGTTTATTATTACATTTACATAACATACACAATAGTTATAAAGGGTGTAAAAAAATTAAACCCAGAACCGAAAGTGGGGAACACTACTTATCAATGCGAACATTTTCCCTCAAGAAACTATACCTGGGAAATCAAGTTTTTCAGGGATAATTAGGTGCGTAGTTTGTACTCATTTGGTTGTTATATTAACATATTCGTGTTTTGTATCATGCTACCAGCATTTAAAATCGCTAACGAAATCGGTAACAGGGTAAATAACACGAATTGTATGAAATATCATCAATTCAAGTATATACTTTGAAACCGATTATCCTGGAAACCCTTGATTTCCCAGGTATGGTTTCTTGGGAAAAAATGTTTGTATTGACGAGTAGTTTTCCCCACTTTCGGTTCTGGGGGTAATTTTTTTACACCCTTTATTTTATGTACACGCGATGTAAATCCAATGAAGTATTCAGTTGTGTTTAATAATGTAACATTATGACCACTTTTTTAACATCGTGTGATCATTTCGTTTTGCCATGGTACTGCCCCATGCTCGGATATAAAATAAGATTTGAATTTATCTCTGATCACCATGGCATTTGACGTAGTTTGGTTATCGACTGACCGCATATTTTGTAATATACTATTACTTGGCAATTGCAAGTTTTCGAGTTCGTCATTTTCTCTTATGTAATTATGCAAACATGTGCATGCAAGAACCATAGAATCAAGATGCATCGGTTGCATTTTTATTTTTTTTTGAAAAACCTCAAATTTTTGTGACAGGATTCCGAAAGCACTTTCTACTAGGCGCCTTGCTCGACTTAAGCGATAATTAAAAATTTTCTTTTCATGATTGTCAGACACCTGATTTCCAGGATATGGTCTCATAATGTGTTCGGACAAGGGAAATGCTTCGTCTCCTACAAAAACATGTGGCATTTCTTCTATCATACCTGGCAACCTTTTATTAGACGGTATATCAATCGTATTATTTTGTAATCTTTGTCCAAATTTAGAGCTGTTTAATATGCCGCTATCACTGTTACGTCCATATGCTCCAATGTCAACAATAATGAATTTGTACTTTGCGTCAACAACGGCTAACAAGACAGTACTGAAATATTTTTTGTAATTAAAGTAGAGACTGCCACTATTCCAGGGAGCCCTTATATTGACGTGTTTACCGTCAATTGCCCCTATACAATTAGGGAAATTCCATATGGTTCTGAATTCCTCCTCTATTTTAGTCCATAATTCTTGTGTAGGCTTCGGCATAACAAGTGGCTGTAAATATTTCCATATTGCTGCGCAAACTTCATGTACAATTGTTAAAACAGTGCTGTATCCTACTCGATAACTTTGACCTAAGGCTTGAAAGCTTATCGCCGTAGTCAGAAATCTGTAACAATTTAAAAAATACACGTAAATAATACATTTTATTAGATTAAAATAAAAGTTACAATTTTGTGTTCCTTTTTCAGAGGCGGAGTGTCAAAAGCGGTGGAAAAGAATTCGAGATTGCTACAAAAAGGCCATTAGATTAAGGCAATTTAAGAGTGGTTCTGCTAGATCAAATGATAAGCCAATAAGATTTGAAAAAGAATTGGAGTTTTTAAAACCATACTTGCAGAACAAACCACAGACGTGTAACTTAGATAGCTCCGAAGAAACTGACCTAAACACTGATACCGACACCAACTTGTCCGCTGCGTTGCCATCTCGACCCGAATCACAATTATCCAACCATTCCGATACTACACGAAAGAAGTCCCAACCACTATCACAAATGTTATTCGCGCAATATCTGGAAAATAAGAAAAAAGAAGAAGATCCAACAGACACATTTTTTCTCTCTATGTCTAAAACCGTTAAACAGATGCCAATACAAATGCAAGCGCAACTGAAACGACAGATATTACTTTTAGTAACTGACGCGGAAATAAAAGTTGCTTCCAATGCTTCCTTTCAACCTGAAACAACTAATATCAACCCAAGGCAAGCAAATACTTCTTCATCCAGTGGCTATACAACAGAACTACGAACCGAATCAGAAAGTCTTCAGCTGCAATCTAATTCCACTAACTATAATGTTAACACATATACAATGCAGCCAAATACCGGCTATTATACAATACAGCTACCAACCACTTATACTCCTTCTACAAATACGTCAACCAGTACCAACTGCACAACCATTAATCAGTTCGGAAATAGCACTTCTTCGAGCTATCGTATAGAAAATCTCGAGCTGCCACCTTCACCGTACATACCATTGCCGATTGGGATGACGACGCGGCAACGGAGGGAAGGCGATAATGACTACAGTGAATGACGTTATGTATGGCTGATGAATGCCCTGATTTATTAATTATTAAACTAAGTAAACAGGGTGGGACGGTTCTCCAAAAAATTATAAATACTTATTTTTTGTCATACCTACCTATACTTTCCGGAAATAATGTCATGTAGTTTTTAGCTTAAAATGATGTGATATATGCATGCTATCAGTTTCTGGAGAACTGTTCCTTACACCTTGTATAATAATGCGTAAAAATTATGATTCAAGATAAATAAATCTATATAAATAAAAACAAATGCTTTTATTTTTGTCCTATTTGTGTTCTCAAACTGTCGATCATATTGTAACGAAACTAAGGCAGGGTGTTCTGACGACGCTCGAGAAAAATCCACTGATGTTATAAAGGTCTTCTCACGCAAAATTACAGAACTACTAGGTACGTTACGGTACTACCACCGCCTATCATTTAAAAGCAAATTGAAATAACAAATGCACACACATCCGAGGGGCTAGTGTGAGTTTGATCGAGTACGAAACGTTACTATCGCGTCTGTCGGAATCAAAACTTCCCCTTACGTCCGCTAGGGGCGCTGTTCGATTTCCCATACTAATTCGGCTGTGACGCAGACGCGATAGTAACGTTTCGTACTCGATCAAACTCACACAAGGGGTACCGCTCGTTCATCAAGTCCAGTATTACTATGCTTGCGCTGAATTCGAACACAGTTTTCCGAGTCATAGTCGATCAAAAATAACAATAATAGCTCTTAAAAATTTACGTACATACCTCAAGCATATTGATATCCGCTCTTCAACGGAAATTGGTATTCTTAAATTTGTTTCTTGCTTTTGGATGTGAGGCCTCAAAATATTTACCAAATTTTCAAATTTATCTAAGCCCATTTTATAATAATCATAAAAATATCTTGGGTCCTGGCTTAAATCGTTACTACAAAGTGTTTTGAATTCGCCAAGAATATGTCTTTTCTTCCATAACTCGTGAACCCAAAATTTTCGTTTTATTTTCCTATTCTCAGCTTCTGATATAATTTTACTTTCTTCCTCTTCAACTTCTGATATTAGCGCAATCATGATAAGATCGATATCAACCATCGTATACTGCCGAGCGAGCACCATTCACGAATGTTCGAAAGTCACTAGTCCAGCACTGTGATCCGAACGCGCTAATACGAGCATCGTCGCGCGCAGACGCACGTCGCCGCGCGAACACGCGCGTCGCCGTGCAAAACATGACGCGTCGCTTCGCTTCGACTCTGTGCCAGTGTGAGTTGAGCCTAAGGCAGATTTTTCATCAACACGCTCTGACATTGAATCACTAAGGCTCAACTCACACTGGCACAGAGTCGAAGCGAAGCGACGCGTCATGTTTTGCACGGCGACGCGCGTGTTCGCGCGGCGACGTGCGTCTGCGCGCGACGATGCTCGTATTAGCGCGTTCGGATCACAGTGCTGGACTAGTGACTTTCGAACATTCGTGAATGGTGCTCGCTCGGCAGTATACGATGGTTGATATCGATCTTATCATGATTGCGCTAATATCAGAAGTTGAAGAGGAAGAAAGTAAAATTATATCAGAAGCTGAGAATAGGAAAATAAAACGAAAATTTTGGGTTCACGAGTTATGGAAGAAAAGACATATTCTTGGCGAATTCAAAACACTTTGTAGTAACGATTTAAGCCAGGACCCAAGATATTTTTATGATTATTATAAAATGGGCTTAGATAAATTTGAAAATTTGGTAAATATTTTGAGGCCTCACATCCAAAAGCAAGAAACAAATTTAAGAATACCAATTTCCGTTGAAGAGCGGATATCAATATGCTTGAGGTATGTACGTAAATTTTTAAGAGCTATTATTGTTATTTTTGATCGACTATGACTCGGAAAACTGTGTTCGAATTCAGCGCAAGCATAGTAATACTGGACTTGATGAACGAGCGGTACCCCTTGTGTGAGTTTGATCGAGTACGAAACGTTACTATCGCGTCTGCGTCACAGCCGAATTAGTATGGGAAATCGAACAGCGCCCCTAGCGGACGTAAGGGGAAGTTTTGATTCCGACAGACGCGATAGTAACGTTTCGTACTCGATCAAACTCACACTAGCCCCTCGGATGTGTGTGCATTTGTTATTTCAATTTGCTTTTAAATGATAGGCGGTGGTAGTACCGTAACGTACCTAGTAGTTCTGTAATTTTGCGTGAGAAGACCTTTATAACATCAGTGGATTTTTCTCGAGCGTCGTCAGAACACCCTGCCTTAGTTTCGTTACAATATGATCGACAGTTTGAGAACACAAATAGGACAAAAATAAAAGCATTTGTTTTTATTTATATAGATTTATTTATCTTGAATCATAATTTTTACGCATTATTATACAAGGTGTAAGGAACAGTTCTCCAGAAACTGATAGCATGCATATATCACATCATTTTAAGCTAAAAACTACATGACATTATTTCCGGAAAGTATAGGTAGGTATGACAAAAAATAAGTATTTATAATTTTTTGGAGAACCGTCCCACCCTGTTTACTTAGTTTAATAATTAATAAATCAGGGCATTCATCAGCCATACATAACGTCATTCACTGTAGTCATTATCGCCTTCCCTCCGTTGCCGCGTCGTCATCCCAATCGGCAATGGTATGTACGGTGAAGGTGGCAGCTCGAGATTTTCTATACGATAGCTCGAAGAAGTGCTATTTCCGAACTGATTAATGGTTGTGCAGTTGGTACTGGTTGACGTATTTGTAGAAGGAGTATAAGTGGTTGGTAGCTGTATTGTATAATAGCCGGTATTTGGCTGCATTGTATATGTGTTAACATTATAGTTAGTGGAATTAGATTGCAGCTGAAGACTTTCTGATTCGGTTCGTAGTTCTGTTGTATAGCCACTGGATGAAGAAGTATTTGCTTGCCTTGGGTTGATATTAGTTGTTTCAGGTTGAAAGGAAGCATTGGAAGCAACTTTTATTTCCGCGTCAGTTACTAAAAGTAATATCTGTCGTTTCAGTTGCGCTTGCATTTGTATTGGCATCTGTTTAACGGTTTTAGACATAGAGAGAAAAAATGTGTCTGTTGGATCTTCTTCTTTTTTCTTATTTTCCAGATATTGCGCGAATAACATTTGTGATAGTGGTTGGGACTTCTTTCGTGTAGTATCGGAATGGTTGGATAATTGTGATTCGGGTCGAGATGGCAACGCAGCGGACAAGTTGGTGTCGGTATCAGTGTTTAGGTCAGTTTCTTCGGAGCTATCTAAGTTACACGTCTGTGGTTTGTTCTGCAAGTATGGTTTTAAAAACTCCAATTCTTTTTCAAATCTTATTGGCTTATCATTTGATCTAGCAGAACCACTCTTAAATTGCCTTAATCTAATGGCCTTTTTGTAGCAATCTCGAATTCTTTTCCACCGCTTTTGACACTCCGCCTCTGAAAAAGGAACACAAAATTGTAACTTTTATTTTAATCTAATAAAATGTATTATTTACGTGTATTTTTTAAATTGTTACAGATTTCTGACTACGGCGATAAGCTTTCAAGCCTTAGGTCAAAGTTATCGAGTAGGATACAGCACTGTTTTAACAATTGTACATGAAGTTTGCGCAGCAATATGGAAATATTTACAGCCACTTGTTATGCCGAAGCCTACACAAGAATTATGGACTAAAATAGAGGAGGAATTCAGAACCATATGGAATTTCCCTAATTGTATAGGGGCAATTGACGGTAAACACGTCAATATAAGGGCTCCCTGGAATAGTGGCAGTCTCTACTTTAATTACAAAAAATATTTCAGTACTGTCTTGTTAGCCGTTGTTGACGCAAAGTACAAATTCATTATTGTTGACATTGGAGCATATGGACGTAACAGTGATAGCGGCATATTAAACAGCTCTAAATTTGGACAAAGATTACAAAATAATACGATTGATATACCGTCTAATAAAAGGTTGCCAGGTATGATAGAAGAAATGCCACATGTTTTTGTAGGAGACGAAGCATTTCCCTTGTCCGAACACATTATGAGACCATATCCTGGAAATCAGGTGTCTGACAATCATGAAAAGAAAATTTTTAATTATCGCTTAAGTCGAGCAAGGCGCCTAGTAGAAAGTGCTTTCGGAATCCTGTCACAAAAATTTGAGGTTTTTCAAAAAAAAATAAAAATGCAACCGATGCATCTTGATTCTATGGTTCTTGCATGCACATGTTTGCATAATTACATAAGAGAAAATGACGAACTCGAAAACTTGCAATTGCCAAGTAATAGTATATTACAAAATATGCGGTCAGTCGATAACCAAACTACGTCAAATGCCATGGTGATCAGAGATAAATTCAAATCTTATTTTATATCCGAGCATGGGGCAGTACCATGGCAAAACGAAATGATCACACGATGTTAAAAAAGTGGTCATAATGTTACATTATTAAACACAACTGAATACTTCATTGGATTTACATCGCGTGTACATAAAATAAAGGGTGTAAAAAAATTACCCCCAGAACCGAAAGTGGGGAAAACTACTCGTCAATACAAACATTTTTTCCCAAGAAACCATACCTGGGAAATCAAGGGTTTCCAGGATAATCGGTTTCAAAGTATATACTTGAATTGATGATATTTCATACAATTCGTGTTATTTACCCTGTTACCGATTTCGTTAGCGATTTTAAATGCTGGTAGCATGATACAAAACACGAATATGTTAATATAACAACCAAATGAGTACAAACTACGCACCTAATTATCCCTGAAAAACTTGATTTCCCAGGTATAGTTTCTTGAGGGAAAATGTTCGCATTGATAAGTAGTGTTCCCCACTTTCGGTTCTGGGTTTAATTTTTTTACACCCTTTATAACTATTGTGTATGTTATGTAAATGTAATAATAAACAGTTAGAACTTACCAGAAATTTGCATTTCACCGCTTACTTTTTGCCAGGCATTTTTCCTACAATTTTTATCACTGTAGGTTTTCGCCTTGACGTTAAACAGACATTCATATTTCTGTACTAAAAAAATTAATTTTTCATCTTCGTCCATTGTCGTATAGTTCAGCACTGTCGTCCGTCCGTAGTGGTCGGCGTCTGACGCGTCACTGCGGCCGAGTAACGCGCGGCGACTCGCGAATCCGCTCGACTCCAGCCGAGCGTCGAAGCGCGAATGCGCGCGTCAACGCGCGTCGACGTGCGCTTCCATATTTACATAGCACAAATTTGTACTTAAATAATGGAACAATAGAGATGAATATGCTATAGGCTGAAAAATATAACGCGTCGCGTCGCTTCGACTCTGTGCCAGTGTGAGTTGAGCCTAAGGAGCCATTTTAAAGAACAAGAAGAAGAACTTTTTATCGAATGTCAATGGTCCACATTCCGTTTTACGTTTAGTTATTGCATTCGATCTTTGTCGTGCAGATGACACTTAAAAGTTGAGTATGTGATCTCAATAAGGTTATCAACTGATACGGTCTTGAGATTATACTATGAATTAAAGACCATCTTGAGAAGTTAATCGTTACTTGAGACCGTCTCAGCCGAGAAAGGCCTTGAGAACGAGTTTAAGAATGGTTTATTGATACGGGCCTTAGATTAAAATAGATTTTGAAATGTGACGTCACGAAATTGTCACACTTCGTCGACCCCCTCGCACTTAACGTGTGACGTAATCAATGGATGTCCTCTTATGACCTATTTATTTTACCTCTGTGTCTTAAGTATTTGGCATAAAGGTCCTATCTGAGGTAAAATAACTCTGAACGGACTGTAGTACTTAAATTTATCTTGTCTACCCTTTGAAGTTGAATGAATTGAATTATGATCCACTTGATTTACAAAGAGGTTATATACATAATATACATAAAGAGTTACAAATATCTTATACCTCTAATTAGTATGTATTAAAGTAAAACATTTTATTTTATAAACAACCATTTCTGCATCGTACTCTTTACCTATAGTTAAAAGGTTAAGGATTTTTAAATTAAAAAAATATGTTCTCACTTATTCTCTGCCATTTGCACACCCAACTGTCCTCGGGGCTCATGACTGCAATCATTCTGAAAAAAGTTTGTTTTTTTTACAAAGAGATTAACATTTTGCACAAATATAGGAATTCATTTAGGTTTTATTTTTTAAGAGCACCTAGACTCCAACTGATTAGAAAGGGCAAATTGAAAGGTCTGTGTTATATATCATAGGTTAATTTTTATTCCAGTCCATACTCTATTTAAATCCAATTTAATCTAAATGTAGACAGACCAAATTCATGTATCACACATTAATTTGGTCAAATTTATTCATTTCTTCTTTCTATAATGCATGGCTAAGAGTAAATAACTGACATTTAATGGCCCATTTCATCCTATCTACCAACAACTATTTGTTAGAAACGTTAAACTTGTATCGCAAAAAACCGTCTAATGATTGAATGGCAACGTTTTCAAATAGTTATAGATAGAGAAGTTATGGAAACGGACCTTTAGTTTACGTTTGGATTAGATTAAATCTGAACAGAGTATTTTGTTAGATTACATTGACACACTAACGTTAGAATAAAAAAAGCTGTTTTAGATAAGAACAATACCTTGATTATTGATAAAAATCTCATGATCTTTCGCTTGGTACTTACCCATCAAAATTGTTGCTAGTACAATCATAAACATTGTCTTTATTGTTTTTTAACCTAAGAAATTCATCACAGTTGTCGCAACCATCATACTCGAATTGATCGAATGTCTGAAATTATTAATATTAAGATAAGCATTGCTAAAAGTTTGTTATAAATACCTACACGTTTACACTGTACTTGCCTTAATTAGTGAGCATACTAAACAAGCTCTTAATCCTCGCAGATCCTTGGGTACAGTGTCTAAGGACATAATGTTATGAATACTTTAGTTTATAAAAGTAATAAAATAGTACCTACTTTAAAATCTTTCTTTTAAAAATTATTTCCAAGCGTCAAGCGACCAGTAGATAAAATGTCAACTGCAACTCACAATTCTCTTCTTCTTCTTTTTTTTTTTCATTTATATATGGCATCGGCTTATAACCATTTGCCAGTGTCAATTTAAAAAGGCGGGAAATAGAACTTTCGCTTCAATTTTCAACACCGAATTTCTATATCGTCAAGTCTAAAGTCTAGTTAAAGTTCAAATATATAGTCAGTACAGTCCATGAGTCATGTCAGTCGATTCAATAAAGTGGTAGAAGCTATACTGAAAGTTCCTAGGGAGTTTCGGCGGGAAACACAAAATAGCACGTTTTTAGAAGTTTTACCACTTGCCCATACTTGTGCACGGTAACGAATATTTAATGGTTAATATTCTACCAATATTACACATTAAGAACCGAAATAATTTTTGTGTGCGCTCATCATCCTCTCCGCAGAAATTAGTAGAGGTGTAAAAGTAACGAAAAAATACTCGTATATATATTCGTCACTATAACAATTAGTACTCGTTACTATAGTATCGTTACGTTACTCGTTACTTTCGATATTTTTTATTGCGTACCTCTAAGTCGTATTGCGTACGCGTATAGTATGTCGCGTATGTCGCGGTGTCGCAACATTCGTAATTTGTAGAAAACATCTTATACATTACATACCAAGCTGCGTAAGGTGCATTTTTTTCACTTTTCCGTTTTTTACCCGTACTACGAAAAATGCGGGTAATGAAATATATTCGTGTGTAACGTTTCGTTACTCGGTACTAAATGGCGAACTCTTTACTCATTACCGGCTCCTCAAAAGACTCAATACATTGTTTTTATTAAAATTAATAAGGGTGTCCCTTTCTAGATTTCTGGGGGTGCTGATTACAAAAAAATCATATTTTTTTAATTTTTAGGACTGCGGATATTTATTTTTTAGCAAAACTGATATGCATGTCGTCTTCAAGATTTTTAGGGGTGCTGTATATGAAAATGGCTTCCATTTAAAAATTCCTAGTTATTAATTTCATTACGTAATTTAATTGACATCCCAACTAATAGATGTCGGTATTCCGCAAACCACCACTAGGGCAATTTATTAAACAATAGGTTAGGCCACGTTTCTCAATTTGGGGGTTGCGACCCTTGGGGTTGTCGAGTTTGTTTTTAAAAAATTATAAATTTAATAATTACCTATATGTAGTTTGTATTTATTATTTTTCAAAAATTATAAATACAAACATACAAAAAATTCAAAAATAATAAATACAAACTACATATAGGTAAAAAAAGATTCGTTCCAAAATTCGTATAGTGAAGGCTAATATAACGTATAGCTGATAAAAATAGCGCGCTATGTACTACATATTATTATTACTATAACTTTATAGTGACGGGGTCGCAAGACTTTTTACTTAACTTTTTTGCTTTTTCGTGGGTCGCGACATAAAAATGGTTGAGAAACGATGGGTTAGGTTATATTTAATCAATTATCTTTTATCCTCCGAGTTTGATGTATAATGTTGTTGCTTTTTTTTGTTCCTATGTTCATAAAGTACTTACAATAAATATTTTTTGTGGCCACGTATTTTAATTACTAGTACTTAAATATATGGCGACTTGCCGATCTCCTTCGGTATAATTGTAGATTGTGTATAGATCTCGGTGGCATATAAAATAATAACAATTTTATATTTTAGGGGTGGCTCTCCATACATTTGAAGTGGGGAAGAAATATATTTTTTCATTCTAACCCATCGTGTCTACCCAATCGTATAATAGGTCTTTTAAAATAAAAGCAAGGTTTAATATATAAATTTTTTAACAAAGTCTACCATTTTAGAGTAATCCCTCAAAAGTGGTTTGTAAGTTGCCCCCCCCTGACGTTTCTAAACTAACATTTTCCAGATTTCTGGGGGTGCTGATTACAAAGTCTTCCAATTTCGATTTCCAAAATAGAGAATATTCATTCTTCTTAACTTAATGACATGAGGACTAATTTAAAAGTTCTTGGGGATGCTGATCCTATTGATGATTATTATCACAGTATGTTATGTAGTTCTAAACACCAGCTATGTTAAAACTATAGAAATTTTTGGAAATTCAGGATTTTAAAGAAAATCTCTAATCATAAAGAAAATACGTGGTTACTTGGGGGGAGTAAATTTTCATTATTTTTTCAGTATGATGCACCGTTTCCGAGATATAAGCGATTATAGAAAGAAATATGCTATACTTTGAGTTACGAACGCTTTAAACAAGCAATAAAAATGTTGGAAAATTCAGGATTTTCAAATTTCTTCTTCTCCCATCATGAAGAAAATATGTGGTTGCGGAGGAAATTATAATTATTTTTTCAGTAGGATGCACCGTTTCCTAGATAGAAGCGATTATAGAAAAAAAAATGTCAATGCCTACTTTGAGATTCGAGCGATGTAGAATGCTATAGAAATGTTGGAAAATTCAGGATTTTCAAATTTCTTCTTCTCCCATCATGAAGAAAATATGTGGTTGCGCAGTTACTAAGGGGGAGGAAATTGTCATTATTTTTTTAGTAGGATGCACTGTTTCCCAGATAAAAGCGATTTTATAAAAAAATTGTAAATGGTCTACATTGAGATACGAGCGATATATAATAAAGCTATAGAAATGATGGAAAATTCAGGATTTTCTAATTTCTTTTTCTCCCATCAAGAAAATATTACGTTATATATGAAATTGGCGTTTTGTCGTACTGGCCACTTTGATCTCAAATATATCTTCTTTGGTTAGGAATTCTAATTTCAAATTTTACCGCTATTTACACATGTATTTGTGTTTCGAAAACCGTAATTTATTAGTTTTTCCCTCTTTTGGTTTTTTCTTTGCGTCATTCTGTTTACAAAATGGAAAACTTCAAATATCGTATTATTTTCGTATACGAGTTCCACCATGGCACCAGTGCTGCAGAAACGGCTAGCAGGATTAATGATGTGTATGGCGGCGGTGTCGTAAAAGAAAACACAAGTGCGTTTTTGGTTCCAACGCTTTTGTTCTGGAAATTTGGACCTGCAGAACAAGCCCAAACCTGCAGAACAGCCGGAGACCAAGTTGATAATGAAGAATTGAAGGCTATTGTGGAAGCGCATCCATCGCAAACCACGTCCGAGTTAGCTGCAGGCTGCGGTGTAAGTGATAAAACTGTTTTAATCCACTTGAAGCAAATTGGGAAGGTGAAAGTTACTCAACCGCCACAATAATTTAGGGATTTTAAATCGAATCATTACCTGTGATGAAAAGTGGATCCTGTATGATAATAGGAAACGCTCATCGCAATGGGTGAACCCTGGCGAACCACCCAAAGCCTGCCCCAAGCGAAAATTGACTCAAAAAAGTTACTTGTGAGCGATTGGTGGACTAGTGCCGGTGTCGTTCAGTACAGCTTTCTTAAATCTGGCCAGACGATTACGGCAGATGTCTATTGCCAGCAACTGCAAATCATGATGGAAAAGCTAGCTGCTAAACAACCGAGGTTGGTCATTCGCTCTAGGTCACTGCTGCTTCAGGACAACGCTAGACCACACACTGCACAACAGACGGCTACCAAATTAGAGGAGCTTCAATTGGAATGTCTAAGACATCCACTGTACTCCCCGGACGTTGCTCCAACAGATTACCATTTTTTTCGAAATTTGGATAACTTCTTGCAAGGGAAAAAATTCAACTCCGATGGGGCAGTCCAAAGCGCCTTCAAAGATTTTATCGATTGCTGTCCGAATGGTTTTTTTTATTAAAGGAATTAATGAACTACCTATGAGATGGCAAAAGTGCATAGATAGCAATGGTATGATAATACTTTGATAAAATAAATATACTATGTTTAAAATAATCGACTTTATGTTCCTCCTTTACAAAACGCCAATTTTACATGTAATGACTTAATATGTGGTTGCTAAGATAATAAGGGGGAGCAAATTTTCATATTTTTTTCAGTAGGACCTTTTAGGAGGACAGTAGTTGTTGTTGATGGTATTCCGTTACTGTGTAGTGATGATCAAGTATGTACGTCATTACTACAATCAGAGTAATAATCATCATCACCACCATCATCACACCATACATCATCACATTATGATGATATAAAAGGTACATCTAAATAAAAATAAAATAAAATATAATATATTTATTAAACACATAAGGGACATGACAAAGCCAAATTTTAACAAAAAACAAGTAAATTATACACTAACGCACTATAACATTCAAAGAATACGAAAAGAGACAGTTTTAAAAACACAGCTGATTAAGGCTATGCAATGTCCACACCATGTGTTTAAAGGGATGCCACTCAGGCTTCGGCTGCGGCAAGCCGTGGCGCCTGATATTCCGTGACCTGATTCCTTGTAAGTTCGCGATCTCACGACGGCACACAATCATAATTATAAAGGTACAGAAAATATATATATATATATATATATATATATATATATATATATATATATATATATATATATATATATATATATATATAACACAACGCATATATATAATATGTAATATAATATGTAATTGAAAAAATGATAATTGCGAGTAATAAAGGGTGTAACAGAAAGACGTAATAATACTTTTAGTAAATATAAACATAATCATATAATATGTAATTGATAAATATACGGGAAGAATAATAAATAAAGAATCCTCTGTTATTTACTACATTTATGCAGTGAGCAGACATTGACGTTGGTGATAAGAATTTACACCGCCATAACTCCAGCTTACAACACTTCGGTAAGTATAATGAAAATTATTTCGTACTTAATGTAATATACGTATATAATATTGTAGTTATTGTATTATAGTTATTGTAGTATAGGGAGAGTATATATAGATAGCGTTTGTATTTTGCGGTTCGAAATTAAATAATATATTACGAATACTATAATTGATATAAGTAATAACGACACAGTTATATATAAATTAAATACTAATTGGTAATTACTATTCAGTTGTCATTAGTTTTGAAAAGACTGGTAAGAAGAAAGTTGTTGCTGCATTATAAAGGCTTTGTATTTTAACTTGAACCCCTGTATTGTTTGCAGAGCTCGGGTTGGTGGCGGCAGATTGTTCCAGACCTTACTCGACAAATACCGGAAACTACCTCTGAATGCGGAGGTGTGATGCAGAATATTAATAAGAAGATAGGATGGTCCCCTAGTTGTGATAGTCAGCTGTTTATCTCCTGCCCACTGTAGTTTATTATAGAGATAGGTTGGTAATTTAAATTTTACAATCCCAAACAGCAGCGTGGCAAATTGCAGTTGCTTTCTATTATCCATTCTAAGCCAACGCGTTTCGTTAATGTAAGGGGATACATGAGCACGAGAAGGGACGTTATGACAAAATCTGGCACAAGAGTTCTGAACCTTTTGTATTAGTTTTTTTTACTTACATGGCAAACAGGGGCCGACTACCACATCAGCGTAATTTAGTTTAGATAAGATTAGGGACTCACACAGTATAACACGTATGTCGACGGGTAGAACATTTCTAATTTTATACAGTACCTTTAGCCGGTAGAAACAATTGCTGACGGTTTTTATAACATGCTTTTCGAACTTCAATTTTTCGTCCATTAATACCCCTAGATTACGAGCCTCGTCTACTCTTTCGATTAATTCTCCATCTACATATATTATTGGTTGCGATGCTTTTATTTTTGAATTTGTACCTTCGTTCCCAATGTCATGTACTTAGTTTTCGCCGGATTGAGAACAAGTGCATTGGCCTTAGCCCAATCTGAAATCACAGCCAGATTCAGCTTACTAACAGCCTCAATAATTTTACTTGGCCTGAAAGATATGTATAATTGTATGTCGTCCGCGTAAATATTGAATTTGCAGTATTTTATGATTCGTACAATGTCAGCACAGTATAACGCGAAGGCCACTGGTCCAATAACCGACCCCTGAGGTACTCCCCTACTTACATCACATGAGTCTGAACGTGACGATGTTCCACTACAATCATCAATTATCTCCACAAGTTGGGTACGATTGTTTAATTAGCTTGAGAACCAATCGAAAGAATTTTGATCGAAACCGTAATATTTCATTTTAGCTAGTAGTAAAGAGATGATAATAATATCAAACGCACGTGAAAAATCAAGTAGTACAAGTATAGTACCCTCGCCTGCATCTTGCGCAGCAAGAATATTATCTACTACGTCCATGAGCGCCGTGGTAGTGCTGTGTCTTCTCCGAAATCCCGACTGAACCTCAGGTAAAATATGGTTTGTGTCTAGGTACTGAGTCATTTGGTTACAAACAACCTTCTCGAGAGCCTTTGACGCACAAGCAAGAATGCTTATAGGTCTCAAATCCTTTAGTTCGCTAACATTTTCCTTTTTAGGAACGGGTTTAACCAAGGCTAGGCGCCAGGCTTCAGCGAATACACCAGAGCTCATTGATTTATTGATTACTTGAGTTAAACTATTAAGACAAGCAGGATAACGACAGACTGTCAGTAGCATATCCAGCGTAATGCAATCAGCATCCATAGCGTTTGACTTAAACGAGTTTAGAATCTTTTGAACGTTATTACTACATACAGAGGTACAACGAGAAAGTGGAAGAGTTAAATCTATTCGATGCAAAGAAACTTAGGGAAGAAGGTGTAGAATTACCGCCTGGGATATCTAGAAGGTGTAAATTTATTAAAGTAGGATTTTTTGAGATGTAACGGAAGAGAAATAATTGTTTTACTATTGCTAATAGTTACATTCTCTTTAAGTTGCTTCCACATAAGTCGCGGCTGTTTGATATTGCAGTTTATGCACGATTGGAAATAAGCTGTTTTTTCTCTAGCCAGTGCCAAAGCCACTTCTCGCTTGAGGTTTTTATGAAACTCAATATGCGTAACATTTTTACTTTTGCGCGCTCGCCGATGAGCCTCATCTCTTCGTCGCATCATTAATTTAATGTTGTAAGTGATTCATGGGTGTTGTTTTTGTTTTATGTAAAAAGTCCTTACAGGTGCAAGCAAATCAAACACCCATAAAACACTACTATTAAATTCACGCACCATATCATTAATATCAGCCTGCTGTTGTATTGTAGACCAGTCTATAGTACCAACGGCCAATTCCAAATCATCTGCATCGATATTTTTTATAGCTCTGTAGTGCATTATTTTTGGGGTAAACCTTTCTTTGCGTATGTTACTAGTGAAAGATAGAAATGCATGACTACTGAGATCCGGAATATAATCAACACAAACTTGCAATTGGTCTGCATTCGAACAGACCAAGTCAAGTAAGGTTTCCGTATCAGACGTAAAATGTGTAGGCTGATTTGTGTACTGTCGCAATTGATGCAAAGTTAAGAAATCCTCTAACAAAAGAATAGCATTATTATTTACATGTAAATAGTTAATATTAAAATCTCCCATTAAGTATATGTAGTCGTAAAAAGACAAGGTACTGATAGTGTCTGATAGGGCGTCGAGGAACACGTTGACAGCCACATCTGTTCTACGTTACTTGTCACTGGGTGCGTTAGGGCACGTAGGTACCTTTAAAGTATTTTTCAAATAGAAACTGACGCCGTCCCCGCGAGCTCGCACACTCACGGGTCTAGGTACGTGGACTAAGCGATAACCAGGGACCCGAGGCGCGCGGCCCTCCTCGCCAGAACGTAGCCAAGTTTCATTTATAGCTACGAGATCACAGTCATGAACATTCATAGCCACCAAGAAGTCATCATGTCTAGAACCAAGAGATCCAGGATTTAAGAATCCTAATTTAATATATTTTGTGTTATCGTTTTAAAAAGTCACTATATAGATAGCATAATTGTATTAAGCGGTAAAAATATATAAAGTTATAATAAATACATTGTATATTGTTTTTTAATAATAGGTATAAGGATTCGATAAGGAATAGTATAATATATTTTACATTTTTAAGGATTGCGATTATGTTATAAATATACGTGTATATAATATGTGATTTATATATGTAACATATCAAAAAATTTAGTAAGACTATGTGCCTTGTGACAGTAACATAATTTTAGTTCAGTTGTTAGTTTAGAAGGGTAAGGCATTGCATATTCGCAATAGTACCACAATACTTTTTTAATAATAGTCATAAGGCGTAATTTAGTAATGCGTTGCAAAATATACAAAATATTAAAATTTAAATGTGGTAGCCGAAACAAAAAGGTATATATGTGTGCGTCTAGTGAGTGACAATATAATAATAAGTCTAAAGACTTTGACCAATCTCATATTATTTCACACCGACACGTATGTCTTTGAACATTACTCTGCCGTTTATGGACGTATTTGCAAAATTATTTTGTTGTTGTAACGGGTATAATTCGAAATTGGTCCTTTAGTTACTAAAGTGGAAACCTGATGATGGAATCCATGAGGAATCGAGGGAACTCTTCGAAATTTATATGGACACATTTGACTTTACTAAAGTAACACAAGCATATGCTACCAAAAAATAAGATTTGGCACCAAGTATACCCTGGATCCAAAAGCAAACTTTTTTGTGTATTTTTACTTTGGAAGTCTGTTTAAAAAAAAAAATTTAACTTTGATTTTCCCTAGTAATTGCATAGAAGTCACTTATAAATAAGGGACACTTGATATCATATGCAATTTTTTCCCTGTCTTTAGCTTTAGTAGGTAATAAATTTTTTTTAATATTTTTAAATTAGGGTTAAAAAACAAAAGGTGTAAAAACATCAAGTGTTCCCTTTCTCTTATATTTTGTTTGAGGGTTAAACGCTGGCTGCGTTGGATACTTAGTTCGATTTTTTTATGTGAGAGTATGGCACACGCACATAATAATTAAGACTTATGATTCGTAATAATTGAATGAATGGACAATCCTTTTGATTATAAGTTTCTATAAAGTAGGCTTTAAATAAAACCACATAATTTTATGCATATTTATTTAACATTTATTTATTGTATAATATACCTAATATATTATCTAAGATAGTATGCTAGTTACGTCACGTGCATATGAAATAAGTACTAATTTGCCTGTTTTATGGGATGTCCTTTAAAGATATATATGTATCTGCCAAGTACTATCACTTTGTGTTGTCCTATTAAAAGTCAGATAACTTACAGATTACTCAGAAGACACTATATAAAAACATTCATTACCTACAGTCTACGGAAAACGTAAGCAAATATTAATCATTTTGTTAGACAGATTATGTATCAAGCTATCTGTATAAATATGTTTTCAAAGGAAAAACTACGAAGCCTTCGGGCACAACAATAATAGACTGAGATCCCAGGCCCGCTAGACTACCCTTATATTCTTACTGATAAAATAAATATACTTATATCATTTTGTTAGTGTAGCGCTAGTGTTTGGGCGAGTTTCCGTTCAAATGAGAATATAATTAACAATAATGATAATAGTGGATGGTTCTCCACTAAATAAGATTTTTGTTTCCCATCCATAATAATTAAGTATGAGAATTATATTTCTTCTATAAGTATTAATTACATCACGTGCCCGTAGGCTTTGTAATTTGCTTTTGGAAACGCTATAATATACATATTATAGGGTATACTAGAGTCTCAGTAGACTGGACTACATAAATGTTATTCAAGTTATTTATAGCATCCCCTGACCCCTACAAAAATTATTTCAATTATAAATAACTACCTAGTTATAGTATGGACGATTCTCTGTGGATTCGATTATCCTTATAATAATATTAGAACAATATTAATGAAAATGAATTATTTGAGACAATACGTCGGCTATAGTTATAAACGCTTTTCAGATAATGGTCCTTAAAAGATCCGTTATCAAATAATATACAAGGCGGATTATGGAAACTGAATATTTCGTTATACTTAGCTATTACTACTTTTGTGTTAATATTAAACAAGTTTCTTGTATTAAATATATGATAGAGGTAAATTATAAACATAGAAGAGGATATTTAAGTATAACATTAAAGTATAATAAATTCTGCGACGATAAAGTCCATATTGATTGGTACCCTTCAGGCTTAGCATGCGCACCCTAGAAACACCGAAGAATTGACAAAATAACTGATTGAAGACACATTTATACTATTCGGAGCAAAATAGTTCTTATTGTAAGGCAGCAAGGTCGATGCATCGTCGTTATGTGAAACAACATTTCTTTCCTTAACGAGCATGAGCTCACAAAATGGCCTCTTTTGACAGCTAAAGAAGAAACGTTTTTATTACAATGTCAAATAGTCTTACAATAATGTCAACTACTCCACATCACGGCAGCCCAAGACATTTAGTTTATTTACGTTCAGTCATTTACTTATAAATTTGACAAAAGATTTCCCGGCAGCCAATTTGATAAAGCGGTTGTCAAAAACCTTTGTCTTCGAACTTCGAACATACCTATTACCTACTGAATATTAAATAATACATATTTAAGGTAAAACGTGTTGTTAGTGTAAATTTTAATTTGATTTCATAAATATGGCATACATAATGAAATATTTCCTAGTATGATGCTAGTAGGTATTTCTATAAGTATAGCCAAGTTTATAAATTCAGCTACCCATTGGGTCTACTCACTAGCCAAGAGGTTATTCTCTTGTGGCAGACATGCCGAGAAGTGTCCATGAAAGAATAGAAAACAGGCGTTCTTGTCGCCAAAGACGTTAGCCAATACTTATTAATAGATAAGCGGGATGAGCCAATTGCTCTTTTTCAAATTTTCCTTTTCCAACAGTGCTGCCTCCTTATTTAATACCATTTTAATACTCTTTGATAGACACTTTTACTTCCAGGAGAACTTCCTCCTTATCGTCGTGGATTTACTGCTAAGACTTACTCGTAATTAATTGCTAAGTTGAAAGTCGCAAGTATAGGTACTTGCATAATTTGACTTGATTACTACGGTGATTATTTAGTGACACGTCATATATGCCTTTAATAAGTAGCAAGTAATAATACCTACTTACTTTTAAAAAGAAAAAACAGTATTAAAGTTATTACACATTATGTAAGTACCTACGCCAATTCTCCAACAGCAATATAGGTTTTGGCGTAATATTATGTTAGTGTACAAACTATCTATATACCTACCACAATAAATACTTAGGTAATAATGTAATAGCCCTATATGTAAACTATTTATTCAATGCACCTAGCGATTTGCATCTCTGTTCTCTTGATTCGTTGGTCGGCACCGGTATATGTACGAATTTTCGTCTAGTTCATTCTCTTCACATTTCGAATCGGAGGGGCAGTCACAACTGTAAATAAAGAATTAGGCAAGTGTAAATAAAGTGTTACTCAACTTTTAACTGGACTGGCGAAGTAATACTTACGGCTGCACTTAGAGACATTGAATGCTCACTTATGGAGTCACTTAGTAGAGATTTTGACAGAAGACGTATGGACTATATGTCAAAGTCTGTACTAAGTAGCTCCTTAACTAAGCATTAAATGTCTCCGAGTGCCGCTGTAAGTGTTACTTCGCCTGTCGCAACTCAGTAAGTTAAAATTTGTGTCACAGCTCACTATAATTAATAAGTCAAGCACCCAAGCAGTGAGCGAGCTGATGATAATTAAAATTAAATTAAATTTCGTTTATTTCGGGCTGCATAGGCCCATATTATAAATAAATTATAGACTAACATACATATTACTATATTTAATAAACTAACACTAAAACTATCACTAAGCACGTATTGTCTGCGACGTGGGGCGCGAGTGTTCGGGAGTCGTCCTCTAAATCTTCTGTAGACGACTCCAATCGGCCAGAACTCCTTCTCGAAGGTCAGTAAATGATGGGTTGGAACTCTTACCACAAAGGAACTAAAATTCACTTTATGGCGAGATTCCAAACGCTCGACCCTCAAGGCGAAGTTGGTTCTGCTCCTGATGTAGTCCTAATGAATCATAGCTAAAGATAATCTCAATCATGTTAGCTTTCAACCAAAAAATTCACAGATTTCATGCCTCACACGACTATCGAGCACATTGAAAATTATTCTAATTCGGAAATCTACGGAATTAGGAAAAATGTTGTTGCAAAAAGGTTAGGCTACAGGGCAAACCCTTAACCCTATCGTCTATGTTTAAGGCTCAAATTGTAGCTGACTAAATTGTCCAGGGAAATTTTTCTCAAATTTTTGATATCATTCTTCATTTCCAAAATATCGAGTGCCAAAATCAAAAATTCTAAAAAAATTCGGCCACAATTTTTTTTTTTACTTTTTCGAATAATTTTTTTTGCACCGTATAGCTCTCGTAAATACGCATCTCTCGGGTCTTTTAGGGGTTCCGTAATAATTAAGGAACCTGTCTGGAAGTCTGTCTGTCTGTCCGCGCTTCTAGCCTCTGAATATAAATTGATGAAATTTGGTAATGTTAAATATTGAAAGATTGTGTATAAATCTCGGTTCCGGTATCATAAAATAATAATAATTTTACATTTTAGGGGTGGCTTTCCATACATATGAAGTGGGGATAAAAAATATTTTTTGTTCTACCCCATAATGTGGAGTAGGTATCGTTGAATAGGTCTTTTAAAATAAAGGCAAGGTTTCATACATGACTTTTTTACAAAGTCAACCATTTTCAAGTAATCTGCTTCCAAAGTGGTTTATAAGTTAGTCCCCCTGGAATTTCTAAACTATATAAGATAGAAACATGTAAGTTTCCATGCTGATAGGTGATGCTAAAAACTCTTTAGGAAAATTATTTTGAGAGAAACCGGACAATAACTTTTGAAGTAATTCAAAGAAACCCTCCTTAAACATGTCCTAAGATGCTCTTGGTTAGGTTTTAGAATATCATATCTTCTCAACTCTCCGAGATATAAGACGATCACACTTTTTCGTGAAATCGGAGCCTACAATGGAGCGAACGAAAAAACATTTTCAATGTCAAAAAACTAGATCAATATTGGTTTATCCATTTGGAAGCTTATATAGGCTTTTATAAAAGGTTGTAGCTATTGATAGTATAGCTCGTTTTTTTCGACACTTTTAAGACCTCTATCCACGTCCTGAAAGCTCTTAAGTCTTTGTTAGCTCTCTTTAAGCTCCCAGTCACTAGTATATGCTTATAATGGTATTCAAACTATGTTTGCTATAGTCTGAGTGTATACGTTTGCTGATCAGTTTGTAAAGAGCTTTCAATTAATTTTTCATACTTCTTGATTTTGGTCTTATATTTTGTAATTCCCGTCATCTGAACATAAGTTTTATTATATCAGGTGAAATAATCGAATACGTTTTGTGAGACGACGTTTTGTAAGCTCTTTTAATGCTGTTGTGTATAATTGCAGAGACAATTTCATCGTAAAGCTGTTGAACTGTGTAACTTTGTGAAACATTTTTTAAGAGATCAAAATTTTTCATTAGACATTATTTATATATTAAGTATTTACCTATGAATTTGCCGTATTGTATGAAAAAATTGAAACAAATTTTTTTCATGTATTTTTATTTGTATTAATCGAAGTAATCACTCATTGAATCAATGCATCTTTGCCAGTGCAGTAGCAGTTTATTGATGCCCTTCTTAAAGAAATCAGCTGGACGGGAGGCAACAAATTCTTCAAAGGCATTTTGTACTGCCTCTCGGGTATTGAATTTTTTTCCCGCCAAGAAGTTATCCAAATTCTGGAAAAAGTAGTAGTCTGTAGCCGCAAGCCTACTACTTTTTACATCTGGTGAGTAGGGCGGATGACGGAGAGCTTCCAACCCCAGTTCTTGCAACTTGTAGACAGTCTGCTGTGCAGTATGAGGTCGCGCGTTGTCGTGCAGGAGCAGCGGAGACGAGCGATTGACCAGATGTGCCAGCTTCTCCATCATTGTGTTCAGTTCTTCACAGTACACATCTGCAGTAATGCTCACCCCTTTGGTAAGAAGCTGTGATGAATCACACCGGCGCTAGACCACCAAACAGTGACATCACTTTTCTAGGAGTAAGTTCTCATTTAGGGCATTGTTCAGGTGCTGAACCAGGATCCAACCAACTTGCTGAGCGCTTGCGGTTATCAAACAGAATCCATTTTTCATCGCAGGTTGCGAGTTAGTTAGTCGCAGGAACAATGCGGTTCAAAATTCCTTCATTTGTGTGTCTGATGTTTTTCTTGAGGTGGTTATTTACAAGGAAACCTACTCCTGGTACCATATAGTCCTGGTGTTTGACCTACGTAATATAGTATAAAGTTTTCATGTTCTTCCACCAGTTCAATCATATTTAATGTACTTTAAAGCTTCGTTTAGCTCTAGTAGGCGAGAATAGGAGGACAATGTCCTAACATTATATGTTGCGATGTAGAGTAGTTGGCTTTTATCGTCGTATTTTCTCTCCGAAGGGTCGGTGACTGGTCGTGTTGGGAGTGGGATGTGTAGAGGGGCGCAGCTCAGTTTTTTGGAGGTTCCTCTTGTTCACGGCTGGTAGAGGCGTTAGTTTGTTGAGTTAGTAGAGAGGGACGCAGGAAGCTCATTATATTTTGAGATTTGTTTTTCTTTGGGACTTGTTTTGTTTGTTCATCTCTATTTGGTGTGATTTTATTACAAAAATCTTTTGTTGGAGGTATTATCTCGTGATTTTGGGTTTCTAGATGTTAGTTCTACAATCTTGTCGTAACGAAGTATTACGTTTTCCCCGGCAAGTCGCCTCTTTTGAAGTTCTTCCTGGAGTTCCTTACGTTTTTGTAAAACAGTAGTCGAGGAATCTTCTTAGATTCCAGTATTTTCTGGTATTTTTTGTTTTTTATTATTTGAATCTTTCTACTTAGGGTTGTGGTTGTCACTACAACTGGCCTTACTGTGCCTTTATTTTTTCCCAGTCTTGTTACTGACTCGATTTCCCATTTCGGATACACTATCTTCATCTTGTTATTAATAGTTTCAAGAATTATATTAATTTTGTATACTATTTAAAATATTTTCACTGTCCGTTTCACTGAGTTTTTTCAAAATTTCACCAGTAGTTCAAAAGTTCATTGCAAAACAACACTTCACATAGCATTTTCCACCTTTATTTACACTTTAACACAACTTTCCCTCTCTAAACGACGTTATTAATAGTATTAATGTTTAAATGATTACGGAGCCGATCTCAACAGTCTTGTTTACTTATTGATTCGTTATTTTTGTACGAAGTTTTCCAAGTAAGTGGATTTTAAGTAAAATCTCAATAAATCCCAAATTGTCAAAGTTATATAAGCCGTTTTAGTTTTTCTTTAAAGTTCATTATATTGACTACCAAAATGTTTTTTTTTTCAGATTTTTGTACCTTTTGGACAATTCTCAGGTACAGCCTGAGAATTGGCCCACCACACAAACTAGCGGGTATAAATACGTCCATTTTACACACTAAAATACCACAATATAAAAAGCATTATATCGGTAAGAATATAAGGGTTGTCTGGTGGACCTCGGATCTCAGTCGGGGCTGCTTCAAAGACCGGGAACGCACTTATACCTACTCTGGAAATTCAGCAGCAATTCAATATAGCATAATAAGTGCATAAATTAAATGTTATGTTTATTTATTGACATATATCACGAGCAAACAAATAACCAAGTTTGTTTGAATAAATTTTATCCGAATGGTACTCGTAGCTTGGCACGTATTCAACATTTGAATGTTTACCTAATAACTATTTTAAAATGTGTTAATAATAATAATATACTACTACTAAAAATATACTACTAAAAAGTAACTAGAAAGAAAAAATATTATTTTTAAACAAAAATGAAATGCGACTTCCAAAGTAAAAATGCACAAAAAAGTATGAAATAATTCGGTACCAGCCCTAACAATATCCTGATGAAAACAATATTTAATAGAAGTCACGTTCAAATTGGCTGATACTGACTTCAAAATTATGAAGATTGAGCATAGAAAAAGTTATAATTGTAGCCGAATTTAAAAGTTGAATTATTTAGAAGTTCTGAATTATTTCATAATTTTTTGTGCATTTTTACTTTGGAAGTCGGTTTTCATGTTTTGTTTCAAAATAACAATTAGAATTAGAAATGTTTTCTTAGGCATACTTACAAGTCGTTGCCTATAAAAGCGTCTATAATTTTTGAATTTGGTTTCAACACACCCCATCCGCAAGGAGTACGAGGTGCACATTTTTGTTTGGTAATATCTTCTGATCTCTGAAAACAAAAATATATAATCTTTTAATCTGTTCTTATGCTACACCTCCGGCTTACAGATAGTAGAAGTAAGTTCCTTTTATAAAATTAAAGGGCCTTACTCACCGTCCAGTCTGCAAATCCAGCACCGGTACTTGGCCGTCATTATTTTTTAAAATTATTGCTAACAAGTCGACTTCAAGGCCGCGGCATTAGATGTAAAGGCTGGACGGTATGGTCCTTATGACTGCTAAACGATAAAACGGTCTTATGGCAAGCGATTATTATCAATACCCTTGGTAACCCTTAACACTAGACTACACCAGGGGAGTAACGAGTACGTTGCCATCCTTTTTAAAATCCCACCACCCTTCCGGGCTTTGGTACCCTTACTCACATGGCGCAACATAAGGCAAACATTTTACGCCCGTTTTGTGTCAGACTGTGATTTTGGTCGTATGGACTAGGTTTATGACCGCCGTATATGCCGTTAAATCCCCGATGGACGAAATACGTTTAAAATTCCCGGTTGACCCCCTGCAGGGGTCTCGCGATCATGTCTTTTCCCGTCGTGCCCTCAATTCCGTGTGGAAGAAATTACACTTGTGCAAATCAAAAACTTAGGGGGTCCAAACTAGGCTTATGACTCCCCGTTAAAACCCAATGTACGACAAACGGGGAAAAAAAATCCCGACCCCTTGCGGCGGGTTTCGCAACCACCACGTAATTTCCCTTCGTCCCCTCAATTCCGCGTATATGAGTGCTGCTTTACGTCTTGAACTAGATGCGGGAAAAGGTATAACCTAGGTTGCATTGTAAATACTATTTAATATAAGTCTTATGCATCATAACGATTGTGGCCTTGAACGTATCCGACACACGTACATTCATACTGAACCACAGTCTAGTTGTAAACAGCTCACGCCTCACGTACACACCGTCCCTGACCACCGGACAGGAGGTGTGTCTTCGACGCATCGTGTTCGTTTAGATCATACGTCAGCGACTAGACTAGACTACCTAACCTAGGGACCCTATTACTGAGATTTCGCTGTCCGTCTGTCTGTCAGGCTGTATCTCCTTAACCGTGATAGCTAGACAGTTGAAATTTCCACAGATGATGTATGTTTGTTGCTGCTATAACAATAAATACTAAAAACATAATAAAATAAGTATTTAAGGGGGCTCCAATACAACAAACCTGATTTTTTTGCTGTGTTGTACGGAACCCTTTGTGCGCGAGTCCGACTCGCACTTGGCTAGTTTTTAGAGAGTAAACGAGTAAGTAAACTGATGACGGAAAACAACAACATAAAAATATTTACATAACGGATACGCTAATCGCTGTCTTTGTCTGATACGTTGGAAAAGCCACTTGACACTTGAAAACAACATCAAGGCCATTGGGCACCCGTAACACAGGAATTTACGACCTTTACCCACTTAATTATTAAAAATATTTACACCACGGATACAAAAATAAAAAGCAAAAACTATTTTTCAATTCACCTAACAAATAATTAAAAGACATGCTATATCCCTTGTTGTTATATTTGAAGCCCGTACCAGCCAGTGAAATTGAAAAAAAATCCTTTAATAATGTACCTAACGGCTGGTACCGGATACAATATAATATACCTAATAAATATTATATTGTATCCCGTAAATATAACAAGATAGAGATTTAGGTTATTTTTGTTAGGTGAATTGAAAAGGACAATTACTTTTTGCTGTTTAGTGCACTGCTGTTGTTTTTTACACGAATTCGGTTTTAATTTTTTGTTTATAACGTAAATTATCATCCTGATAATATTATGATTGCAGTAGGTACTAGGTAGTAGGTACCTTATTTTGTGTTACTAACAACAGTCTACATTAAAATTGCCTTTTACATGAAATTGTACTAGTTTTATAGTACCTATTTTATATTCTAAATCGAAACATACAACTTATTAAAAACAAAAGCTTGCTCGTGTTACTGAATTATATGCAATATTTAAGTTTGTACTCGTATTAGGTCATTACATATGAAATTGGCGTTTTGTAAAGGAGGAACATAAAGTCTAATTTTTTAAACATAATATATTTATTTAATCAAAGTATTGATTGCTATCTATGCACTTTTGCCATCTCATAGGTAGTTCATAGATTCCTTTACTAAAAAAAACATTCGGACAGGAATCAATAAAATCTTTGAAGGCGCTTTGGACTGCCAACTTTGGACTTTTTCCCTTCCAAGAAGTTATCCAAATTTCGATAAAAATGGTAGGTAATCTGTTGGAGCAAGGTCCGGGGAGTAAGGTGGATGTCTTAGACATTCCAATTGAAGCTCCTCTAATTTGGTAGCCGTCTGTTGTGCAGTGTGTGGTCTAGCGTTGTCCTGAAGCAGCAGTGGCCAACCCAAAGCAGTGGCGAATGACCAACCTCCGTTATTTAGCGGCTAGCTTTTCCATCATGATTTGCAGTTGCTGGCAATAGACATCTGCCGTAATCATCTGGCCAGATTTAAGAAAGCTGTAGTGACACGGCGCTAGTCCACCAAACGCTCACTAGTAACTTTTTTTGAGACAATTTTCGCTTGGGACAGGCTTTGGCTGGTTCGCCAGGGTACAGCCATTGCGATGAGCGTTTCCGATGATCGTACAGGATCCACTTTTCATCACAGGTAATGAATCGATTAAAAATCCCTTCATTATTGTGCCGGTTGAGTAATGTAACGCAGCAGTCAACGCGCGTTTGTCGGTTTGCTGCACTCAATTTATGAGGTAGCCACCTTTCAAGCTTTTTCACCTTCCCAATTTGCTTCAAGTGGATTAAGACAGTTTTATCACTAACACCGCAGCCTGCAGCTAATTCGGACGTGGTTTGCGATGGATCCGCTCCCACAATAGACTTCAATTCTTCATTATCAACTTTGGTCTCCGGCCGTCTACAGGGCTTGTTCTGCAGGTCGAAATCTCCAGAACGAAAATGTTGGAACCAAAAACGCACTGTGTTTTCTTTTGCGACACCGCCGCCATACACATCATTAATCCTTCGAGTCGTTTCTGCAGCACTGGTGCCACGGTGGAACTTGTACTCGAAAATAATACGATATTTCAAGTTTTCCATTTTGTAAACAGAGTGACACAAAGAAAAAACCAAAAGAGGCAAAAAACAAATGAATTACGGTTTTCGAAACACAAATGCATGACTAAATAGTGGTAAAATTTGAAATTGGAATTCCTAACCAAAGAAGATCAAAGTGAGATCAAAGTGAGAAAAATTAAAAAATTAGATTAAAAAAAAGATTAAAAAATTAAATTAGATCAAAATTATTTGAGATCAAAGTGGCCAATACGACAAAACGCCAATTTCATATGTAAGGACCTAATATATGAATATTCACTCTTATGAATTATGACAACAATATAATATAACAATAATAACAATATTTTTTAAGAACTCGTGGGAATTTTATTATAACTTATTTATTTGTGCTGGCTAAAGCTGTATGTGTAATTTATGTTTTTTATAAACAACATTTTTATTTTTATTTTTTTTAAACATTTGTGGTAATTTATTAGGAAAAAAAAACTGCAGTTTTCAGTATATCTCGTAATTGGGTTAATAGTAAGTGCTATTTTTGTTGCACGCGTGTAAAATCGATCCTATGAAAGTAGTTAAAGATGCCTCAACTCAGCAATTAGAATATAATGACATAATATCAGGGTCGTAAAATATGGCAATACTATATAGTATATACTAATTGCTAATCAGTTAGTATATTATTATAGAATTGCCGCGCCGTACTGAAAATCGCCACGAGAATAAACCTGATAATGATAAGTAAGTGTAAAATCGATCCTATGAAAGTAGTTAAAGATGCCTCAACTCAGCAATTAGAATATAATGACATAATATCAGGGTCGTAAAATATGGCAATACTATATAGTATATACTAATTGCTAATCAGTTAGTATATTATTATAGAATTGCCGCGCCGTACTGAAAATCGCCACGAGAATAAACCTGATAATGATAAGTAAGTGTAAAATCGATCCTATGAAAGTAGTTAAAGATGCCTCAACTCAGCAATTAGAATATAATGACATAATATCAGGGTCGTAAAATATGGCAATACTATATAGTATATACTAATTGCTAATCAGTTAGTATATTATTATAGAATTGCCGCGCCGTACTGAAAATCGCCACGAGAATAAACCTGATAATGATAAGTAATTCTATACTAGACAAGCGTATAATCAAAAGTTAAAAACTATTACTCGACTACATAAATTATAATATACCATATGCGAACCACTTACCCCTTGCCCGTTTATTTACCTGTGTCATTGTTATCAATCTTTTGACAACTAATTTATTAAAATCAGATCAGTAGTTTCAACACTACAGTGGAACAAACATACAAACATAATGACTGAGATCCCAGCCCTTCCAGACTCCCTTATATTCTTACTGATAAAATGTATGTCATATTGGTTATTTGTTATGTTATTTGTTATTTGTTATTATATATATGTTATTTGTTGTGATAAAATGTATGTCATATTGGTTATTGGTCATATTAGTTGTGTCCAATGAACGTTTGTAAGGCCGCCAGATTGTGCGGTGGGATAATTCTCAGGTACAGGGCGCCAAGGGTACAATAAAATTTTACTAACTTTTCTTAGGAGCCTTTGAAATAATTCTAACGTATATTATAGTAGAATAATGACATTTGAATATTATAAAGTGAAATTTACACGGATTGCTTATTTTTATGTTGTAGTTTTCATGAAAATAAATAATTGAACTTCATCCAGGTAAAATTAAAAATTATTAAACTTCTAACCTTTATATCTCTGTTCACACTAAGTTTAGAGAAAAATGACTTTATTATGTTTTGTTGCTTACGTTATTCTGAATCAAAAAAATAAGATTGAACCTTTATCAGAATCTATGTACAAATTTTTAGCAACGTTAGTGATAGCGCTAACGTTGCTAAATGCTAACGTACCTAAAAATTGGCCCACGGCACGATCTGCAAGTATGCATACTAGTCTGATTCACAAGTGCCATTTCGTCCAAAACCTAACCTGGACCACTGAAATTTATGATATTGGTCCCATTCGATCCGGAATGGCATCTAAAACAAACTATACAAAAGGGGCTTAAAAAATTTTTCAAAGTTATAAACAGTAACGTAAAAAAAAATAAAAGGTTTTGATTTTTTGGAAATATTTCAAAACCTTGAAAAAAGATCCTTAAATAGCAAATTATTTCCCAAAAATAGTCCTACCTCCCAGAACTGTAGCAACAATGTTTACAATTTTAATTTAGCGGCAAAAATAAGGGTAAAAACGCGTAGTTCGAAATAATTTAAGTGACTAAATATTAATATTCAGGAATAAAAAAAAATGCGTACTATGAAGACATATTAATAAACAATAATACGTCAGCAAAAAGTTTTTATCCCTATTTTTTAATTAACTATGCTTTTGTTAATTAGTTGATTTTCACCAATTGATAGTTAACACAAAAACGTTGATTGTTACAAAACAAAAATCTAGATTTTTCTACTTTTTTGAGATAATATTAAAATGGTTTAGAAAAGATCCCCGTTAGATAAATTCAAAACTTTGATTCTTCACTTTTTTATTAACAATCAAAGGCATTAAAAAATAATTATGTAAATAAATGAAAGAACATGATAAATAATGATTTAAGAAAAAATTCCCTAATATTGATATTTAGTAACAATAAAATTGTATAGGTATATTATGTATAGCTTATATAATTATAATTGTATAGCTTTATATATTTAATAGCTTTCATCAATAGGAAAACAAAATATTAACAATAATTAGAAAAAAAATATCTTGATGCCTTTATATGCATGATTAATTTTAATGACTTTAATTGTTAGTAAAAAAGTAAAAAATCAAAATTTTTTAATATTTCCAACGGGGATCTTTTCTGAACCCTTTTAAGATTAGCTCCAAAAAGTTTTTAAAAAATCTAGATTTCTAGTTTTGTAATAATCAAAGTTTTTATGTTATCTTTCAATAGGTGAAAATCAATTAATCTAATTAACAAAAGCACAGTTAATTATAAAATTAGGATATTTTTTTTGTTGATAGAATATTGTTTATTAATATGTCTACATAGTACCCAATTTTTTTTATTACTTAATATTAATATTTAGTGAATTAAAAGTCAATTAACATTAAAATTCTCAGTAAAGAGTCTCTCCGCTTACTGGGTGCCCATACTCAGTGACAGTTTTAATACCTTTATTTCGAAACAAAACCGCAAATTCTCAGAATCTTCTGGCAAACTTAATTCAATAAATACCCATATGGCATACTAAATCGTTCGGTTCTGTCTGTTTGGGCCCAAATTGACGATGTGTTAAGATGCTGTCCACTATGAAGTTTTCCCGACCTTCTCTCAGATTTAGATCTTACTTTGAAAGACACACTGGTCAATGTCCTGAATTGTCACATCTCCGACACCTCATGGGTCTAAGCCGCTCTCCCCATTCGGTTCGAAGGGTTGGGTATCAGGAAGGTGTCCAGTGTGTCTCGCCCTGCTTTTTTGTCATCAGCTCATAGCATCCATCCACTTTTCACTAAAATAATTACTAATTCATTAGGCTGCGTGGGTATAGACTATTACCGGAAGCCATTAATACTTGGCGCCAAGTATGCCGTGTCAAAATGCCAGTCCATCCTACATTAAAAAAAATTGGGATGAACCACTCCTCAATTTGGTACAATCAGACATGCTAAATTGCTCCTCCCACGATCAGCAAGGGTTGCTGATCGCGCTCGTCCCTTAGCATCCGCTGAGCCGGAATCGAGATACTGGCTCCAGGCTCTCCCGTTATACAATGTCGGAACTCTGTTGGATAACCACACCTTCACACTATCGGTCAGTCTGCGCTTAGGAACTGCTACCAGCGAACCCCATCGCTGCCATTGTGGTACCACGGTGGACCGCCAAGGACATCATGGACTGTCCTGCCACCGCGCCGCAGTGCCGGCCGCCAGTCCCGCTATGCCTCCATTAATGACGTCATCCGCAAGGTTTTTGCCACTGTCTACGTGCCGGCCTCACTCGAGCCGAACGGTATCGCACGTGACGACGGCAAGAGATCTGGTGGTATGACCCTCATTCCGTGGAGCCGTGGAAGGCCGCTGGTGTGGGACGCTACCTGCGTGGACACGCTGGCGGTGTCACACGTTACGGCCGCTGCAAGGGTAGCGGGGGCGGCAGCTGCACACGCTGAGACCCACAAAAGGTGGAAATATGAATCCATCGGTGATAGTTACCCTTTTCTGTTTTTTGGCGTCGAAACTATGGGTCCGTCGGCCCAAGTGCCAAGCTCCTTTTTAAAGATTTGGCCAAAAAAACTGGTCGACAAAACCAATGACCCTAAGGCTGGAGCTTACCTCGGCCAACGAATCAGTTTGGCCATACAGCGAGGCAATGCTGCCAGCCTATTTAGGTACTCTACCCGCAGTCTCCGACCTAGATACATTTTTTTATATATAGCCCCTTTTGTATTTAGACAATAAGTTATATATAATTTAAATATTTTAATTAGTTCTTAAATCTTTTTTTCTGAAATAATTAAATAAAAGTGCCATCTAGCATAAAGTAGATGTACTACAAGCGATGCCGTGACATGTTTCACGTAGGCGGGTGCCGGCCGAGGGTAATTATGAGTACGTAATAGGAGTACGGTGCTATAGTTATTATTCTGAGGCTTGATATTCTTCTTCCAAGCAAAAATAATGCAATACACTACGTTTATTCCAAGGTTTGTGCACCATGCGTTCTTGAAAGTATTAAGTCATCGAAACTAATTGAATTTTCAACGAGCCACGAGCAAGAAGCGCCGTACTTCACCATCCAGCCTGCAGATCTAAGACCGCAGACTTGTAAGCAAAAATTATAAACGTTTGACACTATTGACAGTAGTACCAGTGCTGGATTTGCAGGCTGGACCGTGAGTAAGGCGCTTTAGTTAAACTTATTTTAATTATTAAATTTATTTTATTAAAGAAGTGTTGATATTTTCATTTATTTTTTTTACCAGTTTCTTACGGTAGAATATTACAAAGCAAATAGTACCATCGGTGTTAATACACATGTAGAGTCGATTTTTGAGACGGGATCAAATGCGGGTTTTTTTTCAGCGGGTTCGAAAGCTAAAATGCCTTTGGATAAGGGGCCATGTAAAGTTTGATTGGGTATATGAAATATCAGAAATAGGTAATGCCATGGAGGTAAGAGAAAAGGAGAACGATCGCTACGTGCTAAAGCATTAGTCCGCCTGTACCTGAGAATTTATAATTCATTTTCCAGCCACCAGCCGCGCTGTCGGAAAGTAGTATCTGCGAAGTTAGCTGTTTTAATACAAGTAGATGAAGTTAGTTGAATAATGTATAACAGCCCGCTTTTATTGAGACAACTTGGCGATCGCAGCGCTCACTTATTATGTCCATATTTCTGGGACACTGTTTTCTACAGCGATCGTTCTCCTTTTCTCTAAGCTCCATGGGTAGTTCTTTACCACACTTTTAAAACAACTTTATTTTTATCCAAACGTCGTCCTATGTAATAGTGTTGGTATAATTAGCATTCGCAATAATAATTAATTGCTAAATGCCCATTAGCAATCATTAAATTAATCTTAGTTGCTAAAAAAAACGATTGCTAAAATTATCGTGCGCACCAATCGTCTGCGTTCATGAAAAAATTATGTGACCGCGCTGCTTCGCACCGCGGCGCTAACTGGCTATTGTACTATAAACTATTGCTATTTGCTAATGCTAAAATCATTCGATGCGAAATAATTTGCCGCGATGTTTCACGAATTAATACAAGCGAGTGAGAAGAGAAAATACATTACCGGCACGGCCGTCAATTTTTTTTAAAATAAAGTTAATTGCATGCGTTTAGGGTCCATTATTCAATAGCTGTTTTTTTATTAATGTTTTCGTATTTTGTCGTTTAGGTCGTAGGTCAGTTTTTTTAGTCAGGTGAAATAATTGCGTTTTTTGCGCGATTAACATCGATCGTGTGATCAGATCAACCTACTTTAATTTGAAACTGTGTGTGTGTATTTGTGTAAATATAGATTATATTTGAGAGCATAAAGATATCAAATTTTATTTTAACGTGTTAAGAAATAATATAATATGCTTTGCAATTTGCATCTTACTTTAGCGCAGACCGGAAATCGCTAATCATAAAAAAAATGTATGTTAATACTTAATAGGCGACGCGACGTAATTAAAAAACATTAGCATTTCACAAAACACAGCTATTTATGATCATTAAAAATCGATTTTAGCAAATAGCATAGCAATAGCACGTAGCATGCTAAGACATGAAAATTAGCATGCTAATGAAATTAATGAAAAATAGCATTAATTTCCATTACTACTATATAAGGTGTATTGTATGTAAGCTGTAGGTGCTTTAATTTAAATATGAATATATAAAGTTTGATCAACCTATGCTATGTAACGTGATTGGAAGGCGACTCGACCTCTTAGATACTAATTCCAATTAACTATTAAAAAATGTTTTTTTTTAACTTGTTAAAATTATTAAACAACTGATATTTCGGTGATTATATAGTAATATCGTTTACAATAATATTATGTGCCCTCTGTATATTCTGTATTGTGTGCGTACTGCGAATGACTACCTACCTACATAAGTAATTTTATTTTCTGTACTACGTACAGGTGTTTATAAAGATTAACATTAAGCTTAGATTTTAATAGTATGTTCACTAAGGAGAAAATATTAATTTTAAAACTTAATCGAAAATAAGTGCAACTATCTAATATCTTATAAATTAAACTATTTTGTATATTATATTAATATAGCGTAGGGCAGAAAATGTAAAATAATATTATTTTTTGCAATGCAAGCAAGACAGACATATTATTGTTTAGTTTATTCCACTAAATATTTTTTTAATGCGTAATCAACATAATTATGAATGATCGCAAGAGCTGCGACCTACAAAAACTTGTTTATCAAAGTAAATAAAATTGTAAACACGGTAATGTTGATTATATTTGCACGTGACTTACCCTTGTTTTCGGCACCATAGCGGCAGCAAGGGTGCACAACGCCAAAAATATTAATAAGTTTTTCATTATACCCGAAAACTGATGCTATTTTTTCCAAAAACGATTAAAAAGTTGCAAAAGGTGAAGGTGCCCACACTGACGGTTCGTGACAGAGTGGAGTCGGCGGCTGGCCGTCCGTTTTATAAGTAGCCTGGAGCGGCCCCAGCGCGGGGCGCGATACAGAATTTCCTTTAAAATCACTACGCCGTTGTACGAGAGAATTTATGATAGTTATTGCGATTAAACATGAATGGAATGAGAGGTACTCGCGATACTCTGATGAACAACGCCACGCGCGCGGGCGAGTTACACACATACAGTTGTTTACTGGCTGCGTACTACTGACTACAGCCGCGGGATCGATGATCTTATAATAATAAATATACCTTTAAACTCTATTGATAATATTTGAGTACACATTTAAGGAGAAAACTTTTTTCTGATTATTTAAAATCGCTACAAAACCTAGTACTTATACAGCTTTTGTGGAACGCTGATTAATTGACAGGTTCCGATAAAAAACAATTACCTACCTAATATCTGTATCATTTTTACACTGAATCAACAATTTATTACGACATCTTTTGTTTATGTTAGTTTATCTTAAGAGGAGTAAACAAAAAACGAAATACAATAACGACTTGTATGTAGCCGTTGCGACTTGTGACGGTGCAAGCTTCAGAATTGCATCATTCATTGTAGCAAGAAAGGTATTCTCTGTATCCGCTATATTGCAAAAGGTATTTCTAAAATGTGAATAAATATTTTAAAACAATATTTTTTATTTTCCCATGATAATTTGCTATTTCATACTTTTAGGGCAAACCAATTTTACCTGACTTGGCGCTTTAAAGTTTAAATATCGTATAGCTAGCTACATGCAAAGTAACTGACCTCTGACAATTTTATTATTTAAAAAAGTTAAATATGCGTATTGAAACCAAAACAAATGTGAAGATATTTACGCAAAGATGAACGACTTTGTTATCACTTCAAGGTTATCACCAGTGATCTCGGCCTTATGTTTCGATTGCTGATTGGACGGTAGGTGGATGTGTCTCTATTGACTCTTGAGTATTTGCGTATAGGACAAGGGTCAGAGGCCGTGAATATTGCGAGAAATTTGCATTAACATACTCAATAAGCTGCTTTCTACTAATATTTTTAGTTTATATAGCAATTTTTACGAGGCCTGTGGCACCTTCACCTTGTTTTCGATCTTCTAGAGTACCTTTAAACGCGTGTGTAGTGATTGAAAAACAGAGGAGTCGCAGTGCTGGAGATAATATTATATACTTGCCTAGTGGGTAGTGGCCAGTAGGCTGATGCTCATAAAATAAACAGAAACAAACTTACCGTCGCCTTGAATTCCCTTCACTGAACTGTTTTTAAACAACAATCGATAGAAATTTTCTCCATAGTACCGAAAGCCATTTTTTTGTCATTTCTTCAAATACCTACTATAACGTGGCGACTGGTGACCTTGGATGGTGACGGCCGTGGAAGATTCATCGGGTATCGAATGTGGTCCCAGAATAGCCATGCAGTCTGATGTCACTTGATGGGTAATCGGGTGCATTCGACTGCACTATCGGTGCAAACTTTTGGCAAATATAGTATTGCTGTTGCTAAACGGAATCACGTCAGCGACACGGAGCTACTACATAGGTTATATTCACAATGACTATGGATAAGCTGCAATATTTGCATGAGAGTTGAAACAAGAACATTAAAGTGGATAAAATATTTTTGGTGTAGAAACTACGAAACGTTTGTAACTGTACCTACTTATGTCACTATACGTAGGAAATAATGCACGTAATTAAAAATATTTGTTTGATTACAATTATTGCGCATTGTGTATTATATTTGTTTACATCACACATTATTTTGTGACATATATATTATTTTGTTTGATCTAACGTATGTATACATTTTAATCGAAGTCACACTACGGTTTCCTAGAACTCGTTAGTTATCTTATTATCTACTACTGACTACAGGGTGCTCCATAAAATGCTGTCAAATAGAACTAGCGTTCACCGTCGAAAAAGCGGAAAGTCAATTTTGCCAATTAAACTCTAAAATAATACACTTATGACTCAATGCATAATGGTATTCTCATAAGAGTCAAACCAACGTCAAATCCGTTTCGATTGGTCCAAACTCAAAAAAATTAGTTTATGATATCAAGACTATTCATTTAAGTAACTTACCTATAATTCAATAAAAGTAAAATGAAAGTATAAGTTAATAACGAGAAAAAAAGTTACCTCATGAGTTGCTTACTAATATGTAAATCTCTCAAAGGTACAAGGCCCAAAGGTAAATTTGCCCAAATTTGTATTCGAAAGTTGTCCCCCTACAAAACACATCAACCTACATTTAAGTACCTACAACCTGCATCTACAACCTACACCTACAGGCTACATTATTTTACCTATACCTACACATCTACTACAAAATTATGAAGATTGTGTAGAGAAATAGTAAAATTTTAGCCGAATTTAAAAGGGGATTTTTTTTGAAAATAATATTCATTTCATACTTATTTGTGTATTTTTACTTAGGAAGTCGGTTTAATTTTTTGTTTCAAAATAAAAAAAACCCTCTTTAGTTATATTTGTTATATTATTATTAACACATTTTAAGAACGTTTAAAATAAACGACCGAATGTATAATTGAATACGCGCCAAGCTTCCATTAGGTATTGTATATAAGATGAAGATGATGATGATTACTGTAAGTTACATAATGGCATATGCTTGCAGTTCTTTAAACAATGACGAAATTCCCAAACGTGTATATTTAAGGACTGAGGAGATCTGTTCAGTGCTTTTGGATCCAGGGTATACCTTGGTGCAGAATCTTACTTTTTGGTAGCATATGCTTGGGTTACTAGTGAAAAGACCACCTTTTCCGACGGTGAACGCTAGGTTCTAAAAAGGCATTGAGGATCAGTCATGATTTTTGTGGGGTATGCAGACTTGCGGCGACAAATAACCAGTAAATACTGTGAAACAATTATTTAAATCGGACCAAAAGTGACGAGGATACAGCAACTTTAGTCCATCAGTTCCAGAAACGCCCCCGAGAATGATGCGACTCGCTGTGACGTCATCTGTTATGATCGGTCTCCACCACGCGGTTAAAACGAGCGCAGTATGTGGGAATACATGATTTGTACACGTTGATTTCGTTCGTATTTACTTTGTTTGGTTTATACTGTCATCATACAAATATTGTATTGTGTCAAAATGCTAAAATAATACCGTCACTACACCCAATTAACTATTTGAGAGGTGTGGTCTGGAAAAAAATGTGTAAATTATATGAGAAGAGAAGACAAAACTCCTCTGTGAGCAAAAGTGTTTTGTACTGTTGTGATCTTGCGGTCTTAAATTTTTATTCGTAAATAAACCTATTAAAAAACCGGCCAAGTGTGAGTAGGACTCGCGCACGAAGGATTCCGTACTAAACGACAAAAATCACGTTTGTTGTATTATTTATTATTATCGGTTTTTAGTATTTGTTGTTATAGCGCGGCGGCAACAGAAATACATCATCTGTGAAAATTTCAACTATCTAGCTATCACGTTTAAGGAGACACAGCCTGGTGACAGACAAACGAACAGCGTAGTCTCAGTAAGAGAGTCCCGTTTTTAATTACCCAGAGGGGTACGGATCCCTAAAAATTAATAAAATTAGGTTTGATAGAGGTTCTTCTAAAATCCCACTACCATTATAAACAATAAAGTTTTTACATTGCTCGTGTGTAATCCGACCACAAGGGGCCCATCCATACGATCAAACTGGAATATACTGGTTTCGTCAAAAGCAAATCGTTTACAACGGTCGTAAACGATGTACTTGGTCGTATACGATATCGTAAACGATGTACTTGGTCGTATACGATATCGTAAACGATATAGTACAAAAAGTCATAGTATAGGGGCCAGCAAAGCTATCGAGACATAATCTTAGAACAGGTGATCTTACTAACTTACTAGTTACTATAGGTACTACTATTATAAATGTGAAACTTTGTGTGGATCTATAGATATTTGTTACTCTCTGAAATTTGTACAAAGTCAACCAATGATATAGGTTTTCTTCAAAAAATATTACAAAAAAACTTTTTGTAGTATACGACCAAGTATATCGTGTACGACCGTCGTGATCTGCCGTCGTAATATATTTTATAGACTGAGATCCCATGCCTGATTATTTGTCACACACAATTTACTGATAATAACATATCGAATTGTAGTAGTAAGTACAATGAATGTATATATGTCACCGTAAAATTGTAAAAACAGTTACCTTGTAATATAACTAGCGAGATTGTAAAAATATAGCGAATGATTCTTTGCGATGTATTAGCTAACGAATAATATTGCGTTAAATTGTAAGTAGAATGTACGGGTTCGCAATCTTCCAACATTTTACAATCCCGCTACTTATATTACAGTCTAAAGGTTTTTACAATTTTAAGGTAACCTACAGTTACAAAGTACCTTATCAGTTACCAACAGTTTTATTATTTTAAAAACTTATGTCATTAGTTTACTTTATACAAATTTTAAAGAGTAAGAAACATCCATATATCCTCACATACTTTCACATTTATAATAGTAGTATAGTAACTAGTGAGTAAGTAAGATCACCTATTCTAAAATTATCTCCCGAAAACTATGCTGGCTCCTGTACTATAAGTTTTTGTACTAGATCATTTACGATATCGTATCACTATCACTACATAGTATAAAACAATATCGCATCCCGCTGTGTTTGTCCTTATGTATGCTTAGATCTTTAAAAATACGCAACGTATTTTGATGTGGGTTTTTAATAGATATAGTGATTCAAGAGGAAGGTTTATATGTAGATAACATGCATTATATAGTAGAGAAACACTGATAATTTTAAAGGTTTTTAATGTGATGACGTGAAATTAACACGTTTTTTTGCGCTTATAACGCAAACGCTGGCTGAACCCAGTGGCGTGCACAGGATTATGACACTGGTTCTGCGGCGAAGTACTCGGTCACAAAAACTTTTTCGTTTATAGATTTTTAGCATAGCTACAGCCAAGCGACGGATCCCTAAGTCGAAACCATGCCAACAGAGCAAGTCTTAGATGTACTACTATTCATGTACATCTTCTACGGCAACGCAGACAAAACAGCGATCGATCGTCGCGGCGGAAGAAATTCTAATAAGTAAAATAATAAGCATATTTTAAAATATTATAACTACTCACCAGTCAGTCAGCTTCAATTTTCACATATTCAAGGTTCCGGTTACTTGAGATTACTATATCCCGATGTAAATTACTAAATAATATGCAAGGAAAACAATATAATTTAATCGTGTGTACACAACCACACAGCCAGTTATATGTTTCATAACTTTTAACATACAATTTTCGAGTTACATTATTTTTTTGCTGGTTTAATTGTTGTAACTCGGGTACACACCTACCTTTAGACAGAATTTGAATCTTTTCACTGAATGACAATTGTGAGAACTTATTATTTTTAATTTTTAATAAACACATTTTCAACACAAACCTCACAGTCAAATAACATTAAAAAAAATCAACAAACTTACTAGTAAAAGCAAATCACTACAATTATTATAGAAACTCAGTAATAAACTGTTAAATGTACACACTTTCAAATGTTAAAATTAAATTTTAAGAAAACTATAAATAAACTGGAGCGATTAAATTGTAAACAATGCTAATCAAATGAAATATGCAATATGGCCCCCGCGAAACACAAAACGTTTCTTCTATTTAAACAAATAAAACCTTACTAAACAAAAATGCATGATGTGCATACGTGATTTATTAGATTTCCGACTATTATTTTTACTCGGATTATAGGCAACGAATAATTTCCGACAAGCCAGTTCGGCGGTTTTCGGAAGCGATCGGATAGCCGAGATCGGAGAGCCTGCCGCGGGACTAGCCGCTATATAATCATGTCGATATTCATGGGTGTGTGCGTTTACGAAGTATGAAAATTACACATACATGCGATGATTTGTCCTGCAGAACGCAACGGCATGAGATGAGTTGCTATTTATAAAATATTAGGCGTTTTAAAGTTATTATATTTATAAAATTAATTTATTTACTATTAATTAATTATTAAAGTCATCTAAAACGTACGAACGTTTTATTAAAATATCTGTGAATGACAAGTAAAGCACTGCATTTCTGCCTATATAGAGCGCACGCCCCTGGCTGAACCCTACGAGATAGATCAAAATAATGTATTCCACACCTTAAATATGAGACGACCTCTGTGGCTCAGTGGTTAGCGCATTGGCGCTCAAGCCGGAGGTCGCGAGTCGCGGGGAACAAAAAGTTTCCTATGTTCCTGGGTCATGGATGTTTATTAAATATGTGTATAATATAATCAAAATCTTAAATATAAGTATAGTATAAAAAGTATTAAATATATTTCCGTTGTCTGGTACCCGTAACACAAGTTCTTCGGATACTTACCACGGGACCAGACTGATGTGTTGTGAAGCGTCCATAGATATTATTTTTATTATAAATAGGTGTACAAAAAAGTCCATGATGGTATATATCTATCTCTTATTGATAACCCACAAAAACTATTGTTTATCCTTTACTTTTTACGAGAAATAAGGAATTATTTACGAAGGGATTTTAAGCAATACAGCATTAATCCTTATCCAATGATTAAGTGCCTTAAATACATTGTGCATTTAATATAGATAAATTAATATAGATAAGGAAGGTGGCCCTTATAACAGCGAGTAATTTAAATTAATATTTCGAATATATTACAGATTTAATATATTTAATAATTTGTCGTCGCACGGATCGTGACAGATGACGTCATCGTAAACAATTCAGCGGGACTGCACGTTTTTAGTAGCCGTTCAGAAAAACTTTAATAAATCCACCACTTATTGTTTATAAGGATTTAGTTAATTTAAAAATAAAACGCTCGGTATATTATTACACATACGATGTACTTTGTAAAAATTAGATTTGCTATTATGTGATTGATCCTTATTAGTGGAACTAAATTTGTTAAATTTTTATTGTTTGTAAAAAGTGCTGCCCGAGAAATGATACTCAAGGTAAAGGAGTTTTGTGAAGCAGAACAGCAGAATCAAGGTATTCTGATACCTATGTATAAATAATGCTGGGCACATTTTGTTGCACGATCTTAGCGCTACGTCTAGGGGACTTCCTACTAATATTATAAATGTGAATGTTTGTGAGGATGGATGTATGGATGGATGGATGTTTGTTACTCTTTCACGCAAAAACTACTGAACAGATTTTGATGAAATTTGGTATGGTAGTAGTTTATGCTCTGGATTAAAACATTAGCTACTTTTATCCCGAAAAAGTAGTAACCAGTATTCCCGCAGGATACCCTATAGTATATTTACGCGGGCGGAGCCGCGGGAAACAGCTAGTCTTTCATGAAAAGGACTTTATTTATCGAACTGAGGATTGATCGTTATATAATATAATTAAAAATTAAAGACTACTTAAGTAGATCTACAATCTACTTCAGTAGTCTTTAATTTTTGTCACAATCGAAAATGATAAATTATTAGATTTTTATGTTTTAACTTTTTATAGTTCAGTTTTTAAGTTAGACTTATTATATTATCATTAGTTTTTTTTGTTCGATTTTTATTATTTACTAGCTGTTGCGGCGCGTAAATACAGTATCCAGAGCCTAAACTACTCATCGAAATGCGTTCAATAGTTTTTGCGTGAAAGAGTAACAAACATCCATCCATCCATCCTCACAAACTTTCCAATTTTTATTATTAGTAGGATTAGTAGGATAAGTTGATCTATAGTTGTTAAATTCTTATAATTAAAAAACGAGTTGGATTAAAATATGTCATTTTACTAAATTTTAAGTAAGTATCTATGAAAACTGATTATTGAACGAATTTCTTTCTTGAACATCCTGTAAAAACTTAGAAATATTTGTCGAATTGGGCATCTGCGTCATCGGCCATATAGTAAGTAAGTAGGTACGGGACTTCAAAGCGTATGAACTATGATCTAATTTTCATCTAACGAAAACAAAAGATGACGCAATTTTTCATGTCTTCTAATAAGTGATTATTAGAAGACATATTGAATGGGCGCGAGATTTTCTATTTGTGGGATTAGCGTTCGTCTCGTGCCCGGTGCCGGCGTGTCTCGTGGGATGTTCTAGAATTAGAATAGAGGGGTACGAAAGGTGAGGCAGTAACCATACCAAAATGTACTTAATCAGCTGAGGCTGATTATATCTAACAGACACCAAATAACTATCAACTTAGATACAGAAAAAAAATAAAATATTTGTGACGGGGACGAAATTAAAGGAACCAATGGGAACCCACTAGGCCAAGGATAAAATAAAATTATCCATCCCATCAAATACCTAATAGTAATATTGTTCACTAAGAAGTAAACATAGCCACAATGCGTGTGTCCATAAAGACGAATTTCGTGAGACGCTTTGAGATTTTTTTTACCCCCTGCCCCCTTGGAGAGATATCGTGGGATTCGCCTCGACCCCCTACTTCTCTCCCTAATCTCACGTAAAATTAAAAAAAAAATATATACCTATACCCCCTTACTAATAAAAAGATTTACACAACGGGTAACTTAAACAACGTTGCTGTCTTTGTCTGATGCGTTGGAAAAGTCACTTGACAGACAAAGACAGCAACGTTGTTTAAGTTATCCATTGTCTAAATCTTTTATTAGTAAGGGGAATGAGTATAAATGTTTTGATTTATTAAAAAACCGGCCGGCCGGCCGGTAAGTACGTGTCGGACTCATGCAAGTATGGTTCCGCAACATTATACCAATATTTAACATGTCTACATAATATATTATTTCGTTACTTTTGTACGAAGTTATCTAAGTAAGCGGATTTTACAAGTTAGGCATCTATAACTCCTAAACTAACAAAGTAACATAAGCCGTTAGAGTTTTCCTTTAAAGTTCTGTTCACATGGACTACCATTGTGATTTTTTCAGATTTTTCGAGCCAGCCCTTGTGCGTTTAGAGGGGGGAGGGGACGACACACACACTAAAGAACATACCCACTTTACGTGATATTATTTTAGCACTTTGTCGACGTAGTAAATACACATATCCATGCAGAGTTTCATATTTCTAGCACTAACTATTAGGACCGTAAGCCGAAGACCGACCGACGGACATGACGAAAACATTAGGGTTACGAGACGTGAACTACGGAACAGTAAAAAACACAATTATTACTTTTATTAAGTTTAGCTTAGCACAAATAGATTTTTAATGTGATGACGTAAATAAACACGTTTTTTTTTGGGATTAAATTGCAAACGCTGGCTGAACCCTACGTGATAGATCAAAATAATGATCGATGATAGGAGTTTATAACCATTTTTTATTTTCTTTTCCAAATTGGACTTAATTTTGAGACTATTTTTGCCAGAAAAAAAAAAACGTGATATTTGCTGCGACATCAATGAGGAATCGAGGGAACTCCTCGAAATTTATATGGACACATATAGTGATTTTAACTTTTTCAGAAGTAACCCAAGTATATGCTACCAAAAAGTAAGATTCTGCACTCAGTATACCCTGGATCCAAAAGTACTGAACATAACTCCTCAGTCTGCAAGCATATTGGCTTATGTAACTTACATTCATCATCATCATCAACTTATATATAATACCTAATGGAAGCTTAGCGCGTATCCAATTATACATTAGATCGTTTATTTTAAACGTTCTCAAAATGTATTAATAATAATTTAACAAATATCACTAAAAAGGGAAAAAATATTATTATTTTTAAACAAAAAATTAAACCGACATCCAAAGTAAAAATGCACAAAAAAGTATGAAATAAAACTTATTTTCAAAATAATTCCCCTTTTTAAATTTGGCTAAAATTTTAACTATTTCTCTACTCAATCTTCAAAAATTTGAATTCTGTACCAGCCAACTTGAACGTGAGTTCTATTTTAAATATTGTTTTATCAGGATGTAGTTCGGGCTGGTTCTGACTTCAAAATTATGAAGATTGAGTAGAGAAATTGTTAAAATTTTAGCCAAATTTAAAGAGGAATTATTTAGAAAATAAGTTTTATTTCATAGTTTTTTGTGCATTTTTACTTTGGATGTCGGTTTAATTTTTTGTTACCCATTGGGTACGAAAGCCTAAAAACATTTTCAATATTGTATTCAGAAGTATATTGCAGTGAGTAGATTTATTTTCTGAAGATGTTTTTTCTCCAAGAACCCTATTCCACGCGGGCGAAGCCGCGGGCAAAAGCTAATTAAACTATAAGGTGTATTTTTTTTGTAAAAATAGGGCTTTTAAAAACATTGAGAGGTTGGTATAACGATTTTTTGATTTAAGTATCCGTTTGCGAGATATTCAACTTTAAAGAGCATTTTTGTAGAAATAGGGCGTCCCCTTCGCCCTTTCGTCCCCCCTCTAAAAGCGAAACAGCTGGCTCGAGAAATCTAAAAAAATTCATGATTGCAGTCCATGATGAACTTTAAATGAATACTATAACCGCTCATATAACTTTCTTAGTTTAGGAGTTATAGATGCCTAACTCGTACGCAGCATGCCCTCACCCCGAAAGTCGCATCGTCGCGACGACGCAAAGAACGGACGGGTTACTACTGCTATTACTTCAGATTCAATCTAATACAATATATAGCCAATATAATACATTCTATAGCCAATAGCCATGTTCTATAGACCATTTAAATAAATAAATGAAATTTAATGACTGAATTGAGAGTCGAGTCGAGCACTTAATATGTAGGAAAGGTCTGGCGTGTTACAACATCTAATACTATTTACTACATAATGTATTGTAGTTGGTACCAGGTAGAGTTTCATTTCCTGCAGAAAATTTTTGCTACGAAACCCTCTTTTTAATATAATACATCTATGTACGAAACCTATTCCACGCGGGCGAAATCGCGGGTAAAAACTAGTGTTAATAATTTCAAGCTATTTCGATCAAATGTTTTAATCAAAAGCCTTATTACATTATTTTTTACATAATACAAATCATTTTCTTTATAATAACAATAAACAATACAGAACCAATAAATTGGCATGTCGCATTTCAGACTTTATTTACTTCGGTTTAAAGATCTTTATTCTCATAAAGACATTGTCACTTACATGAGAACATATTAACATTAAAAAGTTAAAACTATTAATTATTGTTGACGCGATTATGTAGGTAGAATGAAAAAAAAGTATATCGAGACGTGTCCAAGGTGCGAGTTCGCTGCATAATATTATCAATATTAGCCGGTGGTCCAAGTAATAAGCGCTTTTAACTACAAATTACAATAAATATGATCTGCGAGTTTTTTCTTAAAAGTGTTGAGCGAGGTCGCCCCTTTGACACTGTGCTTGCTGTACTCCCTTAAATGTTATTGTGTTTTTCCCGTAATTTGTTCTTATACATGGTAGAACAAGGTGGTCCGCGCGGCGAGATGTATGTCTAGTTATTTTGTCTTGCATTGTAAAGGTAATGTGTGAATGAGTAAGTTTGTGAATTATTTTATATATGTATGAGTATGCATGTGTTATATGTATGAAGTTGTTGTATGTTCATTAGATTGGTTTCTTTGTATATAGTTTTAGAGGGTGTCAAATAGTCGTAGTGGTGAAGTATTTTAATTATTTTGTTTTGTAGTATTTGGATAGGTTTTAAATTAGTTTTAGCTGCTCAACCCCATATTTCTATGAGGTATAACAAGTGAGGTTTTACTAAAGAATTATAAATTAGTAGCCGAGCTTTTTGAGGAATACAAAGGAGGAGGATTCTATAAGATATGGGAGTTTGCTTTCTATGTATTGTATGTGTGCGTTCCATGTCAGGTTTTTGTCTAGTATCAATCCAAGGTATTTTTCTTGATTGGTTCGTTGTAGATTTTGTCCATTTATGCTTAGGTTAATGTAGTTGGGAGTCCTTGTTTTTAGCAGTAAATATTATATACGAAGTCTTGGAAGTATTAATTGTTAGAAGATTATATTGGAACCATCTGTACAGAGTATCTAAATCTTTTTGAGCTAGTAGTATAATTTCTTCTAGATTGAGTCCACAATAAAACAAGCAAGTGTCGTCTGCGTACAAGGTGAGTTGACCGTGTAAGTTTAATTGAGAGATGTTGTTCACATATATCAAAAATAGCAATGGCCCAAGGATCGATCCTTGCGGCACACCACATGTAGCGATTGAAGAGAACTTTGATGGTTTTCTAGTTTTACAACCTGGTATCTGTCGGATAAGTAAGACTGTAGCATTTTATACGCCGTTCCAGTGATGCCAATACTCAGCAGCTTTTTTAAAAGTAATTTGTGACTGACTGTGTCAAAAGCTTTTTGAAATCGATAAACACACCAAATGCTACATGTTTCTGATCAATTTTTGTTTTAATTGTTGTTATTAAATCCATAGATGCACTAAGTGTGTTTGACCTTTGACGAAATCCGTATTGTTTTTCATATAAAAAGTTTATTTTACTTAAGTAGTTATCTAGTCTCACAAATATAACTTTTTCCAATATTTTGGATAGCACTGGCAACACTGAAACTGGACGATAGTTCCCAGGGTCTGACTTGGTACCATTTTTATGTATGGGAGTGACTTTAGCTATTTTTAAACTTTTTGGAAAGGAACCTTCTGCAAATAGTTTTTTCAAACAGTCAGTTAAGTTTGGAGCAATTAAGTTTTTGATACATTTTAGGACTTTGGTACTTATGCCATCAATACCTGTGCTGGTATTGGTATCGAGACTATCAATGATTTTAAACACTTCATTAATGGTGCACGGAGGAAATTGAGAAAGCTCATGATATTCGGTATTTGGATTAAGTTTAGGAAGTGTGTGTGTGTTATTATTATGAAATTTAGAAGGAATTATTTTGGCTAATTGTGTCCCTATATTTGCAAAAAAGTTGTTAAAAGTTTCACATATTTGTGTGGGATTTGTAATTGACTGTCCATTTTCGGATTTTAATTTTGAGGGAGCACAACTATTTAAAATTTTGTTATTTGAAAGAATATTAACTAACTTCCACATTTCTTTTGGATTATTTGTAGATAAAAAAAATAATTTTGAAAATCGGTCCACAGACGGCGGAGTAATCGTTGAACATACAAAAAATAAAATACAGCCGAATGTATAACCGCCTCATTTTTTGGAAGTCTGTTAAAATTTTTTTTTTTAAGTCTGCTGTGCTATTTTTATTTGTAGATCTTAATAATTACCCTACTATTTTACGATCTAAATCAAACTGAACACAAAAAACTGACAATATAAAAATAAGTAATAGCTGGGAAGTATCTCATTCACATCAGCTTAAAAGTTAAAAAAACCACCCAAGTACGAGTCGGACTCGCGCATGTAGGGTTCCGTACCGTTATCCATACCAATATTTGACATGTTTATATTAATATTTCGTTATTTTTATAAAAAGGTTTCCAAGTAAGCGCATTTTACAAGTTAAATCTCTATAACTCCTGAAGTAGCAAAGTTATATAAACTTTCCTTCAAAGCTTATCACATGGACCATAATATTTTTTTTTAGATTTTTCGAGGCAGCCGATTAGCTTTTAGAGCTTTTAGAGAACCTAACCTAATCCAACCAAGGGCATGTCAGGACATGTCTAAGGAGGGTTCCGTAACTATCAACGCGCAATAGGTTTTTTTCAAATTACTTCAAAAGTTACTGTCCGATTTCGTTCAAAATAATTTTCCTAGAGTATTACTTTGTAAAGAAACCTTGCCTTTATTTTAAAAGACCTTTTCAACGATACCCCACACAATAGGGTAGAATGAAAAAATATTTTTCATCCCCACTTCACATATATGGAGAGCCACCCCTAAAATGTAAAATTATTATTATTTTATGATGCCAAAACCGAGATCTATAGATAGTCTTTAACTATACCGAATTTCATTCATTTATATTCATAATTACAGTAGCTAGAGACGCGGACAGACAGAGAGACAGACAGACGGACGGACAGAGAGAAACTCTAAGGGTTCCTTGAGTATAACGGAACCCTAAAAAAATCAATTGGATGCTATCTTCTTTCCGGCTAATTTCACGATAAATACATGTATAAAGCAAGTTACGAGGTGGCAAAGTTGAAATTTGAAAAGAACACAACAAAATCTAAAAATTACGAATTTTTAAGCCTGGGAACAAAGCTTTCCAGGTAAAACTACCAAAACAATATTGGTCTGAAACTGATATAAGCTGGGGTATTTGCGCTCCTAGCTGCTAGCACAAATCATAATTCATAAAGCATCTTTCGTCAATCTGACGTAGCGAAAAAATACGTCGCGTCTACGCGTTACGGCTTAGTACACTGTACAACTGTGTTCAGCGGTGCTATTCTCTAAGTGCAAACATCGACTGTTTTATCGACTGTTTTATCCGACCAAAATGTGTGCGTATTTATTTATTTATTGCTCGGTATGTTTGTCGCATAACATATTTAAATAGGTAGCATTACTGACGTTATGTTTACGTTTAGATTAAATTCGATCGAACCTCTGTTCAGATCCAATTTAATCTTATTTTAGCTATACGTCTACTCTTATAGCCACTGTAAACATAAAATATTCGCGTCTGCCGTCTACGCCAGAGCTCAGAGGGACTAAACAAAACAAATCCACATCGCCCACTGCCAAAATAAAACACAAATGTTGTGTTAGGTAACGGTGTGCTGAACTTTCCGTCGTCTCGCGTCTGACTTCTGAGCTGTCCTGGGCATCGTCTGGCAGCGCACCTTGTAGGTCACCCACAAACACTTGCCACCGTCGATCATTGTAAGATGCTGTATTCACTCGTTTACTGCAAAAGTATGTTCTGACTGTGTGTGTAAAAACTTAGGCCTTGTAATCCGTGATTAGATTTATACAGTGTTCTTCAGCGAAGTAATAACTTACGGCATTCTTACACCATTGCCTCAGAAGATTGACTAGTCAATATTCAATACTACGTATTCGCTCGTTCAATGATGATAATTATTACTTTTAAACAAAAAATTAAACCGACTTCCAAAGTAAAAATGCACAAAAAAGTATGAAATAAAAATTATTTTCTAAAGTTGGCTGGTACCGATTTCAAAATTTTGAAGATTGAGTAGAGAAATAGTAAAAATTTCAGCCAAATTTAAAAGGGGAATTAATTAGAAAATAAGTTTTATTTCATACTTTTTTGTGCATTTTTACTTAGGAAGTCGGTTTAATTTTTTGTTTAAAAATAATAATATTATTTTCCTTTTTGTGTGTTATTGTTAAATTATTATTAAGTAACACATTTTAAGAACGTTTAAAATAAACGATTGAATGTATAATTGCTTCCATTAGGTATTGTACATAAGATAATGATGATGAATACTGTAAGTTACATAATGGCATATGCTTGCAGTTCATTAAGCAATGTCGAAATTTCCAAACGCGTATCTTTAAAGACTCAGGAGATCTGTTCGGTGCTTTTAGATCCAGGGTATACCTTAATGCAGAATATTACTTTTTGGCAGCATATGCTTGGGTTACTTCTGAAAAAGTCTAAATCACTGTATATGTTCATATAAATTTCGAGGAGTTCCCTCGATTGCTCATGGATGCCATCATCAGGTCACCGCTTCTGTGATAACGAGACCAATTTAGGATTATACCCCATAACATCAAATAAAGAATATTGAAAATCGTCCATAAACGGCAGAGGTTCAAAGATATCCGTGTAAAATATTATGAGAAGTACCTATTATTTCATCATTATGTCATGATTTATGGTGTGATGATGGTGTTGATGATGATAATTACTTTAATTGACATAGTGGCTTATGCTTGCAGTTCTTTAAGCAACGCCGAAATCCCCAAACATGTATCTATAAGGAGTCAGGAGTTCTGTTCAGTACTTTTGGATCCAGGTTATTCCTTGGTGCAAAATCATACTTTTTGGTAGCATATGCTTGGGTTACTTCAGAAAAAGTCAAAATCACTATATGTGTCCATATAAATTTTGAGGAGTTCACTCGATTCCTCATGGATCCCATCATCAGGTCACCACTTTTGTGAAAACGGGACCAACTTCGAAGTATTTACATCAAAAAAAGAATTTTGAAAATCGGACGGCAGAGTTATCGTTAAACATACTTACAAAAAATATAAAAATACATACAGCCGAACGTATAACCGCCTCCTTTTTTTGAAAGTCGGTAAATATCGGTTTTTAGTAGTAGTTCACACTTCACATAGCGAAAAAAAATTCTTGATGTAACTAATCGTATTAAAATCTATTCGTAAACAATGATTGAGTTCCTAGTACTTTTAAATGTTCATTGTAAAACCCCCTTTATTAGTTCAGTGGGCTATCAAAAGCAAATAATTTTATAATTAGCCGAAAAGTGTTTTTGTCGCCTCGGTGTAGACACAACACGACATCTCGCATAACACTACCGCGCCGGTCCCCAGACAATCGTAAACATTATTTTAATTTACAGACTATTTGAGTACCAATTTATTTGCTCTTTGCTTGCGATTGACCATTTTTAGGGTTCCGTACATAAAGGGTAAAAACGAGACACTATAGGCATGTTGCCCAAAAATTTTTTTTTCGTCTATTCGATGTTAACAACATGTTGATAAACAATCTAGAACCCATTTTCGTTTAGCTTAAAAAATAACAAAGATACAAACAATAGGGCTAATGACTAGGTACATCAAAACTATTTAATTTCATTAATATACTCAGATATATTGAGGCATTACTACTTGGTAAATGTAAAAAAATATAATATTTTTTGTGTAGTGTAGTAATTAGATACTTACATCTAAAAATTACAAAAAAGTTTAAGTTTTGTTGCTAAATTAGTAAAAAAACTTACATCATTAGTTTACTTACACCATATACAAAAACATTAATTATGGTAAGTATGAACTTAAACGCACAAATATCGGAGATATTTACAAATATGTTCCTGCGGCCGTATTAGTAAGGGGGGCTAAGAAATATAATAAGCAAATCAAAACCTAACCGGTCAGTAAAAAAACCGAATGCAAATCATCGCTCCTGGTTAGAAGGAGAAGAAAGGGTAGAAGTAATTTCTTAGATTTATTAGAGGTAAGATGTAGGTGTCAAAAATATCACTAACGGTTTGTGTAATTTTTTTTGGTTATGTATGTCAAAGATTTCAAAACTCAAGAATGGCTAGATTTCTGTGGCCCCAACTCGATATTACGTTGAGGCACTTGTTGGCCTTGTTTTCAAATTTCAGATCGCGAATTGGCTTGAATAATAAGAAAACCATCGTCACCATAACCTATCAGAGAGCACAGAGGAGGCAAGGGAACACATAATAAATCATCAAAACTTATATTCCACAAGTGCGGCGATAGTACTGATCCTTTTAAGGGCAGCCGCGCGTTAAGTTTTTGAAATGTGTGTAATGGCCGAGTTGGAGTTTTGTTACGCCACTGCAAAAATACGAGTAAATTAAATAATAAATATTACGACAGCAGCCTCTGTTTCTTAACTTCAGTAGTAGCATGGGCCACCAGGCATTATCGAAGGCACCCGCGATATCCAGAGATATACCTACTACATATTTACACTCCGATATATTTACTGTTTTTATGACCTCGATTGCTGCATCCACTGTTGACTTCCCGGCGGTAAATCCAAATTGCTAATTATTAAATTTCGGGCCACCGTTTAGCAAGCGGGGAACAATAAGACGTTCTAATAATTTACCTAAGCATGATAATAGCGTTATAGGGCGGTAGGATTTCGGATCGTCTGGTGGCTTATCACCGGCTTTTGGAATTAATTTAATTGTGCCGATTCGCCAGATTTTTGGAGAAGTACCTTCTGCAATACATTTATTAAAAACCTGTAATATAGATGAGCCTACCGCTATATACGCCTGCTTAATCATAATATTAGATATTTTATCCTCGCCTGCTGATTTTTTCGTAGGTAACAAATTAACTGCTGAAATGAACTCATCAAGTGTAGGTAAGTCAAATACCGGCGTATTGATGGGGTCTAACATTCTGAATCTTATCTCGCGGTGAAGATCATTGTCATCAAGTCCAGCTTGTCGTCTGGAATTAGTACGTCGAGGTACGCCTTCGCCGTGTCTCTTAAACTATGAATATACGAATTATCAATCTTGATATTTGAAAAATACTGTGGAGCAGTGGTATTATTTGGTTTGAGTTCATGGTATAAAGAAGACCTTGGTCCCTCCTTATCCAGTCTAACGACAGCATTTCTCAACATATTATTTTTTGCTAAGGTGACGGCGGCGGCGCGATAACGCGACCTTGAAGCCCTAAGGTCAGTTAGGTACGATATGTAATTATCGTCCAATAGACCGAGTCCCTGTCTACGTGCATAATTAATTTTCCGTCTGGCTCTCCTAAACTTTTACAATTAATTTACACTTACTTTCTGTTTTAAGCGGCCTTTAGCCCAGGGCGGTGTCGGCACAGTAGACAAAGGTGTTGGTCATTATTTTCGCACTATCATTTGAGTTCAAGTCTGGACGAGTGAAATCTCTGGAATGAGCGAACATAAGGGACCGGAACAAATTCCAATTACCATTTTTAACATTATATTTATAATCTTTCGACTCAATCACGGGACAACTCGAGGGTGCGCGAATAAACTCAAAGACAATTAAACGATGGTCGCTGCACGACGCATCAGGAATGACGCGCCAATTTATTATCTTGTTATAATGGACGTACGCGCTGGAAAGCGTGACGTCGATGGAAGATTCACCAGAGGGGCTGCTAAATGTAGGTGATGCATTGTGAGTGTTATGAATTTGCAGGTTGAACTCTGCTTTGAAGTCTTCCACTGAGCTACGACGGTCGCGGTCAGTGTATCTAAGTTCCCCATGCCATAAGGGCGAAGAAGCATTTACGTCGGCACCAATAACAATTTTATTCCCCGCAAGACATTGTAGGACATGACGTAGTTGGTGTAAGTGAGGACCTACAGGATCGGAGTATTGAAAATAACAACTAACTACGTACAATCTAAAGTGAAGACACGAAACCTCCGCTACCGCACAGTGAGACGTTGACAGATTTGTAAGGGCCGTAATTGAAAATTTAGACTGAGGTGTGTAAATGCCGGCGCGCGCTAGGTTGTTAACTTGTACGACTTTCGACCTTAAGTCTAAATTATAATCCGACACCATTTTTTCTAATTCAATCGTCGCGTGCTTATTGTTATGTAGGTTCAACTGTCCTATAACTAACTTATCCATAGCGAGTTGTTAAAATTAATTGCTCCATTTTTGCCTTGTATGTTGGGCAGTCAGCCACCTCCACCTCCCTGTCTTTCAACACCGGGTGTGCTATCCCCTTCTTGATCTCATAAAGTTTCGAAGCTTCGAGGATTCTGAGATCAAGAGGGAGTATCCCAGCCAGCAGCATCGCAGAGTTCAGGGTGACGGTCCGATATGCTCTGCAGATCTTTTGGGCAAAACCCCGCTGGACGGTGTTGAGCCTTTTTTGGACCCCCATCTTTTCTACGGTGGGTGCCAACGCTGCCGCTGCATACAAAATAGTGGGCTCTATAACCGCTGTATAAATAATTTTTATTACTTGGGGGTTAAGCCCCCAGCCCACTCTGGCTGTCCTGGCTAATAATCTATAACGGGCGATTGCCTTCTAGCAAACGTTCCCGACATGGTTGTGAATGTTAGGCCGCTGTCAATCGTCAAGCCCAGTATTTTTATAGTATCGTAATATTTAATATCCACACTCCCCATTTTGAGTCGCGGTACGTCGTATTTTCATTTTCTGGTAGAGAGCAGTGCACAGGTTTTTTGTGGTGCGAAAATTAATTTATTTGGCTTACCTCATTCTTTTATTTTTCCTAGCACCCTGTTCGCCTTACCTTCTATTTCTAGAGCAGTATCTCCATCAAAAACAAGCACGATGTCTTCGGCAAACGCTTGGAAAAATACATCCATCTCCTCTATAATCCATAGCAGGGGGTCCAACAAGAGGTCCCACAGGATCGGTCCACCTATGGATCACTGCACGCACCCTTGTTGGTCTCCCTGCTCACTTCTATACCTGCATACCTTACATTCACTCTTCTTTCACTCAGGTAGCTCGTAGAATCGAAGGCCCCCTCTATGTCCAGCGAGACCCCAACAGAAATTTTCTTCTTCTCTCTCTGCTTTCTGATGTGGTTCACCAACCTATAGAGGGCGTCTTCGGTGGTCCTTTGGGGCATGAAGCCATACTGGTTGGGGCTAATCTTGGGCAACAGGTAGAACCTGAGTCGGGCGACCAGCATCTTCTCGAAGATTTTGCCGAGAACAGATAGAAGGCTGATCGGTTGATAGGCTTTTGGTACCCGATACGATTCCTTGCCCGGCTTCCTTATTACCACCACGGTCGCCTGCTTCCACTGTTCGGGAAAGCAGGCGACAGTGAGGCACCTGTTCAGCAGCGCAAGGAACCATTCCGGGGTACATTCCACAGCGTGCTGGCAGATGTCGGACGTGAGGCCGTCCGCCCCGGGGGCCTTTTTGAGGTTGAAGGACCTTATGGCTCTCTTCAACTCCTCCATGATGAAATGAGGACCCGTCGGCGGTTCGGTGTCCAGGAACTCCGCGCGCCGGCGCGTCCGCCGATGTTCCTCGCTTTCATCACTTTCTTGGTCCTCGAGGTAGTGGTCTCCGCCAACAATTCTGCCGAGCTTCGGGCGTCGAGGGTTTCACCGTCCCTCGTAAGGGGCAGATCCTCCTCCCTCCCTGTTGCTCTGCTCAGCACTCTGTAGATGCCCTCCCAAACCCCCTCCCTATCCTGTTTTCGGCAAAACTCCTTCCAACTCTCAACTTGCGCATCCTTTACAGCCTTTTCATACTTCATTCATTCATTATTTTCTTTTGTTCCAGGTACAGTCCAACGACGCGGTCTCTGTGATCAGGTGCTGCGTTCCGGATCCTGCGTCTCCTCGTGGCAACCTGCTTCTTCATCTGCGCGATCTCATCATTCCACCACGACAAGGTGAATTTTTGTGTGTGATTTTTGGTTGGCATTGTGTCTCTGCATGTCTGTGTGATTGCTTGTGTGTATCTGTCTATTGCGACTTTTATTTGTTGTGTGCTGTGTATTGTGTTTATGTCTTGTACAGTTAATTGCCTGTCCGACATCATTACAGTGCATTGTCGATATAACAAATCGGAAGGGAACAAGTATATATTCGTAATGTCAATAAATAAGATAAACTGAGGTTTGTTATGTTGAAGTTAGGTTGGTCTAAAATTTGTTATAAAGACGTCTTTTAACTCGCATGATATCAATCTTCTACTGTTTACAGGCAAACCAGTAACCACTCTCTACTGAAAACTTATCTTTCATTGTAGCCAATGTACTTGCGGGAATTCCGAACTTATTAGCTACCTACCTATGTCTAATTTTTTCGTCAACATAATTAATGATATTTCGCTTTTTTGCGACTGATAAGGCTTTTTACGTTTCTTAGCCATTGCAACTTGAATCTTTAATAATAGTGACGAGCAGCAGTGTTTAGTGTTTACATTACTTTCCATCAAACAACAATTATTGTTTTACGAAAAAAAAACCGTGTCGAAACCTGTCGCGACACGAATTACATAGGTTTTGGGTTGACCAGTTTTTTTTAATTAGAGTTATTTACACTTTTTTATATTTGAAAATTCGTTTTAAAGAGGTTGTGCGCAATGTAAAGGTATATTTTACATTGACTCATGTATAATTCAAGTGGATTACGAAGGATATGTTAAATCGAGGAAGTCATTATATTGAGGTACGTTATAGGTTGCACTGTAGAACTGATAGTCATATTAGTATAGGGCTGCCAACCCCAAATTTAAAAAACTAAGACTTGAAGTTACAAATACCAGGACAATTCAGTTTAAAATCAGGACGCAGTTATAAAGTTGCAACTATTAAATCAGTCTGTAGTGAAAATAGGTTCAATGAAATACATTTAATGCTAATAATCATATTTTTTCATAAAAGTATTTGAATAAAAGTACCTACTTAAATTAGAAAGAAAAATTGTAAGGGTGGTACGCGAGTTTTAAAATACACGACCTTATCATGGTGCTTTAAAAGCCAGGACGCTGCTTTAAAACTATCCAGGACACCCCAGGACACTGCAAAAACTAGGACATGTCCTGGAAAAAGAGGATGGTTGGCAACCCTATATTAGTAAATAATGCCTAATAGTCCGAAACTCTTCGTTTACGAGTCCGACTTGCACTTCTCCGGTTTATTAAACAACTTTTTTGGTAGGAATAAGATTACAAAATGGCTGTCACAATGGGCTGAGCCAAAGGCTTAGCCCGCGATCAATAATAATAATTAAATATAAATATATCTATGGACGCTTTCACCACGTTAATCTGTTCCCGTGATAAGTTACGGGTACCAGACAACGGAAATATATTTATACTATACATATATTTAAGATTTTTATCAAAATACACATATTTAATACACATCCATGATCCAGAAACACAGAATTTTTTTTCCCTGGCGGGATTCGAATACGCGACCTACGGCTTGAGCACCAACCACTGAGCCACAGAGGTCGTCAGTAAGTGTATTAAGTAATTGGTGTTTTCTACAACCAAGGTCCAAACCTCTCTCTGTTTTAGCCTGGGCTATTGATGAAAATAGATTCAAATTGTATCATCCGTCGAGTTAGGCATAAAAGTCTATTAAAAATTTTCACCTGAAATAAAAAAATTCTGAAGAATTGTAATTAATTCCAGCAGGCCTAAAAAGGCCACAACGCGCAATATTGCTAAAAGTAAATAATTTGGAGCATTCCTGGCAATTTTTCTAAAAGTTCGTAATATTGTCACGTTTTATAGCAACATTGGAGCAATTCATTTCAATAGCAGATTCATATTTGTCGGTTATGTTGCCACATGAAAAAAAAACATATAACGCGTAGAGTGTGTGCGGAAAGAGAACCGGCGTGGCGTACAATGAATCTAACATTGTGATTTTTACATGGCAACCCAACCCAGCCAGCTGTCAAATGTCAAACTTCATTTCGTGTTGAGACAGCTTTGTTTGCCGTGTTGTTTTCGTTGTGTTGTCGATTTGTTTGTTAAATATGCACATCTGCGCCCTCAAATCTTACGACGGTTCTCTTTCCGCACACACTCGTAACTACTTGTACTATTATGTATTCTGTGACGTAACCAACCGAATAACCGCTTAATCTGTATTTATGTAAAAAATACTAGTCTTAGAGGTTAATCTTGAAGAACTATTTTAGTACAATTGGTATTTGTAAATAAAAGTTACCAATAAGTACCTACATTAAAATATTTATATTAAGGTAGGTAATCAATGAAAAATTCGTGTTATTTTTTGTTCTCCGACTGGCAACTCGTTGACGTCACGCGGAGTTTTGTTTTGACGTTTCACGTTTGTTTTTAAACAATACGGCCCTCGAAACTAAATGGTTTTTATGGTAATTGTATGGTCGTAGAATACCTTAAACAAAAATAAAGAACTAATTTCTAATTGGTTACCATCCTATTATATTATAAAAATGTCATAGATAACTGCGATGGTTATATTTATTAAATTGAAATAATCGTAATAAGCAGATAGGTACTTACATATCTTATGGCATAAAATAGTTTAGGTACTCATTTATTAAACGTTTACTTACTTTGGAGGCAATACTTTCCAGGTTCCAACTCTTCTATGAGCGACACAAGTCTTTATTGAGGCGAAATAATCCTATAAATTCAGACTTCAGAATTTCGGAATTGTCCATTATCCATTTTTCGAAAATACGCACTTGATCAATGATATTTTTCACTAGCACACACACTAAAAACTGGCTCACACTAACACTAATATGCTCTCAAAAGTTTTCATATAGCTCTAAATTTATTCAATTCTTATACTATTCAATATATAAACAAAAATATTTTATGCGAGATGTTCCTCACGAGTCCTTTTTATGATTCTGCTATTTGATACTAAAGCAATTAGCTTCTTTAAGCGGACCATTTCAGGGATTCTCATAGGAAGTTGTCAAATGAATGAAAATACGGTATTTTCCTGTAATTTTTTTATTACATAAATGAATAGTGCCCTGAAAAATAAGTCAGTTTACAAAAGGAATAGTAAGTACCTATACTAAAAATCAAAAGATATTTTACTTTTATACTTTTATATATTATATACTTTTTTAAGCACAAAAGTGAGTCTCGTGAAAACGCCCCATATAAAAGTCGTACTAGTAAGCGACGTCACACGCTAGTAAGTTGCTCCGAAATGTATGGCCATATGCAAAAATTTCTGATATCTCGTAATTTTGCGCGTTTATGTTGATACATACAATAGTAAATCTTTTTGTATTTTAAGTAAGTAAACTAATTATGTAGGTTTTTATAAAAATAACCTAATCAAGATCACATAGCTTAGGAGGGTTCCATAATTACTATCGTAGTAGGTTTTTTCAAACATTCATACAATATTATTTTTAAACAAAAAATTAAAACCGACATATTTCATAATTCATGCCAGTTTTCTGAGAGGCCGTGGTATTTCCCCAAATAAGCATTACCGATCTGTGGACCTACTAAACAATCACCAGTGATGATAATTATTAGATACTATATTAATAGATAATAATTATTATTACCTATATATTGTCGGCGGCAAAAATGTAGCAGTAAGCATTAAATATATTATAGTGATGATGATGATCACAAATATAATTTTGGCAATAGCAAAATTTCTAAAACTATATCAGTGCACAAAACTCTGATGAATAAATAGTTAGTATCTATGTCATCATAATAATATGTTGGTGTTTTTTGTGAAGATGGTGGTGATGATGATGATTACTGTAAGTGGTATGATGGCATATGCTTGCAGTTCTTTAAACAACGCCAGAATCCCCATACATGTATCTATAGGGACTCAGGAGTTATTTCCAGTACTATTGGATCCAGGGTATACCTTGATGCAAAATGTTACTTTTTGGTAGCATATGCTTGGACTACTTCAGAAAAAGTCGAAATCACCATATGTGTCCATATAAATTTCGAGGAGTTCCCTCGATTCCTCGTGGATCCCATCATCAGGTCACCACTTGGGTGAAAACGGGACCAACTTGGGATTATACCATTTACATAAAAAAAAATTATCGTTGAACAAAACAAAATGCAGCCGAACGTATAACCGCCTCCTTTTTTGGAAGTCGGTTAAAAATGGAGTCGCTTCCTTTGCTGTAAGCTTAGATCTTTTAAACTACAGATTTAAAAGCAGTTTTTAGCAATAGAGAGAGAGCGATTCAAGAGTAAGGCTTATAGTATGTTACACATTGCACCCGTGCGAAGCTAGAATGGGTCGCTAGCTCGCTAGTTACTTCAAAAGTTATTGTCCGATTTTGCTAAAAATAACTTTCCTGAAGAGTTTTTAGCGTCACCTCTCAGCATAGAAAATTACAAGTTCTACCTCTTATAGTTTGGAAATGCCAGGGAGGTCCAACTCGTATACCAATTTGTAGGTTGATAACATAAAGCGAAGCTAGAATGGGTTGCTAACTCGCTAGTTACTTCAAAAGTTATTGTCCGATTTTGCTAAAAATAACTTTCCTGAAGAGTTTTTAGCGTCACCTCTCAGCATAGAAAATTACAAGTTCTACCTCTTATAGTTTGGAAATGCCAGGGGGGTCCAACTCGTATACCAATTTGTAGGTTGATAACATAAAAATGCTACACTTTATAATTTGTGTGACATGTATGAAAAATTACCTTTATATAAAATACTTATTCGTCGACACCCCTCACAATGGCTACCCCCATCGTGTGGAGTATTGTCGAATAAGTCTGTGTATAAGTGAAAAAAATCAACCTCACAACCCATTAAATATAAAATTACTATTATTTTATCACGTCAAAAATGAAATCTATAATTATATGAAATTTCATCTACCTATATTTAAAATATTCATAATTACAGAAGCTGGAGGGGCGGACAGACAAACATACGGACGGAAAGATCGAAACTATAAAGGTTTCTACGGAACCCTAAAAACCAGCACTGAGAGCGCTTCATATTAATATTAAGACAAGCTGCAATGCGATTGAATATGGTTAAATCTCGAAGTTTTACCATTGATCATTATTGATTGATTATTCTATAAAGTTTCGTGAATTTTAGAGTGAAGTAACAAACATTCATCCATCCATCCGCACAAACTTTCACATTTATATTAGTAGTAAAGTATAATGAGCAAATTGGCGGGAAGCGCTAGTTTACAGGTGAAGTCGTGGGCGACAACTAGCTGTCGCGACTCGCAGCACACGTGCTGTAAAACGATCGCAGACAGCAGGGCGACGCGGCCCGACCACAACCGCACGTAGACATAAATAGATAACCTCATTACTAGATCTCACAGATCTCGAAAATGGGGAGACATACTCAGCAATTTTATCACGATGTTTCAACAATTAACGAACGAATACTGAAACACTACTTAAAATAAGTGTCACTTATCATAAATGTTGTCTTTCTGTCAAGCAGGAGAGTAGTCAGTGTTTTTTTTCGAATAGGTCCACGCATTAGCGTGAAATGTCTATCCGAATTCCGACCGTCCATCTGTCTGTCACCGGCCAGGTTACGAGATGGCAAAGTTGAAATTTTAACATGTTTAATATGCTAACGAATATTTAATGATTAATATTCTCCCAATATTAAGAACTGAAATAACACAAATTTATGGAGGAAATGCAAAAACAACAACGTCACACATTGAATTTCCCGGCAAAACTACTAAACTGTACTTATTGCTTTAACATGAGTTTTTTGAAGTCGGAAGAATTACAAATAACTTTAAAATTCAATTATACCGCTTTATTATGTATCAAAAACAAAGGATTGAATGTATTAAACCCAAATAGAGTTGTCCAAACAGATGTACCCAAATATTTAAAAGCATTTGATCCATGCTGGGCGAGATACGATGAGGAGGCACAATTTCAAATTACTACGTGAGGTAGGATAGGTCAAGGTACAATCTGAAAATTATTCGCACGCGTTAATAATATAATCTGTTTGCTAAGCTAATTCCAATTATAAATAGCAAACAAATTAAGTTTTTTTACGCGTCCGAATAATTTTCAGTCTTTATTATTCGCTCTACGGATAGGTGTTTCATCTATCAATATTTTTGGCTAGGTAAGTACGAACAATATTTTTATATTTTGTTATTTGACCATAGATTTTTGGATGTCCCAAAACTCAACGATAATCTGGGACCGGATGAATAGCAAAGTTACACCACTTTCGTGAAAAATTAAATAAAAATTCCATATCACTCAGTTCAGCGATAATAGACAATTTTGTAAAAAAGTCGAAATTCGTCACCCTTGGTCGCATTTTCAAGTCCTGTGATCACCAATGTCACAATTTCGCTGTGATTTTTTTAATTTCGAGATCTTTATTAACGATGCTATTAATCGCAACTACGAATTAATGCAAAAAACATTGTTAATTTAATAAAATAAGTTAAGTTTTAGTGAGTCATGGTTCACAAAAATATTGTTAGTTAAATTTGACACTTCATTTTGAAAAAAATTTGTACTACACTACCCTTGGCAAGTTATTTCAAAAGATGGCGCATTTAATCAAGATTTAAAAATGGTGCAACACTAGCCACTTTTCTTACCATTAAAAAAAAATTTATTTATTAATCTAATTTTTTTCAAATTGAGCTCATTTCAAAAATAATAATTTATACTTTTTTGTATTAACAGATCCGGGTCTCGAGTGTGTGTAATGAACAAAAGTGATAGAATGAGATAGATAGTGACGCTGACAGTCTGTCTCACTCTAGAGCGAGACAGATTGATATTCGACTTTTAGAATGAGCGAGACGGATAGTGACGCTTGAGGGGTCGTCCGTTCACAACATTTAGTACGCATCGTTTCTTCGTCTACTACGCATCTCTCGTATTCGTGTAACCATCGTACTAACGACTTTGGCTTGTGTTACTTTGGACTTGATACTGTATCCGTACTGACGACTTTGGCTTGTGTTACTTTGGACTTGATACTGCATCCGTACTGACGACTTTGGCTTGTGTTACTTTGGACTTAATACTGCATTCGTACTGACGACATTGGCTTTGCTTTTCTGGACTTTGTGCTGTGAAAATAGTATGTGAACAACATGCCAGATCTGTACACAGTACAAGAATAAGCAAATATGCATCTTATCTACGGTGAATGCCGTTGTAATGCCTCTGCCGCAGCCAGATTGTATCGCGAGAGATACCCCAATGTGCAGCGTCACCCAGATTATCGCGTATTCCAAAATGTGCACGCGTCATTCTCGGAAGGACGATTGCCCAGTGTTCGTACGTCCGGTGGAAGACCGCAAAGAGACTATGACGACGTAGTTTTGAATGAAATTCAAAATGACCCCAGCACTTCAGTACGTGCGATAGAACTAGCAACGGGAGTACCGAAAAGTAACGCTCATCGAATTTTAAAACGATACGAATTTCATCCGTATCATGTGCAACGCGTCCAGAGTTTGTTACCACGAGATTACGCACCTAGAATTGATTTCTGCAGGACAATGTTAGCGAAAATTCGTGAAGATCCTGAATTCCTAAACAAAATTTTATGGACCGACGAATCTACATTTAAAAGAGACGGTTATTGAAACATACACAACCTTCATGAATGGCACGACGAAAATCCGCATTTAATGCGTGAAGACCGATCCCAATACCAATTCAAAGTAAACATGTGGACTGGAATTTTAAACGGACGAGTAATTGGACCATTTGAGCTAACTCAAAATTTAGATGGCGCCACCTATTTGCATTTTCTTCAAAACGTTTTGCCAAATTTGTTAGAAGACGCACCGCTCAGTATTTGCAGAGAAATGTGGTTTCAGCAAGATGGTTGTCCGGCACACTATGTTCGGGCTGTAAGGGATTATTTGAACACTGATTATCCTGACAGATGGATCGGACGCGGTGGCTCAATTTTATGTCCTCCTCGTTCCCCAGATCTAAATCCAGTTGATTTTTTTTTACTGGGGATGCATAAAAGAAAGAGTCTATTCGAAACCAATACAAAATCTATCAGAACTTCGCCAAAAAATTGATGCAGCGTCAAAAGAAATAAATTCAAGGAATTTGGCATGACTGGTGCAAAGGTCTTTTGTAAGGCGTTGCAGAGCCTGTATTCGTGCCGGAGGCAAACAATTCGAACATTTACTGTAGTTTAAGGAGAATAATTAAATAAAAAGTTTTACGACGGTTCGTTCATTGTTTTATTAAGTATTATTATGTTTTTTTACAATAAGATTGATTATTAACTGACTCAATTACCTCTTTACTGAAAATAATAATTTTATTTCAGACCAGAAACAAAAAATAATAAATTTTAGTAACAAAAATTCCTAATGTTGAGTTGTTCAATTTGAGCTCAATTTGAAAAAAATGAGAAATAAAAATTTTAATGGCAAGAAAAGTGGCTAGTGTTGCACCATTTTTAAATCTTAATTAAATGCGCCATCTTTTTAAATAACTTGCCAAAGGTAGTGTAGTACATTTTTTTTTCAAAATGAAGTGTCAAAGTTAACTAACAATATTTTTGTGAACCATGACTCACTAAAACTTAACTTATTTTATTAAATTAACAATGTTTTATGCATTAATTTGTAGTTGCGATTAATAGCATCGTTAATGAAGATCTTGAAATAAAAAAAATCACAGCAAAATTGTGACATCACAGGACTTGAAAATGCGACCAAGGGTGTCAAATTTCGACGTTTTTACAAAATTGTCCATTATCGCTGAACTGAGTGATATGGAATTTATATTTTATTTTTCCCAGAACTGGTGTAACTTGGCCATTCATCCGGTCCCAGATTATCGTTGAGTTTTGGGACATTCTGTATACAGCAATAACAAAAATCAATGAACTATGTTCTATAACTCCTATGTGGCTGACATTGTTCTAAGACATCGCGAACCTCGCATTTATATAAATCAAGGGATTTAATAAAATGTTTGTGAAGACATCCTACTGACTACTACCACAGGTACTACGCAGAATTTTTCAGCGTGCTTACAATGTACGTGCACATTATGCCGGTCGCAGGACGCAGCGGGCCGCAACGCAGCGCAAAATGCGTACTTAACACATTTTATGACGGGCTGGGGCCCGGGACGCAGCGCATTGACGAATTTTGAGTACAGTATACTGGCAGCGAAGTCTGTGAAATTCTACAATAAGGATTGCTCCGACGAAGAAATACCTTTTTTTACCAGTTGTGTACAGGACTGTATAAATTCACAGGGGTTCAACCGCCGGCTCAGATTAGACTCGAAGATAGCAAGGTTACACCGATTTGGGCAGAGCCGGGGCGATAATAAAACACTTATTTTGAGGAGAACGTTTTTTCACTTTTTCGATTTGCTTACCTGGCTCATGGCAATGCCGTATAGAGAGCCCCGCCCGTACGCCTCTTTCGGGCCGATCTTCCATTTCATTTTTACCTCTCTATACGGCTATTTTCCATAATTTTCCCCATTTTCCATGAGCCAGGTGAAGCAAAACGCGTTGTGTGAAATACTTTATTATCATAACCAGACATATAAACCCTTATATACTAAACATCTTATTCTATAGAAAAGTTATTTACATTTTAAGGTTCAACTTATATGAAACGTTGTACATTTTTACCACTGTTTTCGTAATAATTTCTTAACCATTTATTATATAACCTTAAGCGCTATACTACACGTTATGTACTACGTTTATTTATGTAAATCAAAAGAAGCTACGTTAAAATTAGCTTTAGTTAAAAATATATAATCAAAATAACCCGCACTTGATAAAACACCATTTTAACACTATTTTTCCACACTGATGCCATATAAATCTATACGTATAGTCACTGAGTGTTCACTATTATAGTTTTACGTACCGTTTTAATTACACGTTTATTGTTCACATTAAAATTCACTCATGTTTTTCGTTACGAGGCCGCTGTCCTTAACAAGTTGTAATACTTATGTTACATTAAGGAATAACGGAATGTACACCAAACCATTTTGCCGAGGCTCCTATTACCTACCTAGTTCTGACAACAACCATCCTCAAACAAGACATAGTAGTACAGGATCCCACGGCTCGATTCTGCAGATATCTGTTTTTTTGATAAAACTAATTTTAAATTAATGTTAAGAAGTATGCAACTGAAGGTAAGTCGTCAACTGATGCATGGAGATAAATCTGTAGATCATCAGCATACATATGAGAGCAGGAGGAGTTGTTTTTAGTGATGGAATTAATAAATATACTAAATAACAATACTGAGGAATTCCAGCTGTGATCGTAGACCACTCAGATGTGGCATCCTCCACTAATATAGGTACGTTGTAGAGTGTAGACGATTACACAAATACCCACGAAACCATTGAATTACAATAGGAGAAAAGCCGTATATAAAAAAACTAGCTTTTGCCCGCGGCTTCGCCCGCGTAGTATAGTGTTCTTAGAGAAAAAACTACTTCGGCGAATAACTCTCTATTTACAGCAATATACCTACTTCTGATAAAATATTGAAAATGTTTATAGGTTTACCCAATACAAATGGTTAAAAATGGGACCCTATCACCTCGACGCGACATGCGCGACCGCTTGATATACATTATATTATTATATCTATCGCGCTCGAGTATAAAAAGACTATTTAAAAAAACCGCATCAAAATCCGTTGCGTAGATTTAAAGATCTAAGCATACAATATAGGTACATAGGGACAGACAGATAAAGCGACGTGTTTTATACTACGTAGTGAATAATCATTTAATTTGCCATTCAAATATAATTTGACATTCCAACAAACCTGGCCAACTACCTCTATGGATATTCCATAAGAACTGCAGTACAGAATATTCGTTGAGCGAGCACCGAGTCGCGAGTGCCGCCGAGACATGTCCCTGCATTTTAAATCTGTAATATCTTCGAAAATATTCATTTAAATTACATGCTATAAAGGGCCATATTGATCTATATTAAATGCACAATGTATTTAAGGTACTAAATTGGATAAGGATTAATGCTGTATTGCTTAAAATCGCTTCGTAAATAAGCTATTAAATTAAAATCAAAGTAAAGGATAAAAAAATGGTTATTGTGGGTTATCCCGTAAGAGATAGATATATGCTATCGCGGACTTTTTTGTAGGCTTTTTTATGATGAACAAAACTGTAGTACATTATTTTGATCTATCTCATAGGGTTCAGCCACCGTTTGCAATGTAAGCGGAAAAAATGTAATTATTTACGACATCACATTAGAAACCTCAAAAATAACAGTATTTCTCCACTATTTAATTAATATTATTATACATATAAACCTTCCTCTTCAATCACTCTATCTATTAAAAAAAACCGCATCAAAAGCCGTTGCGTAGTTTTAAAGATTAAAGCATACATAGGGATATAGGGACAGAGAAAGCGACTTTGTTTTATACTATGTAGTGATAATAGTATACAACAGTTGCAGGAGAATATCGTGGTCGACAGTGTTAAATGCATTACTAAAGTCCAAGAGCGTTATAATACTAGTAATAATTAATTTTCCACTATCCATGGCACGACGGAAATCATCAGTTACCTTTAATAATGCTGTAGTTGTGCTATGGCCGGGTCGAAAACCAGATTGTAAGGGGTTAAAGAAAATTTTATTAATTAGAAACGCAACTACCTGTTGATGGATGAGGCGCTCCAAGACCATAGATATGGATGGCAAGATGGAAATTGACCGGTAGTCCCCACAGTATTACGATTTGGATTTTTTGGCAAAGGAACAACTTTGACCCTTTTCCTGGTCTCAGGAAACGTGCCTGTCGATAACGAAAAATTAAAATATGTCTTAAAATAGGGCAAACAATATCAATTATTGGAATAAGCATAGTGCGACTAAGTTCATCACTACCAACAGCATTGGAAGAAATAGACAACAATAGACACTTTGTTTAACCTCACTGAGAGTAACTGATCTGAAACAAAAAGGAGAATATTTTTGTCCACGCCGGACGTTGCAGCATTTTCTTACGATTCCCACCAAAGTTCTTTTGGCCGAGTCTCTTATCCTACCTATTCTCGATTACGCTGACGTTTTTGTGTTTCACCAACATCACAGAAGAGCAGCTTAATAAACTTGAGCGTCTCCAAAATCTTTGTATAAGGTTAACTTTTAATTTACGAAAGTATGACCACGTATCCGAATTTCGTGCAAACCTCAAGTGGCTCCCTATTCGTCTCCGGCGGAATGTATATATATTATCGCATTTATACGGTATCCTTTACGACCCCAACACACCACTCTATTTAAAAGAGAAGTTTGAATTTTTAGACGATAGCGTCAAATCGTTTCGGAATTCTAATATATCGCTAAAAATCCCTACGCGACACACGAAAATTTTCGATTTCTCCTTTGCAGCTCGAGCAACCAGTCTGTGGAACCGATTATCAACTGCAATAAGACGTTCTAAGAACATAAATATTTTCGAAAATGCAGTTAAAGTACCTACATTTTAGATGACCTTACAAACAAGTACTTAAAAGTATCAACTCTGCAATAATATTTTTATTGATAGATTGATAGAGCTATCAGTTATTTATAATTATTTATAAAAGTATATTGAATTTATATTAAGTTTGTGTACTTATTTTATTTTTAGTTTTGTATGTTATCAGGTAAGTTTATGTGTGAATTTCTAATATTTATTAATAGGTATATCACATAGGTATATGATATTCATTAATAAATTATAATATATATTATTATAAGTATATATTTATTTTTTGTCGTTATTACTTCCCTGAACGTTTATTTTAAGTCACCTACCTTTGTAAAGAGTTACTTATAAATCTTTTTCCAAATTGATTAAGGTTTGCTGGTAGAAATCGCTTGTAGCGATAAGACTGCCTTTTGTGCCTAGTTTTAGTAACTGTATTGTTTGATTTTACTTTTTGGTTCGCAATAAAGTGTTCATTAATTCATTCATACACTATGCGTCATTAATAAACACAAGCTAAACAAGTTATAAAAAAAGTTGGCGTCGATTTTTATGTTGGTGACTTTTATCAACGTACCTACTAAAAGACAGCTTTTGGCGTCAGAAAATTAAAAATCACCTAATTCCCCAAAAACGCAAAAGAACTAGCAAACGCTCCTCGGTTCACCGGACTAAATGGAGCAAATGCGCCAAGTTGACTGAGCTTGTATGTACAGCTGTATGTTTTGGTCTTTTTGTTTCAAAACAGTGAACTTTTTGTAACATGGTAGATGATAACCATGTGCTTCCATCATGTCACTATTTAAGGATATGTCATTGCATTTATAGTTTTTCTTTACGAAACAATAACACAAGTTCACACTTTTCACAAGATTCACTTTTAAAATCAGTAAATTGTCCACTCTCGTGGCACAAAATAGTCTTCATTTTCAAAAACCACTAATAAGAACAACGAACAATCCGTAATAAATAGGAAACGTATTCACTTTTCGTAAACGAGAAAAAGTGGCGTGTTCATCTTTTGTAAGCGAGAAAATACTTCTTATACGATACGTAAAACGTGGCAGCCCTTACGCTGAGAGGTGGCAACAATTTTTTTTTCAATTCGTGACATAATTTTATTTCAAGTGTCGTAAAGTTCATTAAAAAAACATATAGTTGCAAGTTATATTATCGAAATGATTATACTAAAGTTAATTACAGGTAATTGAATACTTTACGTAATCCATTGCATATTTTCGTAACATTCATTTGAAGTTAGTTTTATACAAAAAAAACAAATACCTGCAGAATCGAGCAGTGGGATCTTAGACTATAATAGACGGTCGGTTTTCGCCGCGCGGAAAAAAACGTGCGCCTTTTGGGTCAATACTCAATTCACACCGAAACGATACGATACGCGACGCGGTGCTGCATATTTAGGATGGCTATTCAACATTGAACTTTATTCATTACACAAGAAGTTAGTGAATAAAGATCAATATTGAATAGCTTTCTTAAAAACGCAGCGCCGCGTCACTTATCGTCGCGGTGTGAACTGACCCTTAGTCACCCGTGTAAACGTCCTCGTGTAAAACCCGTCATGTCAGAATTAATGACCTACTACTACTACTACCTACTATCTAGCCCAATATAATTGTTTCTAGAGCGTCATGTCAGAATTAATGACCTACTACTACTACTACCTACTACTACCTACTATCTAGCCCAATATAATTCTTTCTAGAGCGAAATGCGTAGTAAAAATAGGACGCACGTAGTGCGAGTAAGTCGAAAAGACTTATCAGCGAGTTCCCAGAACGTCATAAAAACTATGATAACCTCAGAACAATAAATTCGTTAGTGGAGGTGATAAGTGATAAGCGATGACATGTCACCAGATTACGCCTGGCGTGATGTCAGCCAGCTACTTGTTACAATCTTGCGAACATGTACCAATTATTATCTAGTAATTACTCGAAATGTGAAGTCATACTACAATAGATATCACTTGTTGGCCTCACAGAACCTCGGCTTGACACAACGGAATAATTAATAAGTGACGAATAAATAATCGACGCCTTTGTCGTCCGGCGGTTTAGAGCTTGGCTCTCTACTGCGGAGGTCGTGAGTTCGATCCCCGGGTTGTTACAACAAAAAATTATGTGTTCATATATGGTTAGGACAATGCAGGCTTATCGCATGTGACATGATTGTCTGACGAGAAAGATGATCAATGCGTCGAATGGGAATTTAATAAAAAGTCGGTTCTCACCTGTCCCACAAGATTACAAGAGCAAAAGAAGAGAAAGTGCTCTTATGCATTGCGCACACACTTAGGTACTATAAAAATAACTCCGTCCTAAAAACCGTCCTGTTTAACCTGTTCTGGTAGAAATTGCTGGGGTGGATTTTTTCGAAATGAAATTTCTTTAGTGACGCGACGTGAGACCGAATTTCAAGGTCGCGTTACGTTACGAGATGATTTTGGATATAACGCGATCTGTCCGAAGCTACTTATCGTCGTCTAAAAGTGTTAAGCTGTTAACTCCATTTTTATCAGTTTAAGTTTTTGGTAACGTTGGAAAGAGAAAAAAAGCCCTGCAATTGTAGAAAATGCTAAATCCATCAGACTAATACAAAACAACAAAAAACAAGCCCAATCATATCTGATAACTCCACTGTGTCAACTTTTCGCGCGTAAAAGTTGACAAATCCGCCATTTTGTTCGAACGCGCTTGCTAGGACAAGTTGTCCGCACTATCTTATTGGAAATGAAATACAAAACAAGGTTAATACGTCTGTTTTCGTACTATTTATGAAAGGTAAGTACCATAAAAAGTGTTTTTTACACATCAATCAGTTATACAATACGGTTTATGATAAGTAATAACTTTAATAACCTATTTGTAAATTGCTCCATTTGTTTACTGGAGCTAACAGATTTTCCTTTACGATAATGTTTGTAATTGCTTTAAATTATGGAGTTATCATTTCACTTCTGTTGAAAGAAAAGAGTTGTGGTGATTGCAAAATTATTATGCAATTTAATTAATATCTAGCAATATCCCGCCAAAACTACCCACAACCTGCAAGCAAATGTGTGAGTGCACGCATTACTTACATTGTTGCTCGTGTGGTGGTGGTGTTTACACGATATTGTTTCTGAGTGTATACATAAGCATTGTGGGAGGAGAGAGGTGCTTTACGCATGCTTATGCGTGCACTCACACATCTGCTTGCAGGTTGTAGGTATTTTTTCGCGATATTACTAGATATTAATTAAATTGTATGCTATGGATTTCCAAAAAGTAACGTCTGATTCTATTAACTATGCAAAATTATTATATCAACTGAAATAAAATTTAGTAAAGGCTTCTCGTCTCATTGAATTTTTACTCTCGTTTTCGCCAGATGCCTTAAGTCTATAGAAGACTTAAGCCTAGATAAAACTGCTAACCGATTAATTTATCCTTTGCGCCAGGATTGCATGCTAATATAGGTTTACTTTTATTGCAAATGGATAAAGGTAGAGGTAATGTTTTATTAAAGTACTCTAGAGGGAAACGCATAGCCCAAATGTGTAATAATGAAACTCCGCCTGATTTAAGTAACACTTCTTTCTTCAAGCATGGCTTATATTGTGAATTCTTATGCTTTTGAAGGTGCTGAAAATAGCTCTGACAGCTTGACCCTCTTAGATCTTGACACTGTCATTCCAAATGATAAAGAGGTTTTAACACCTACCAAATACAGTGACATTCAAGCAATAGGACATGGTCATACCCTAAGTAAAAGTAACACTGACAACCTCCCATTACATCCACCTCAAAGCTCGTCTAAACCATCTTCTTCAGTTGCAAATACCTATTATTTCCCAAGTGACGCCGTATCTGCTACTTCTTCTGACTTCCTTTTAATGCCTAGTAACCCCGGTGACGAAGTGTTTCAGTTAAATACAAACCGGCACGACGAGGATATTTTACAGTTTTCTACAGTGGATAATATTCAAACTCTCCAGACGTGAAACCTGGAAGAGATGGGTCTCACTGAAGTTGAGAACGTCGATATAGAAATTATCGACACCGACTGTTTACAGGACATCACTAATAACGAGCCTTTGGTGCGATATTCAAGTACAGATTCTGATGGAGAGTTTCCTATAAAAAGTAAAAACAGAAACACAAAAACTAAGGTTGATCGTAGAACATGGTTTGCGGAAAAAAACAGGAGCCTAAGGGAAAATGGTCAGAAATATTATGGAAGAGTAAAAATTGATTCGAAATGGACTTATGAAAAAGAAAAAGAACCACGAAATATGATAAAGCGATGCAAATGCAGAGTCAAAAAGTCTGAAGTGCAAAGAGATACAAGAAAAAACCAGAAGAGAAATTTTTACAAAGTTTTGGAAGACCTTGACGTGGGGAGAAAAGAAGGTATACGTTAACGAGCATGTGCAAAGTGTTCAAATAAAAAGACCAAGAGGCCGGAAGAATTCCGAAGAGTCAAGAAGAACTCAGTCTTTGGTATATTATTTAACAGGAGATGAAGATGTCAAGTTAAGAGTTTGCCAAACCATGTTTCTTAACACACTTAACATTGGAAGAATGACAGTGCATGATTGGAAGAATAACATGAAAACTGACAGGAAACCCCAACAACAACGTGTCGCATTGCAGAACGTTAATCCTCATGAAGAGAAGCAAAAAAACGTAACAGCATTCTTTGATCCTCTTCCAGTTATGGAATCACACTATTGCCGTTCATCTACGTCGAGAGTTTATCTATTACCTGATTGAGTGGCAGACCAAAAAGTCTCTTTATGATTTTTATAAATCAGACTGGTGTCGTACGCGTAACTCAGAACCATTATCAAGTACAGCGTTCTATAAAATTATGGAAGAAAGAAAAATTTCTTTATTTCGTCCGAAAAAGGACGAATGTGAAAAATGTGCTAATTACAAGCAAGGAAATGTCGAAGAAACCGAGTACCGCTTACACATGGAGAGAAAAGATGATGCTAGAAAAGAAAAAGCCAATGACAAAGATTCGGACAATTGTGTTGCCTTTTCCGTCGATACACAGGCAGTTTTGCTTTGTCCTGTGTCAAAAGTAAGCATTTTGTACTATAAGACAAAGTTACAGGTCCACAATTTGTGCTTTAAAAATTTAAAAAGCAAGGACGCCTACTCCTATTTGTGGAATGAGTGTGAGGGTGGCATGAATGCTGAAAAATTTGCTTCCGGGTGGATTTTTTAGAAAAAAACGTTATACCAAATTTGCCAACTGGATGTAATCGAATTATATTTTATTCTGATGGCTGTGGGTACCAGAACTTTAGTTATAGTACCAGGCTTTGGTTAAAATATTATAAGTTAATCAGCAAAAAAAAGTTTTTCTGAAAATTTATTTCGTAAAGTAAGTTATAAAAATATTGTTTTTAAGTAAAATTTGTTATACCAAAGTAATTTAATTAGACTGTTGTAAAAAATAAAAAATGATAACTCCGTATCTGGGTTGCTCTCCATGGTATTATTATAAAAATAAATTGTTATAACTCCTTATTTTATCGATAACTTTATCAAAATACAAGTCAGCATGTTGTTTGTAATTAAAATAATTAATACAAATTATTCCCCGCCAACGGTATTTTCAGTTTTTCACTTTACTGCCTACTGTTAAAATAGGAATGTTTTGTCTCCTGAAAATGTGTACTTTTGGAGTTAGCAGGTTAACACTTTTAGACGACGTTATACTTCTTACATAACAACTTATATGTCTAAAGTACCTCTCAAATCTCAATACACAGTTGGTGTTATGTGTATAAATTTTAATTTTTAAGTATTCAATTTTGAAGTGATTTACTTTAGGCGCGATGAGAGTATTTTCACTTCTGCTAAGTGTACTCTATACACGTCATATTTTTTCAAAGGAAAAAGAATCTTATGCAACATAAAGTATGTTAACACGTCACGCGGAAGATCCATCGCGACGAGAAAGAAACGCTGAACGATCGATGCATTTACTAAAACGTAAAAAAAAACCAAACAGAATAAAACTGTAAAGAGCTGATGAATTGATAATAACTATATGCTTAGGTAGTAAACCTTCAGTTAGAGATAAGATAATAACCCGGATCAAAACTCGACTCATCTACAATTGCTCCTCCACATCCGGTTTTACGCAAAACCTAATTAACATTAGTTCAGACTATGATAACCTATTGGTTGTAAAACTGACGCGTTATAAATGGTACACATAAATTAGCCTTCCACACTTTATTAGCGGACCTTTATAAAGGACGATGGGCAAAAATGTATGGAACGTGGGACCACCATCCAAATTTTAATAGCAATAAGATAATATTATAATATATTATTTATTAGCCGTTGGATAGGGTATTAAAAGGTAAATTCAATTAAAATGCAGTTTATTGTTATACTAGCTGGCCCGACACACGTTGTGCTCTGAACTGGAAATTCGAATAAATAAATAACAACACCAACATCCACTTTTCATTTATATAGGGGCCACAAACACATTTCAGTCACAGTATTGGTTGCCGTGAGCAAAAGCTATAGCGTAACTTTCGCCACCTTTTCGGCACTTTGTGTGAGTCGCCTCGTAGCGGCAGAAAAAATATCGAAAACCCTCATAAAAACGTAATTCTAAGCTACTTTAATAATGAGAACGGAAGTTTTACCAAGATGTTTTTAAATATTATGTTTTAAGAGCGTTGATACCTCGCGAGTGAAGTCAAATTTCACGCACACCATCGCAGCAAACGGCTTTTCGTCGTGACACGCTCGGCTCACGCACACAATGGTACTCGCCGGGCTAATAATATAGTTAAGTAAAACGCATTGATTGTCAGTTTAGACATATTTTGTACGCATAAACGCGAATGGCATATAATAATTTGACGTACATTTGACAGAACAAATCTTCATACAAGAAAGAGTTACGCCATCTTGATTTCACCATACCTCAAATGTCAAAATGGCCCCAAACAACCCCAAAAGTGGGGCCATTTAAGTGGGGACAGTTTTTGCCTCGACATGCCTCGTCTTACGTCTATAATATATATGTCTATGGTTTTAATGCGATTTTTGAAATTGTGAACACTTTTTCAAAACTATCAAGATTTGAGAAGTGTTCATAATTTCAATTACTTAAGTTTGTGGTTTACTTAAATTTTAAATTTCAGTTGGGCCAATAACAAAGGTGTCGACATAGCTGATCGCCACTAACATCTACACCTACATCACAGTATACTCGTACTGTGCTGTGCCTACATTTACACCTAGCAAAGCAAAATCAACCTTACCTACCCACAGTCCATTGTAGGTGACAATTTAATCATTTTTAGTATTTTCCTTGCAATTTTTCTCATCGCATAAACCTTTCCTGAACTATCAAAATTAAGTAAGTATTTCCAAATCAAAATTGACCAAATCGGTGCAGCCGCTCTCGAGTTACAGCGAGACAAAGAAAATGCAATTCATTTTTTGGTTTCCATACCCAAAGGGTAAAAGCGGGACCCTATTACTAAGACTTTGCTGTTCGTCTGTCTGTCTGTCACCAGTGTCACCAGGCCTATGAATCGCGATAACTAGGCAGTTTTTACAAATGATGTATTTGGGTTGCCGATACAACATTAGATACCTACCTACTAAAATCAAAAGAAAATATCTACATATTATGTGGATATTTTTTTGCCGTTTTGTACGGAACCCTTCGTTCGCGATTCCGACTCGCACCTGGCCGGTTTTTATGTGTAAGATTGAAGAAGATATTATGTCTATGTACTTGTAAGTATGTTAAAAATAACACACTGTATTGAAATAAGTAAATAATAATGTTTAAAAGCAAAATTAAGTTTCCCTCGACAACTTAGTCTCTCAGTACCAGGGCAAGGGCAGGGCAGAGGGTGCAAGGGGTGCGGTGCACGCGGGCGCGGAGCGCCCGGGGGCGCCTGTCGAGAGCTGAATTTTTGGATATTTTTTTGAACTTAATGCCATTGCATAGTTTTATATATACTTTCGACAAAATATATGTATGCGCAATCGTCCTATCTCCTACTGCGTGTCGTAGTGTTTCACTCCGCGTTTCGTGCCGTCTCGCTCATCGTGTGTAGTGATCCGCTCACTCCACGATCGTGCCGACTCGCTCTAAACGTGTTGCAGTGTCTCACTCCACGTTCGTACCGACCCGCTCTAGTGCAGTGCCTATAGACTCCTAATAGCGACCGTAAATTCACACCTTATTCATTATAATAAGTTGTGGATTTGCGCCTTGCTGGGGAGTTGCCCTGCTCTTGGCCTCCCGTTGAGTTTCGGCTCAGCGTTGGGTCACGAGGAGACAGCCCCCCTATGTGTGTGTATCGTCTCCGTGTATGTACACTTAGTGTATCGTCCGTCCACGTATAGTGTGAGCATTGAGTTATAATGTACTACGTACTAGAGAAGCTATCTCAAACAAAAGATAGCGCGCGCACTTGATGACGGCGGGGTATGCGCGGGACAAGCGGGGGGTGTTATGTTCTAACGTAAACATGGCCGCCGCCGCGGTGACGCGTTGCAATTGAAAAATTATAATTAAATTAAGCGTGTTTTAAAGATAATAAATGAACTTACTGGTGAAAAGTCACACCTTGACTTTTACTTATGTTTCTGGAGTTGTTTGAACAGTATCTCAATGCACACGAAGGCATAATTTAAAAAACAAAACTTCACTCAAACGTGTCACGTTGCAGCAAGCGCTCGGCACAGACTAAGTGAGTTGGAGTGCGCGCGCTCTAATTAGTGTTACAAACAATCGAGTTGAGGCGTCTTCTCTAGTACGTAGTACATTATAACTCAATGAGTGTGAGCACCTTTTTGTGTTGTGATACGTACACCTGTTGCCGTTCAGTGTTGACTGTTTGTGTGACTCGTGTGTTTTTATGTTGTGTTACCAAGTGCAAACATGACGGACTATGATCCGTGGCTACCACGCCACGACCACCTAAACTCTCGTGCGGACTCCGAGATTACGTACAGCCCGGCCTCATCGAGGTCCAGCTCACGTTCGATCTCGGACCCCACGCACCACCACCCGCTCGCCGAGCCTAGCTTGTGCGGACAGGACACCGCTCGCCCCGGGTCGCCCTCGGTATTCTCGCGGGGGTGTACTGGTACACCAGCCCACAACCAGACACCCAACGACCTCCCGCTCCGGCGTCGGTGACCACTACTAAAGCGTCACCGCCCCCTAACAAGTCTCGCTACCCACCCTTGGTCGTCGAGAAGATCGACGACTGGGTGCGCCACTTCCGCCGTCTCCGTGACATCCTGGGGCAATCACCCTTCGCCAAACAAAACGGTTCTGGCATTCGCTTCATGCCCCGAAGCGAACACGAATATAGGACCGTCAAAAAATACCTCACGGACCTGGAGCAGCAGGGACAAGCCTCCTGGTTCTCGTTCTCATTACCACAAGATAGGGCAATCAAGGTAGGTATTAGGGGCCTACCTTCTTCCACAGACACCGATGACATCAAGGCCGGACTCGCCGAACTGGGATACGTGGTGGAATACGTGTCCGAAGTTCCGGCGAGGTCTGAACCCGGTGGGAGCATTTATTTCGCCCGCATAGTCAGGGCCCCAGAAGTCGTCCCCGGCATATATAAGGTCACTGAACTTTTGTATATGCCGGGAATTTGCATCGAAGCATGGCAGGGCCGCAGCGGCCCCGCCCAATGCCACCGATGCTTTCGCTTCCAGCACTCGAGCCACAACTGCCACCATAAGGTAGTCTGTGTCCGGTGTGCCGGAGAACACTCCTTGCGGGAATGCTCCCGCCCCCCCACTGAGACGCCTACCTGCGTTAACTGTAAGGGGGCGCACCCTGCAAACAGCAGGAAATGCCCATCCTTTATAAAGGCAGCTCGGAAGGTGCGACCAGACCACGCCCGCTCTTCCCCCCCTGCGCAAACTCTGCCCCGACTCCCCCCGAACAGGAGGCCCCACCGCCCCCGCCAACTTCAACTTCACTGATGGCGGAGGCTAACGACTACTCTCCCAAACAAGTCGCCCCCCCGGCTCCCGACTCTTCCGCGCGGAAGATAAAGAAGCCGAGAACCAGGAGGAGAGATGCTGCATCCCCTGTGGCCACCCCCTGTGTTGCCGCCTCTCCCACAACCAGCAATCAAGTAGAGCTGGAGCCGCCCACACTCGCTCCTCTGCAGCCTGACCACACGCAGGACACCCGGCGCCCGCAGCGCCCCCCGCGCTCCTCGCGCACACCCAGCGCCACCTCCGCGGCCATCACAGCCGTGGAAGCAGCCATAGTCCCGGGGCCCGCAAATCCCGCGGTTGCTCCGCACCTACAGTCCCTGCTACCCACTCCGCTACCTCAAGAGTTGGTGCAAGACGAGGCCCCCACACCCACTGCAGAGATGCTGCAGACCCTCTTCTCCCTGGTCATGGACCTTGTTCATAAGGTTCAAGCCGGGGAGGAAATTCTCCCGCTCATTATTCAGGCCCTCCTAAAAGGCGCCCCCACCATCGCAGCCTTAATTAAAACTTGGCTCCCCAGACCCTAGCTCGGACCCGCGCCTAGATATCTCCGGCATCCAGAAGCTCCTATCAGAGGAGCCGTCTGTGACTGCCGGAGATCTACGCGTCCCGGGCTTCGGGACCTTTGCGTGCCCCCCCCCCCACATTTTGAATGTGAATAATTTTTTATCTCTAGTTGCAGGATCACCGAACCTCTGAGCGAGCGGAAGCCACGCGCCCGGTCAAATCACCGACCCGCTGCTGTGGCAGGCCCGCTCGCCAAACGGCACCCGCCCTGCTGACACCGGACTCAGGGAGCATGCCCCCCTCACCCCCCGCGTCGGCTATAAAAACCGGCGCAACCACCGTCAGTGCGCCCGGAGTATGACATGGGGCAGCCCTATTGCCCCACATGTCAGCCCCGTGGTAGCTTTTCCCCCCCGACATCAAAAGTCTGGGGCCCGAGAACAACTTTCCCCCCATTCCTATCCCAGGTCGCTCGCTTCCACGGTCCGGCAAACGCGGCGCGTGAGGGAGTGGACCCATACACGTTTCCCGGCCTCCGGGTCGGGACCCCCACGCGCCGTTTGGAGCCGACCGCCGGTCCTGGTCGTGCCTGGTTTTGGCAATCGTCACTCCCATCGTACTTTTGCTCCCCCACGGGTTTCCCCCGCGTTCTGCCGCTAGGGGTCTTCCCTAAAACTGACTCTTTGCGCCCAGTACTCGTACTGGGCGCGTCATTCCACCCCAATTAGAAGGGCTTAGCCCCTGGTTTGGTTCCCCGCCCAAGGCCCTTTTCAGGGGCCCGGCGTGCGAGAAGAGTCTCCCCTTCTCCGGTGTATGCGCAAGCAAAAAAAAAATAGTCATCAACAATAATATTTTTTTTACTTTTATTACGCTTTCGGCGCTTGTCATGTAACCGCATTACTACACTAGGTACAATAATAACAATTTTATTTAATACAACACGCGCGCAGCAAAATCTTTAATCCAAAGAGAGTGCCTGTGCGTCTGTCATAGGCGAATAATTGCGCCCTTTGACATTGCCGCCCGGTCGCCCGCACTTGAAGAAAAATGATCTCTAAGTAATAAGATAATAAAGTGTTAGTTCATTCATTTGAAATGGGCGCGAGGCGCGGCACCTGTACGTCTGTTGCGTCCTTTGACATAGCCGCCCGGGCGCTCGCACTTAAAGAGAAATGATCTCCAAATCACTACAATTAGGTGTAAGTTCATTTGAACTTACAGCGCGGCGCCTATGTAAGTGTCGGTCAGTGATTGATCTGATTTCTTCTTTTTAAGCAATTGAATTCGTTAGCTCATTTCATTTGCGACAACCGGCGAATTAGCACGGAAGTCTTCAGAGAAAAAATATATTAAAGGTAAGTCAATTTTATTTTTTAAGTGTTAGTGTTAGAACTTAGAGTCTGATACATTACAATCATTATCATCACATCCAATGACGTCTTCACCATTAGGGCACACGGAGCCTGTGCCCAGGGCCCCTATTCTCAGGGGCCTCGACGGACCAATAATGTCAAAGAGTCCGAGTCATGACTGTTTTGTTTATTTGTTTAATAATAATTGCAAAAATACAAATTTAAGAATCAGCAACATTAAGATGTTGCTGATTGATAAAAAAACTACTTACTTTATTTAGAATAAAGAAAGAAAAATTTAATACTTAATTGAAATTTGATTTTATTGTAGATGGCCGAATTAGGGGATAAAAAGAAACCATCGGGTGCTCAAAATAGAAAAAGGAAATTGGAGAAAGAAGAAAAAATCAAAAAGCTAACTTCTCCGATTGACTCTTTCTTTCGACCTGGTAAGTTCAGTCAGTTGGTACCATAAATAAAACATTTGAAGTGGCATAAATTAGTGACAGAAGTCGCTGGTGTATCCTGCCTGGGTTCGAACTTAGATCCCTACGTTTCTACCTACTTATTATTTATTTTTTATAATTTAAAATTTATTATTATATATATTTATTTATATTTTTTGTATAAGTTAGCTGTAACTGTATACCTAAAGAGTCTTAAATAAAGTAGGTTTTTATGATTATGACAATATGTAATTAATTGTTTTTTGCGGATTGCGCACCGGAAGGCGCAATGGTTAGTAACTAACACTCACTCTTCTGCTAAAGGTCTCGGGTTCGAATCCCGGCCGGTGCAATATTTGTTTAAATACATACCTTCTCAGTCTCAGACCTTGTGTTAAATTTTTGTATTGTGTGATATGTTCAACGCGCGTTCCAATCGTGGAGATTATGGCAATAAATAACCCCATAGTTTTGGACTATGGGGTTATTTATCGCCTTTAGCTCATGTCTAACAGTGGAATGGACTGTCTGTACTTATAGCTGTACTTATATGGCTTGTGTGTTTGTCATTTGTTTTTGGGGAATATGAATTGTGTTTTTTCATGAAATAGCCGCAGGCGAGATCCACCAATCGCAACTAAAATAATTTAATTTTTTACAGTCTTACTGTTTACGCATAGAGCGTGCGTAAGCGCCTCGGCAATTCCACACTGAGCGCGCTCGCCCGGACTAACGGATTAGACTATGCCCGATTGCCCTTAACTTTAAGGCGCTCTTTTTAATGTCCTAAAATATTATCGCGGTCCTGTTACCACACTTGGTTACACAAATTGTTGACTATCTTATGTTTTTTTCGGTACATGTTCGTCAACATCCACCCGACAGTTAGAAGAGACACTCAACTTGGAAGAGAAAACTTCTAGGAGTATTTCACAAGTTCCAGCTCATACTAGTACCAGTACCTCGCCTGGCTCGCTTACTCCAAGTGAACCAATTCCAATTGTTAACTAACCAGCAACAGAACCAGATATACGATTTTGTGAAAATGTCGCGAATGATCCTGCTCTCTGGCCGCAAGTAATACCCAAAAAATTAAGTCTATTTTTAACAGAACATGGACCGATTCAGATATAAAAAAACAACTATCCTTCAGATAGTAACATGAGGTCATTTTCAGATACATATTACATTAAAAAGTTACAAAACAACGAAATTATTCATCGAGTTTGGCTTGTATATTCCACATCCACTGATTCTGTATTTTGTTTTCACTGTAAGCTTTTTAATAATAATGTCACTGCATTTAATGCTCCCACTGGTTACAAAGACTGGGGGCATTTGACGACATGAAAAAAGTTCAGGGCACATATGTTCTTTAAAAAAATATTTGGATCTAAAAATCACTTATTGAAAGGGCAAACAGTAGACTCGGTAAATCAAACTGAAATAGACCGCGAAAGAAAGAGGTGGACGGCAGTTTTTGAAAGGATAATCGAAATTATAAAATTTTTGGCAGGTCAAAATATAGCATTTAGGGGCACAACCGAGAAGTTGTATGACCCAAATAATGGTAATTTTTTAAAGTTGGTGGAGAGTATCTCTAATTTTGATAATACACTATCAGAACACATTGCTCGAATTCAAAGAGCTCAGCATCGCATGCCACATTATCTTGGTCATAACATTGAAAATGAACTTATTAGTATAATTGCTGAAAAAATTAAAACGACTATAATTAGTCTTCTGAAGCAATGTAAATACTACTCTGTAATTCTAGATTGCACACCTGATATTTCACACCAAGAACAACTTACTGTTATTGTGAGGTTTATTTATTTAAATCCATCGACAAAACGCGCTGAGGTACGAGAACATTTTTTGGATTTTTTACCTGTAACTGATACTACCGGACAAGGGTTGGCGACATATTTGTTAGATTTCTTAAAATCATGTGACATTGAATTAGATGATTTGCGGGGCCAAGGATATGATAATGGGGCCAATATGAGGGGGAAAAATAATGCCCTCCAAAAAAAAAAATTGGACATGAATCCTCGTGCTTTTTACGTACCGTGTGCTGCTCACTTCCTTAATTTAGTAGTAAATGATGCCGCTAAAAGCTCATTGGAAATTACAAACTTTTTCTGTATTGTCCAAGAAATCTAGGCATTTTTTTTCAGCATCCACGTCACGCTGAGATGTAATTATGGAACAGATTCCTACTTTGACATTAAAACCTCTTTCAAATACGCGTTGGGAAAGTAGATTTGATGCTCTTAGTGCTCTCCGTTTTAACATGGATAAAATTTACGATGCATTATACTATATTTTTACAAATAACAAGTATGACAACGACACAAAAAACATAGCGAGTTCATTAATAGCCAAATTAAAGTCTTATAGATTTATATGTTCAGAAGTTATATGATACAGTATTTTACTAAAGATTAATATTGTAAGCAAAAATTTGCAAAAATCGGACGTAATTATTTCAGAAGCTACTAAAATGATTCATCTGGTTAAAAAAGATTTGGCGAAATACCGCACCGATAGCGCGTTTGAACAGTTGTTATCTGATGCAAAATTAATTGCTGAAGAATTAGAATGCGAAACAGAATTCAAAGAAACCGCTCGTCCACGTCCCCGAAAAAGACATTTTGATTACGAGACATTTTAGACCCAACCAACAAATTTAAAGTATGTTTTTATTTTTTTCTACTGGACACTGCTATCTCGAAATTAAATGAGAGATTCGATTTGCTGACTGAACACAATTCAGATTTTTCACTCTTCCAAAACATTGAATGCTGGAATAAATTAGAGATGCATGAAAAAAAATCTCAGTGTAATCGGCTCCAAGAAAAACTAACATTTAAAAATAGATTTAATATTAACGGGGAGGATTTATATAATGAATTAGAATTGTTGCCAATATTTTTTCCCAATGTATCAACAAGTACTCCCACTGATATTTTAAGCTATATATATTCTAATAATTTAATTTCCTCATTTCCTAATATCTCAACAGCTCTGCGTATATATTTAACACTGCCTGTTACAGTAGCAGAAGGTGAAAGATCCTTTCCAAATTAAAATTATAAAAAATTATCTTCGTTCAACCATGACCCAAGACAGACTGACAAATCTAGCCATTATAAGTATAGAATCCAAAATTGATGTAAAAATAAATGATTTAATTAAAATATTTGCCAATTCAAAAGCAAGAAAAATTGAGTTTGTTTGATGTATGCGTATGTATATTGTACATGTAATAAATAGATATTTAGAAATCGAAGTTTTAAGTTTAATTTTGTGTTTTAGAGTAATAAATAAATAAATTATCAAAATTACGCGTATTGTGTTTTCTTGGTTGACTAGGACCCTTTTCATACTGCAGTGTGTCGTCGGTCGCGTCACGCTGCAGTGTAAAAAAACGAGGGCGCAGGCTGTCCCGCACCCCGGCGCAGAATAGACTTAAGACGGCCCTGCTCAGTACTTTTCCATTTTGTGGGTAGATTGAAAATCCATCGGTTTGCGATAAGGTAGATACAGTCACGAATAATAACTTTTAATGCATTTTCTAATTATGTAAAATATTAGTATCTTGGATGGTTTTAAAATCAAGTAACAAAGAAAAAGTTTGTATGAAAATATCTCAAAAACGACTTGGGTCTTGTGTTTTTACCCGACTACGGCGAAGCCAAAAGGAAGGGTAATGATTTTGGCAGTCTATGTATGTATGTTTGTTCCCTCGTAGCGTCTAAACTACTGGTACGATTTTAATAAATGAGGTGTCAATAGATTCGTAATGATGCCGCGGGTAACATAGGCTATATAATTTTTTTCAAAATTATGTATTTCGAAAATTAAACCTCAGATTCTAACATCTAAACAAATTAAATCGAGATAATTATCACATGTTTGGTATCAAAAGAAAGGTCTTGGCAAGCACACTACAAATATTTACATAATTTGTATATATATTATATTATATCATATTGTTTACCTAAGTCAAAATATATTTTGACTTAGGTAATAAATACAATTCGTACAATATTTGTCCAATTTTCTAACATTATGTATAATTAGACTATAAATATATAATTTATAAGTATATTATGTTCCTTCATAACATTATATTTTATTTTATAAATATAATTTTTTACAGGCAATACATAACAAATTAGAAAAAATAAAAAACACCTATATTGTCAAGCAGTGACCGAGCTGATGATGATGAATTATAGCTAAGACCACTCTTAATTATGTCAGCTTTCAAACAAAAAAAAATTGATCAAAATCAGTTAATTAGTTCATCCGATTTTAATAAGAAAATGAAGGTGAAATCAATTACTAGCACTTTTGTTACTCACTCGGTCGATAGATGTCACTATACGAGTCTTTTTTTCTAAATCGCGGTATCGTTGTGTTTAGAAGTTTATGATAATATTATAATATGCAACTACAATTATTGTTTATGATCATACGATTAAAAGTGAATAAGTGATATGATTGCATTGGTGAAATGAATGAATGTTAAATTCGTTTATTTAATATAAATTTTATATAGTTATATTTTATAAATCGTTCTTTGAGTTCGAATTAAGTCGTCATTTACTGTGTATGCTATGGGTTAGTTCATTTTAATTTCAGTTTTTCAGTTACTTTATTACCTTTAAGGTCCTTTAATAAATAATATTAATTATTGTTTCCTCGTGATACGGTAATTACTTGATTTAAATTGTAAATAATATACGTGTAGTTTTGTATTAGATTAAAGTTATTGTTATAGTATAAATTGTAACGTCTTGTACATTTAGGTATAGTCTTTAATTTAGTTTAGTAGGTAAGTTATTTAGTGTATAAAAGTATTTACTATAGTTATGTTAGATACGAAAAAATATTAAATAAAAAATAAGTTTAAAAAATTATAACCCGACTACGTAAAAAAAGGGGTCTAAAAAGGCCGAAACAAGAAAATAATTCAAATAGAAATCCAGAAATGCATAGTTACAAAAATGGTCAAGGTAGAGCCGTGGTCGCACACACTAATGGCGTCATCTAAGCGTCATTTCACACTTCACACCGAGATGCGTGACGTCTAGGTATAAACTGAAACTGCGTATATCGTCATGTACACATGCATATCCCAAGACAGTTACAGACGGCTGCGTTTTGACATCGACTGTTCCGAACAGTAGGTGCGACCATTTTTGTAACTATGCATTTCTGGATTTCTATTTGAATTATTTCTTGTTTCGGCCTTTTTAGACCCCTTTTTTTACGTAGTCGGGTTATAGTTTTTTAAACTTATTTTTTTTTTAGAGATAACAATAATTTTATATAATGGTTAACGTAATAAGACTGTTAGGAAATAGACTAGGAACAGATTATACAGCGGGTAGTTACGGTGTGATCATCCGATCCGTGATGTGGGGATCCATCCACGGACCTAACGTAGCGTAATGCGGGCGAAGCCGTTGGCAAAGCGAGGTGCAAGTAGATGACCAATAATATTTTTGAAATAATATAATTAAATGTTTACTATTTCATTATAACCTTTGACCGTTTGTCTGTACCTCGTATACGAAAATTGAAGGTAGTTTGAAAAATTTTTGACAAAGCACTTTACTTTGTTGTATTTAAAGTTATGTTGAGTTGTGCTCTTATATATTGTGCACGGTCAACTAGAAAGTTCTTTTACGGTCCGTCGTTGATTGAAGTTGGTTTGCGAAGAATCATTTTTTTTTATAAAGACTTTGTTAACTTGAAATGGACATTGTTGAAGGGAAACTTATATTCACTCCGGCGAACGAAAATCAAACGACCAACACTGCGGTAAGTTTTTCAATTATTTTGTTTTCATCTAGATTCTAGATCATGTCCTGCGACTGCAACTCAATTGGCGTTAATTTGTTACTTTCACACTGAATTGAATTTGATAGATCACATTACTTCTTGGAGACATGCCTTATACCTACTCCAGTTACCAAAAGCGTACACTACCTACAATTATTACAAGTTAAAGTAAGGTTATTGTGAGGTTAAAGTGAGGTTATTGTATCAAACAATCCCTTTTTTGGGTTCCGTAATACATAAGGAAACCTTATAGTTTCGCTCTGTCCGTCCGTCCTGTCTGTCTTTTCGCGCTTCTAGCTTCTGTAATTATGAATATAAATTGATGAAATTTCATATGGTTATAGATTATGTATAGATCTCGCTTTTGGCATCTTAAAATAATAATAATTTTATATTTTAGAAAAAATATTTTTCATCCATACATGTGAAGTGGGGATGAAAAATATTTTTTCATTCAATCCCATCGTGTAGGATATCGTTGAATAGGTATTCTAAAATAAAGGCAAGGTTTAATACATGATTTTTTTACAAAGTCGACCATTTTCGACTAATCGGCCTCCAAAGTGGTTTGTAAGTTGGTCCCCCTAGCATTTCTAAACTATAGGAAATATACACTTGGCAGTTTCCGTGCTGATAGATTATGCTAAAAACTTGCTAATACGTGGCGATAGTTACGGAACCCTCCTAGACATGTCCTGACATGCTCTTGGTTAGGTTTTGCTTTTTTAACTTGTGTTTAAGAAGGGCGCTGCACGGTGGAGCTGGGTGCACCGTGCCAAGCGCCATTTTGAACATTTCCAAGATTTGAATTAAGAAGTAACTTGGGAGTTGCGATCTGTTATTATTTTTCGCATCGCTTAAATTAGGTTAATTACAGACGTCTATTACCTATACTTGCCAAGGTAGACATGTAAGAAAAAATAACTAAATTAGATGCGGCACCGACGACGCCATGCGACCACTACAGGTCTAAAATGGCCACACTATGTGGATCGTACTATAAAACATCGACTATTTAAATATTATATATAATAAAGATAGAAGGAAAAATATCAATATCTTAATTTGTGTAATTTTACTTGTTGTAGGAGAGTTTTTCACTAGCGGACAATATGGGCAGGCACGGAGAACCGCAAGTGACATTCTCCCCACTGGCAACCCCCTTCCAGAGCCGCGCCGGCAACGACCTGCTGACCATGGGGCAGGAACCCCGCGCCGCTGATACAGGTATTATAATATTATCATGTTACTAATCCTAATTTCTTCTAATATAATATTATATACCACAAATACTATTAAATGAAAAAGGTCCAAGCCTTTTACGTAAAAAGTTTTGAGATATCGTAGAAACCGAGTCTAATTTATTTTAGTCCCTAATTATTAGTTATTCATTCAAATTTTGTGACTGTATGTGGATCATTTTATTTTTTGAGTAATTATCATAGTGACTTGGCAATGAGCACTATAAATTTATCCATAATATTAAGGTTACCGGTGACTACTTACGTCAAAATGTGCTATTAATTAAAATCGCAGTCATTATTTGTGTTTATTAAATTAGTATAACGTTTAAATAATAGTCAAATAAATAAAACTAAATCATTAATTTAAATCTCAGTCGTAACTTTTATTTACCCGACTACGGCGAAGTCAAACTACTGAACGAACGAATAAATTATAATGAATGATGTGTTAATAGATTCGTAATAATGGCCTGCTAATATAAGTTATTATATAATTTGCGTAGTTAGGTGATAGTTTTTAACTTTTTGATTACATACTATTTACTCCCATTTTGCTGAAAACGCAAAATGTTCAGTAACTTTTGTTGTTCTGTGTACGCTCACGTACTTTCGGTGTGCCACTTTCGAACTTTATTGACATGGTAAGAGGGTATCGAAATTTTTTCTGGGCTTATCGGCTATTGTACAATGCACAAGGGTCTATTCTACCCTCTTTACATTATATTATGAACAGCAGTCTATGGTATTTGTTTTTGTTTGTGCTCATTACATTTTAATATCACAGTTTGACGTAAGTAATATAAGTATGGTATGGTAACCATATTATAGATAAATTGATAGTGCTCATTGCCAAGTCACTATAATAATTATTTAAAAAATAAAATATCCACCTACAGTCACAAAATTTGAATGGAGTTTTGCTGTTTTGAGTTTAATGGGTGACGTTGTGGAATTCGTATTTCCTCATAAATTTGTGTTATTTCGGTTCTTAATGTGTAATATTGGTAGAATATTAACCATTAAATATTCGTTAACGTGCACAAGTGTGGGCAAGTGGTACAACTTCTAAAAACGTGTTTTTTTGTGTTTCCCGCCAAAACTCCCTAGGAACTTACAGTAAAGCTTCTACCACTTTACTGATTCGACTGACATGACTCATGGACTGTACTTACTATATATTTGGACTAGACTTTAGACTTGACGATAAAAATTGAAACGAAAGTTATTATTTCCCGCCTTTTTAACTTGACACTGGCAAATGTTTATAAGCCGATGCCATATTATATAAATTAAAAAAAAAAATTGAATGAATAATTAGGGACTAACCTAAATTAGACTCGGTTTCTATGACATCTCAAAACATTTTACGTGAAAAAGGCTTGGACCTTTTTCATTTAATGGTTTTTGTGGGATATCATTTCTTTTTGTAGATAGGTTAGGTCTATTTTGGTTAATCACTACATATTGTAAAACAAAGCCCTCCGTCGTTTTTGTATGTTTGCAATAAACTCAAAAATTACTTCACAAATTTTCATGCGGTTTTCGCCAATAGGTATTAGGTAGAGTATTTCTTGAGGAAGGTTTAGTTAGGTGTATAATTTGTTAAGTTTTTATATATTTCTACTCGCGGGTGAAGCCGCGAGCAAATTGTGGTTTGTTGTATTCAGCATATTTTAGTATTGACATGAATATTGTACTTGCAAGTCTATAACGCACTTGTTTTTGTATCTCCTCCATAAATAAAACGATTACCGGCCGCTCGTGGACATCCGCAACACTAGAGGAGCTACAAGTGCGCTTCCGGTGTTTTAACACCACCTGCCCCTTGGGCCACCGATACTCTCCTCGTGCGGCGAAACTCAACGCATCCTCCATGCGGTTTGCCTCATGTTTGGGGTTTGAAAAACCGTGAACGCACTTATAACTCCTCTGGTGACGCGGATGTCCATGAGCGGTGGTAATCGTTTTAATATTATTCTGGAATATATCTGGAAACGAGCAAACCGGTCGCTGAATGATAAGAAATTGTAGTAATTTCTTACCATCAGTGATTGGTGGTTTTAAGGATCGGGAATGTACTTGTACCTCCTCTTGTGTTTCAGATGTCTAAGTGTGCAAACAGATCGCCTTTTGCTTACCATAAGGCGATCCGTTTACTCGTTTCCAGATCTATTCCATAATTAAAACGATTACCGCCGCTCATGGACATCCGCAACACCAGAGGAGTTACTAGTGCGTTTCCGATCTTTAAAACACACTTTAGGCCGCTGGTATAGGTACCTTACTGACGCAGCGAAACACAACGCAAGTGCTATTTCCCATCGGTTTTCTGAGAGGCCATCTTATTTATGCGATCAAGTCGGCCCATTCGTCTGGAAGCATTTCTGCTCGAACCTAAAATAACCTCCCACTTCTCAATTTTGAGGTTTGTTATAAGTATAAATAAGGATTACAAAGTTATCAGTGAACTTTTGTTCATAAATTTTGTTCGTGTCAATTCGTAAAATTAAAAATTCTAAAATGATTATTTTTTTCAGAACTTTTACTTATTCTATATTTTCCCTCTATATGTAGGTACCTATCCTACAGCAAATTTGAAATTTCTAAGTCTGCTAGAAGTATGCTTTTAATTTTGCTTATTCTCCCTATATCTTTCAAAATCGCGTTTTGTCGCTTAATATCTCCTAAGCTATGCACTAGATTTTTATGAAATAGCGTTAGCGGCACAAGCTAATGTTTTAAACATTAGCTTGTGTCGCTAACGACTTCTCGGCGAAAAAAATTGAGACCGCTAGCTTTATTACAAACGAAAATATGGGGGCACGAAAAAGCCGCGAAATGCTTTGCCGCGGGTTAAAGCACTATGTACCTATAATAAAATTCTCGTGTCACAATGTTTGTAACCAAATGACCGAAACAGTCTTGTCGAGTCTTGAGCTTGGACCAATTTTTACGCTGAATTTGAATTCGAACGGACTACGGATTTAGTTCGCTTCCGAACCAAATTTTACTGTCTGTAGAGTTGTCTTAGAAAAACGACGATTGCCAAGGGCCATTAGCAACATTGGTTTACTGTACGTGAATAACGTGATCCGTGAAACAGCTGTCCGACGACCGATCCGAATGTCTGGAGCGAGCCCGGATAAGACGCTCGAATTTTAATTTTGAAAAATTTCGATAATAAATTAATTATACTAAATAAAATCGAGAAAAGGTGGTCTGGTAGTGCCCTTGTTCTTCGCTTGGCTTGTCTTGGCGGGCAGTGCCCCCAGATTACATTAAGCACTTTACGGCGCTGTTAAGGTCATTAACCTCACACAGCTGATGTATTAGTATTATTTAGGAAAGTCTTGCTTTCTCTTTAAATCACCTGTTTCTGTGAAGTTAACGACCTCAGCGCTTTAGAGATCGCAATGTAATTTTATTTAGTATAATATTTTAATTATTTTTCTGCCTTAACGTATTTACATAAAACTTATAAGCATTAGACCATATGCCGAAAATATTCGCAGTTGATTTTGAAGAACCTTATATTTTAGCTCCAGCGACCTCGGAGATCGAGGACGTGCTGATGAACCTGCGCCTCAACAACGACATGCTATTCAACGACGACCACAACAACCACAACAACAACTACTTCATGGGTGAGTTTAACCATAAGGCTACGAGCGTTTTTAGTGGTGCTCGTGCAGCTCTACACAGCTCTCAAATCTGGCATTTCACACTTGACACGTCGATTTACAGCGTCGTGTCGTATGACGAGCTTTCATTTATGACATTGACATTTGACTCGACCCTCGTGTATTCGATTTTCAGCTATAATAAACAATTAAATAACTTTTATTTCAGGCTGCATAGGCCCATATTATTAGCGCAGAGTTTTATTTTCAGTTCTCTAAACTTACCCGGACCCGCCAAATTCCGGATAATATATTATAGTCCCAGACTACGGCCCACTTGCGCAGATCTGGGTTAAAGTTAACCCTGGGCTTAAATACTTGTTAAATATCATGTTGTCTCTCTCGTACTTCGTATTTATGAAAGGTTAACTTTAACCCAGATCTGCGCAAGTGGGCCTAAGTTAACTAACTGGACTTCAAAGAACGTCTCTGGCGCGCAGTGGAGTTGATAACTAACGCAGCGCTATCAATAAAATGTACCTACACGGTTTGTGGCACCACTGTAAGCGAGGGCCCTTAGGCTTCAGAGGGCACCAGTGTGTATGTCGTCGAGTTGTTATGCTGTTTTTACAATTTAAATAATTTTACTCTTCCAAATTAGGTGTAGCCCGGGGAAAGTTTACTGCTTAAAAAAAATTATAGCTGCTGATAAAAATACCAACTCGTAAATACTTCATTTAAGAGCTCCAAATACAAACAAAATCTATTCAGACATTCAAAAGCAGTTTCAACCGGTACTTTATGTACCGTGTTGATTTAAATTGATTTAAATCTTTCAGCGAATGTCACGATAATCCATGACATCATCGTCATTCTTGGCCTCTGATTGTGGCCATCATCAGTCTTGGCCTCTGTTCAACGTCTTTAGCTTACTCGATCAACGCAACAGGAATCCTTGGAAGAGATATTTATCCGTGTATGAATATAATTTATGTATTTGTCTGTGAAAACACTTCTTCATAAATTTGTCATACCTAGTCGCGGCATATGATATACCTACATATGCCGCAATAGGGATGTTGTCTAGTGTGGAATATCACATTTTTATAAATGAAATTTTAAAATTGTTGATTAAAGATAAGTACATAAATGTAATTCCATCTCTTTCTCGCAAAACGATTTGTTAGGTCACTAGTTGCTACCGCCATAAATTTTGTAATGACGAATGTTGGCGAGTGTAACTCGTGACGTCACATGCCGATATATCGCTCTCTTTCTTGTTCTTAATTTAAATTGTGTACTATCTTCCTTATTTTTTAAGATATACAAAAATGGGTTCTAGATTGTTTATTAACATGATGTCTAACATCGAATAGACGAAAAAAATTTTTTAGGCAACATGCCTATGGGTTGATTCGTGAAAAGAGAAACTCTTGCATTAGGGGATTATCTTTCGAGTTTTTTGATTTTATATTACATAAAAACTTTCTTAATTTTAACCGACGAAAAACCGGAGGAGGATCTCCAAGTCTACGCGTATTTCTTATGTATGTATGACCAGGCATAAATTTTTATAGATCAATTCGGCACTTCTCTTGTATTGTAGATCAATATAATCAGATTTTATACGAGGGCTGCACTACAAGTATCGGGAATGGAATATTTCCACTGTTCCTGTCATATTAAAATCTTTTTAATTTAAAACTCCTTTAATTTAAATTTAAAAAATTTAATTTAAAAAATCGAATACCGTTTATTTATTAAAAAAAAGATTCTCGGTCTTGTCACAAGGTCTTGTCAAACTTGTTTAGTCGTTGAGAAAATGGAATTGACTCGAGAAAATTCTAGAGCGATGATTTATTATGACTTTCGAAGTGGTTTAACACAAAAACAGTGTGTTGACCGGATGATTTCTGCATTTGGTGATGAAGCCCCATCCAAAACCACAATTTATCGCTGGTTTGCTGAATTTTAACGTAGACGTGTCAAGCTCAGTGATGATTCCCGTCAAGGTCGTCCAAAAACTGCAGTCACCCAAGAAAACGTTGATGCTGTGCGTAAGCTGATTGAGGAAGATCGACATGTGACATACCGCGAAATTCAGGCAACTTTAGACATTGGCATGAGTCAAATACAAATAATCTTGCATGAACAATTAGGTGTAAAAAAGTTGTTTTCCCGATGGATACCGCATTTGCTCTGTGAAGAGCAAAAAGCGGCTCGCGTTACTTGGTGCGTCAGAACTCTCGAAAGATTCCACGCAGGATCCTCAAATGCTGTATACAACATCGTATCAGGTGACTAATCCTGGATATACGCGTACGAACCCGAAACAAAAAACCAGTCACGAGTTTGGGTGTTCGAAAATGAGTTAAAGCCAACAAAAATTGTTCGTTCACGGAGTGTTGCAAAAAAAATGGTGGCCACGTTTGTCTCCAAAACCGGCCATGTTGCGACTATTCCTCTTGAGGAACAAAGAACGGTTAATGCAGAATGGTATGCTAACATTTGTTTGCCACAGGTCGTTTCTGAACTCCGTAAAGAGAACTGCAACCGCCGCATCATCCTCCATCACGACAATGCGAGTTCTCACACCGCGCACAGAACAAAAGAGTTTTTAGAGCAAGAAATCATAGAATTATTAGACCATCCGCCGTACAGCCCCGACCTAAGCCCTAATGATTTCTATACTTTCCCTAAAATAAAGAATAAATTGCGTGGTCAGAGATTTTCATCACCTGAAGAAGCTGTGGACGCCTACAAAACGGCCATTTTGGAGACCCCAACTTCCGAATGGAATGGTTGCTTCAATGATTGGTTCCATCGTATGGAAAAATGTGTCAAATTTCGCGGAGAATACTTCGAAAAGCAATAAATACATTTTTAAATAGTAATGTTGTGTCACTTCCTTGATTCCCGAAATTTTCAGTGCCGCCCTCGTATCTGGGATGTACACAGTTATAAAATCTGGTTATCATGGTTACATCATGTAACATAAGTATCTTATGTTACCTAATAATAATAATAGTTCCCCACACCAATTTCGGTGACGGTGGCCGGTTTCATTGAAACCAGGCCAGCTACGCAGGAGTTATTTTATAGTGCCCAAGTGTGTGCGCAGTAGGTACACAAGAGCATTCTCTCCTCCTTTACTCTCGTAACCCAGTGGGACGGATAACCGACACGACTGGCGGGAGATCAGGCATGCGCAGGTCCGACTTTTTACATGCCCATCCGACGCATGGATCATCTTTCTTGTTAGACAATCAGGTGATCAGCCTGCATTGTCCGAACCAAACTTGGACCCAACCAAACTCCCTGCTTTTTGCGCAAGAGATAACGATTAACAAAAGCGACAAGAAGCCAAAATCTCTTCTCAAAGACAGATGTGCGTTATTTTTGGCCGGGCACTATTTTTTAAATAAAATTCGCGTTAAGTATGAATACAGTGAGTCAAGCAAATGTGAAAATGACTTACTACAATTGGTAACTGTAAACACGGGTTAAGCGTCATCAGTCCATATTGATACTGCATTCTTAACGCGAATATAGTGGAGTTGGTAGTTATTTACATGTATTCTGTGTCAGGCAACAGCCGCGAGCCCAGCACGCCGACCAGCAACATCTGGAGCGAGGGCAGCAGCCGCAACGGCGAAATGATCGACACATTCGACTTCCTCATCAAGAGTAAGTAAACAAGCTCCTACAGGTGAATCTCCAAAAAACTTCACTTCCGTTGAGGATAATAATAATATATATGGACGCTTCCACACCACGTCAATCTGGTCCTGTACCAAGTATCCGAATAACTTGTATCACAGGTATCTAGAAATATACTCAATACTGTTATACTATACATATATTTAAGATTTTTATTATACTATTCATATATTTAAATCATATATTTTGAAATTTACAAAAAATTCTAGGAAACCACGAACTAGATCAACTTTTTAATAAGGACTTTTTAATAAATAGACCATAATTATATAGATTCCATTAATAATAATCAATATTATCAAATTATCATTAGAATCCAAACAAAGCCTAAGATGCCATACATGTTTTGTTTTGCTTCGAAACTAACTTCGGGCGCAATTTAACTAGGCAATCTATTTGCAATGTGTCAATGTGAATATTAGCTATAATTTATTTCTTATCTTTAATAAATAACAGATGGGGTAAGTATATTATATTTCTTATACCTACTTAATTGGAAAATTTCGTGTAGTGTTTAAAAAAACCTGTCGTTATTAACCTCAACGGAAGTAAACTTTTTTGGAGATTCACCGTACTAATTCTTGTTGAGTATCAACTGTTAAACAGTACTCTGTAGCAACGTAGCAAGTTTTTAACTACTTCTAATAGATAGTTGCCCGCGACTTGGTACGCGCGTAAAGAAATACTGCGGGACAAGTGCCTTTTTCTGCGGTAAAAAGTAGCATACCAAATTTCATCAAAATCCGTTGGGTAGTTATTGCGTGAAAGAGTTGCAAGCATCCTTACATCCATACATGCGTACGATCTTTCGCGTTTATAATATTAGTAAGGATGTTGACGTGAGAATACGAGTAGATTTCAATAAAGGTCCATGGGCCAAAGGCTTTTCCTAGATGAATGTCCAAATCTTAAAGCTAGCTATACCTACACATTACAATTTACAGATAAGGCTTTACCTGCCAGGTTTGCCTGCACAGTCAGGTAAGCTTGAGCTGCTAACTACTGTATGGAAACCTGCACAGTTGTGCAACATACACGCTACGGTTACGTACAGGCAAACCTGACAGATATGCCGTTACGCGTATGGCTATTATAAGCCATAAGCACAGCTCTAGGTACAGCTGTGCTAAGCTCTACTCTGTGTAGACTGTGGAATATTAGTACAGCATTGTGCTACTATCAAAAGTGCCTTACAACTTTTAGAATAAGTCGAATCAACTTAGGTAACGTATACCTAACAAGCTTTGAAGAATAATACTTAGGTACTAAAATAGAATAAAAGAGAAATATTGTATTCCAAAGTAATGCCATATAATTTCGTACAATGTAGTTTCGTGAACATAAAACTCCCTTTGTTTATTTTATAGCTGGCAGTTATTCCACAGCCTTTTTATATAAGTTATTTAAACAATAGGCTTGAGCGAACACGCCTGATATTTAAACTCGCAACTTTATGCTTTTAAATAATGCTACATTGTATGAATACCGAAATTATTGTGTTGGTGGAATTACTTATATACCGGATGTTTGGAAGATGGGTGCAAAGCTTTAACGCCTTGTTAGTATAGACCATTTAGAACCGTATTTGACCATTCTTAGCGTTCGTGATGTAAGATTTTATTTTTATCGAATTTTTACATTTTTTGTTGCAATAACCCTAAATTCCGCAATCAATTGCAAATAGTGGCCAATCTGGATGATAATAGAATTATTTTTTATTGTATTTGAATTAATTAATGTGTAAACAACCAAATAAGACTTGATGTACACATCTGTATCATGAGATAAATTTGTAACAGGGGTTTGAAGTTAATAATTTTTTGTGAATTTCGGAAATCTAATTTTTGAGGCCATAAATAAAAAAAACGGTAACTGGTTTTTTTGTTCAAACATTTTGAAAAACATTCGTGGTTATTATTCTTTCTTTTCAGGTATCAACTACAAAGATAGCTTACCAATTTTTGAAATTATGACTTACAAAGTAAATTGAGGGACTAACTTAAAGAAATAATAAAAAATTTTTTTTTTTAAATTATCATTTATTTTTCGTGTTCAAAATGTCCGCCGCGATTCCTTATACTGGCACGAGCCCTTCTTTCTAGCTCTGTCCTTAGAACTAGAATTGGAAAAAAATTTCTTTCTCTTATTTAAAATCGAATTTTGTATCAAAGGGTGAAATATCGATTCACAGAATATATTCATAACACATCGATTTAAAAAATCGATTTATTTGGTCCGAGGAATCGATTTTTTGATTAATCGATTACAGATCGCCATGCCTATAAGAAATAGAGTGAAAAGCAAGCGTTGAATACGCGAAATTGCGATTCTGACTCATACATGACATGTCGATTTATCGCTTTAGCCGACTTCCAAAAAGAACGAAAATTCTCTGTACTTTTTATCGCTACCGCCATAGAAGCTTACAAAAATCATATTTTCAGATCAAGTTACCTCAAGTTAGTAAGTACCACATAGCCAGGCCGATAGCCGTACATAAGTTGTTCAGAGAAGATGAACAAACTTCTGATAGACTGACACACATTAGACATCAGTGGCGTGGGGTTCCTATAACTCCATTCCTAAAGGCTTCACTTACCACTTACCTTTGGGAGACCCTCATCCAAATCCCTACCTATTATACAGGCTAGGGCTTCCCTATGAAGGAGAGCCAGCCTTCCCCACTGTTAGACGTCATATTCTATTAAAAAGTAGTCAACATGTAACCTAATCTGAGGATTAATAATCTGATCATTGAGATGAGGAGAGATTCGACCCGATATAGTGTTTGATGGTTGGTGATATTGTGAGTGTCCACAGATCTGTCGTCAGTGAACAATGTGGTGACTGGTGAAGTACATCTTAACCCTCCTAGCACTGAGAAGAGACCGACTAGAGATAGATGACCCAAGAGAGCTAATAGATGATGGTCCACAGGTCTGTCGTCGGCCAACAACTACGTATCGATGCTGACCCGCGAGCAGCTGTCGGTGCTGCGGTCCATCCGGCCCGGTCTGCTGTACGAGTTCCTGCAGGAGGTCGCCAAGGTCCGCAGCGACCGGCGCATGCGTCGCGCGCTGCCCAATGTAAGTCACACATAATAATATGCAAAATACTCTGTTCAGCCAAATTAATCAAACGTAAATATAACGTATTAATCGTCTGTGTGCAATTTCGAGATCGCATCAGTCGGCCGTATGGACTGAAGCGATTCGTTCCAGTGTTGCCAACTCTGTTTTTGCGAAACTCGCGTCGTTTTCTACTAAAAACTACTAAAAGAGTACCGATAACTATAAAAAGCTACTAAACTTAGGAATCCTTAAAAGTTTTTTAGGGATTTTGTGTTTACAAACATACATACATTTTCAGTTTTAATATTAAACCGTTAAATTAAAAAAATATAGAAGAAAATATTACGTATATAGAAATTAAATCGGTAGTTTTAAGCGACTTACGGATGCGTGCTACTATGTGCTATTATGATAAGGTGTCTTAATAGCACATAGAAGTGGGCCATTTTGCATATTATGATTACTGTCTAGCTATTTTCTACAAAACCACTAACTACTAACAATTAAATTCCTACTACGGAGGGAATAAAATATAAAAAATAGTACTAAAACTTTGTAAAACAACTACGACTACTAGTACTACTAGTTGGCGACACTAATTCTGACCTGTACGGATGGACTGAACGGCAATAAAATTGGATTGAACGGTAATAAATTTCGAGTGTAAAATAAAACCGGTCAAGTGCGAGTCGGCATTTTGAGTTCCGTACAAAACGTAAAAAATCACGTTTGTTGTATGTGAGCCTCAGATTTTTATTTTATTCTGTTTTTAGTATTTGTTGTGATAACGGCAATAGAAATACCTACATCATACATTTGTGAAAATTTTAACTGTCGAGCTATCACAGTATAAGAAGGTTAAGGTACAGCCTGGCGACAGACGGACGAACAGCAAAGTCTCAGAAATAGGGTCCCGTTTTTACCCTTTGGGTACGGAGCCCTAAAAGTGGCACGTGGTCTAAAGAAATTTATTAAAGTTCATTGAAGTATTTAAGACTTTAGAGCCACTATGGTTGATAAAATCTAAAGACTATTACTATATAACAAAGAGAAATGATTTCTATAACATATTACTGGAAAAATGTATGGCACAATAATTCGGTTTCATCGATAGCGTGATTACAATTGCAGCAAAATACAATTAATATATAAAATAATAACCTAAACTGTGCGAATCAAAAAACGGTACCGACTAGGCCACGGAGCTCTTATTGCGCGACACATAAGAGGCATTTACGCTAAGAACTCACGGAGCGGTTTTTTCCCGTGCCCGTCGCGGTCGTCGAACTGCGATTTTATTTCTAAACTCACGAGACCGCGGTTTTGCGCGGTCACGCAGCCGGTGGAGATTATCGCCCGCAAATGTGGCTCTCTCACTCAACCGCGCCATGATTGATTTTTTTCACCGACTTCCAAAAAAAGGAGGCGGTTATACGTTCGGCTGTTTAAATATACACACACACATATATATATTGTACGTTCAACGATTACTCCGCCGTCTGTGGACCGATTTTAAAAATTTTGATCTATAGAGTATAATCCCAAATTGGTCCTTTTGACATCAAAGTGGTAACCTGATGGTGGGATCCATGAGGAATCGAGGAAACTCATCTAAATTTATATGGGCACATATTGTGATTTCAACTTTTTCTGAAGAAGTCCAAGCATATGCTACCAAAAAGTACGATTTCGCTCTAATATATACACAGGATCCAAAAGTACTGAACAGAACTCCTGACTCCTTATAGATACATATTTGGGGATTTCGGCGTTGTTTAAAGGACTGCAAGCATATGCCACTATGTCAATAACAGTAATCACCATCATCACTACCATCAAAACACGTATACATCACCACATTATGATGATATAAAAGGTACATCTCATAGTATTTTACACCGACACGGATATATTTGAACATTACTCTGCCGTTTATGGACCTATTTGCAAAATTCTTTTGTTGTTGTAAAGGGTATAATTCTAAATTGGTCCTTTAGTCACTAAAGTGGAAACCTGATGATAGGATCCATGAGGAATCGAGGGAACTCTTCTAAATTTATATGGATATAATAACTTTGACTTTTTCTGCAATAACACAAGCGTATGCTACCAAAAAATAAGATTTTTTTATTTATCATTAATTACCTTGGATCCAAAAGCACTGAACAGAACTCCTGACTCCTTATAGATACATATTTGGGGATTTCGGCGTTGGCAAGCATATGCCACTATGTAATTTACAGTAATCATCATCATCATCTTATTTACAATATCTAATGGAAGCTTGGCGCGTATTCAATTATACATTCGATCGTTTATTTTATACGTTCTTAAAATGTATTAATTATAATTTAACAAATAGCACTAAAAAGGGAAAAATAATAATATTTAAACAAAAAATTAAACCGACTTCCAAAGTATAAATAAGTACATAAAAAAGTATGAAATAAATCTTTGTGTATTTTTAAAAACTTTGTAAGTCGGTTTAATTTTCTCTGTAAAAATAATAATTTACATTAAGATTGATTTATTTCGGAGCGAAGTAAAGAATTCTGTTTTATCGTAGGTATAACAGTCGTATCGTGGACGATCATTGCTTGATGATGGTTATCTCAACCAACTTATTGTGTATTAAATATATAACCGGTAACAGAAAAGTTGGGGTCTTGAGTTCGATTCCCGCGTTGTAACAACAAAAAATGTTGAATCAAAGTTTGGTTAGGACAATGCAGGCTGATCACCTGATTGTCCGAGAAAAAAGATGATCCATGCGTCGGATGGGCATGTAAAAAGTCGGACCTGCGCCTGATATCTCGCCAATCGTTTCGGTTACCCGACCCACTAGGTTTAGAAAGTAAAGGAATAGAGTGCTCTTGTGTACTGCGCACACACTTGGGCACTATTAAATAGCTCCTGCGTAGCTGGCTTTCAATGAAACCGACCACAGTCTACGAAATTAGTGTGGGGAACTATTATATTATTTGTAACAGGAGTGCGCGTTCTGCAAGAACAACGGTGAGAACGAGGAGTCGTATTCGTCGCACGCGCTCAAGGACTGGCGCGGGCGCGTGCTCTGCCCCGTGCTGCGCGCGTTCCGCTGCCCGCGCTGTGGCGCCACCGGCGACCGCGCGCACACTATCAAGTACTGCCCAGATAACAACGACCCCGGTGAGTACCTAACTTCTAAAGCTGGGACCATATGATCCGGAATCCGGAAGGCCGTAAAAAATTCTGAGCATTGAAAATATAACTATGCGCTAAAACATTAGGAGTTAAAAATCGAACAACAAGTGTCGATTCAAAAATGTCAATGTCAATATGGCCTTACGGATTACGGACAATATATTCCTAGCCTTAAAAGTTGAAGTGCATAGAAATGTCACTTCACTGTCTGAGATTATATTCTTACTTTAAGATTGGCAACTAAGCTTCTCATTCTCCTGTCACCAGGTATGGAGCGATCCGGTAGCCTGCTCTCTCGGCGGCGGCCGTCCGCGTCCCTGCCCATTGGCACGAGCCGCGGCTGCAGCGCCCCCGCCACCCCCGCGCCCTCGCCGGCACCCAACAACTTCACGTCGGTCTGGTCCGCGTTCGGCATGAACTAGCTAGATCCGGTTTAGAGCAGCACAAAAGTCTTAAAGATCGTAGATGTAAAAATGCAAAAAATTCTTGAAAGCAGGTATCTGTTTTATCCAGCTGCAAGACAAACAATACGAACCAGATGAAGCTAGTGTGTTCGTTACCAAAGAAAATTGTGTTGCTTACATACTTTATCTTCGTACATAAGTGAAGACAAAAGAAATATTTTTAATTTCGTACTTTGTTCAACCAAATGATAAAACATGGGCTTTATACTATTTACTTGTTCATTTTACTACTTTCGTGTAGAATAATGAACATACCGCCATCTGTTGATAAATGTACTCATTCTGGTATAAGTATGCCGGCCATACTATATCTGAAGTTGTACACCATTCGACATTTGTAGCTCATATGAATAAAGGTTTTAAACACAGTTTTCGATAAATAGCTACCTAGTTGTTGTGAATCAGTTAATCTTTTAGTTAAAAATGTTTGTTACAGATTAAAAGTCAATATAGTTATCTGTTAAAGATGTTTATGAAATAGGTTAAAAATAAAGTAACGTTAAGAAAGTTGTTTTTTTAATAATTTTTAATTAAGTATGAAAAGTTTATACTAAAGTATTTCTAAAGAGTAAAGATTAAACGTATCATTGTTAGAAATAATAATGTATGTTTGTATGCAGGTCATACTTAAGATTTTCACTTTTATAAAATATTCGTTTATAGCAATCTTACAATTTTTCATTGGGTTTTTTTAATTTGCAAAGTGCATATTGAAAGTTTTAATCATATTATTACCATCAAATACAATTCAATCATTCAATCGAAATTTTCAATAAATTTATTGTTAATGTTGATGATGCAATTTATTATATTATTGATTAAACATACAATAACATCATACATTTTAACATTGCCAATTTAATTTTAATAAAATGTACTCAATCAGTTATACCAGTGAAAAATATTTTCTGCATTTATTGTAATATTGGTGTTGGGTTTTTTTGGGTTTTGAATAAACATTAAACATATTTTTCCGACTTTAATTTTACTTTTATAGACACGTGTCGCTACTACTGTTTCTTTAGTTTAATTAATCATTGAAAGGGGAAATATTTACTTTTGTGACACGGAAATTAAAGTAAATGTTCAGTGCCTAAGTTCATTAAAAACCATAAGACCGTAAAACTGAAGGTTGAGTAAATAAAAACGTGTATTCACTTACGTCAATAGCATATTTATTTAAATTCAACGTCGATACAAAAGCTTGTACAATTTCAATAAGTAACTAACGTCTAACAAACATTACCATCATACACCTTTGCCTCCTAGTGATAAAAATATTTTCACAACTAACCAGACTGAACTGAATTCAATGTTGGTGTCTTTGTCTGATACGTAGGAAAAGTCACTTGAATATAACGGCGACATTGAATAGCTATTCAGTTGTGCGAATATTTTTATTAGTAGGGCGGCTAGTAATATATTGATATCATCAAAATGGTATGTATAACATTTTCGGTTGTTTTAAACAGGTACTAAAAGATAAAATGAAGGTAAAAATCATCCAATCTATCTTTAATAGGCTATACAAATCCATATTTTGGGAAGTATACATGGTACGCATACATTTCATTTAGGCTAAAACGATTAATACAATTTTGAGATTCATTAGAATTTATAGTTTTAGCTCGATACAATTTTTTTTATAAATGCATTCGTCTCGTATTCATAAAATATAACTTTTAATGGAAATTTAGTTTTTTTTATAATACGAGGGAGTATTCTCAACATGTAGTAGTAATGGATGGAACTTTTCAGGATTAACAGCACAAGACACAAAAATGTTTTTCTAGGGAGGCCGTGTTATTCCAATATCAAGGGCACTTCCTAAATGGTTCCATAAAAATTTGGGGCAAAAAAATTATTACTATTGTGATTTGTCGATGGGATATCCTTTTTTTTATGGAATGTTTGAATATGGAAAGTCACATTTCAGACTTAATTGGCTTTAATATATAAATATATTATTTATAATATTATAGATTATTTATTGATTATTGGAACCAGAAATGGAAATAAATTATATTATTATTAGGATCTGTAAAATTATGAGGCCGATTGTAATAAAATTGACAGTTAAAAAAACTACTTAGAATCTAGACTGTAGCATGATATTATATATAAAGCAGCATTCAACCACATTTTACTTAAAATTTAGATTAACCAGTATACACACAGTATAAGGATTTTTTAAATTTATATATTTTATTTGGAGCATAAAATTTTCGGTTTGGTATTTAAAGCATAGAATTTAAATGTGGCACTGAAATTACCTTTCCCATATATATTATTTATTAAATTCTTTGGTTCCCTTACATAACTAAAATACGCCCGTTCCAATTAATTATAATATTCAATAGCATTTTAGCACTATTATATAATAATAATTGAATTAATAAAATAAGTCTGCTCGGGTAGCATACAATTAAGGTCTTAAAGTTGGAACGATTCTGTTGTAAGTATCATACCATTGCTTAAATCCTACCCCCCTTACTAATAAATATATTTAAGCAGTGGATAAGAAATACAATGTTTTGTCCTTGTCTGTCAAGCGACTTTTTCCACGTATTATATAAGGACAAAACATTGTATTGCTTATCCACTGTTTAAATAGTTTTATTCGTAAGGCGGTACTAGTATGACTCTAGTATTATTTTTCACAATTTTATTACTATGACATTACATACTGTAAAATTATTGATAATTATAAAATCAAACGTTGAATAACATTTTAACTCATCGTTTGATTTTAAAAAAAGAAGCAATTTTTTATTCGCAAGAAATTCGGCGGAAATATAAGATACTACGTGTACATAGTATTTTAGAAATGTTACATTTTGCATAGGCTGGCGCGGGCGTTGTGAATCATTTAAATCTATTTTTTACATTCTTGTCGCGAATTTTATCGAAATAAATGAGAATTATGGCCATAATAAAGTAGATTTATTCATTGCGCTATCCCTATTTACATGGAATAATGTTATAAAAATCAGTTGGAAATTGGAAGATATGTTTGAATGTCAAATTTAGGAATTGGCAGCTAATGTAATACTAGTACAGCCACATAAAAGAGATCATCTAGAAATTATGAGAATTGTTGAATTTTATTATTAATATAATATGTAAAAAATGTACAAAAAAAGTGATATAAAATAAATAAATCTAAAACATACTATCCTTACTACATAATAAACAAGTAATCAATAAATGTTTGTATATTGCAGGTTACGTTTACAAGTTTGTAGCAGTCCGATTTATCTTAATTTTTACTAACGACTTGTTTCATTTATTGAGATTTCTTTATTTAATTATTGTAGATATATTGAACACAAAGGTTTAAAAATCTAAAACTGGTGGTGAATTTCGATTAGAAGAAGGACACTGTTTTTTTTATTATATCATCCGGTGATATTTATATAAATAAACAAATTTTTAGATAGTGACGGAATGTAATAATATGGGTATAAGAAACGACAAACATTAGGAAAACATTATTTTCATCCGTATTTAATTCACGAAAGTCCTAGCGACTATCTATAGAACAAGAATATGTTTGATACAATAATGTACATATTTTGATCAAGAGTTTAAAACCAATACAGCACTAAGATTTAATTTTTAATAAAAACCTTATTAGACAACGAATCAACAACCAATATTCGATACATGAATCAGATTCAAACATTCATAAATAACATTATTATATATTCATATGCAATTTAACTGGTATAATTATATGCATAACTAATGACACAAAACACATAAGCGATGATAACGTAATCGTAACTCGTGAGTAACATAGTGATATTATATTAATGCGCATTTTACCAATGCCGCCATTTTGAAACTTCATTTTACTGACACGCGATTGGCTGAAGCTCCGAATATCTTTCTTGTGGCCGGTTTATAACATTTTATAAAGTTTAGGCGCCAATTACACCAACGCCTATTAAAGTTAATCGCTGATTAAATATCATGTTACCTATCTCGTTCTTAGTAAATTATTACTAATGAACGCTTCTCGTTATGATATTTGGACAAACGATCAACACTAACAGGCGTTCGTGAAATTGGGAGTAAATATATCGGTTGTGTGATTTGACTGAGCTCAAATAATTATATCTGTTACATGTACAACGCTTGGATGTAATAGGTACGCGTTTAGAGTATTAGTACACACCACATTTCGGAACCACAAAACGTCATTGGTATTGCCGAATGACATGAGTCAAATAGAAGACGATTTTTTACTCCTATGTGTTTTCTAAAACCAATTTAAAAACAAAACTAACTACACCACATACATTTTTATCAGACAACAGTATATCTTGTATGTTTTATCGTGATGTATGTAGTACTCGATACGAATGTACTTGTCATGTAGCGCCGAACGCGGACGGGAACTCACTCCCGCCACCAAAGTCTGAGTCTTCTCAACCGTTTCTCTATTCGTCATTCGCTGGACTGTTCCCCTGTTTATTTAAAATATAAAGTTATTAACATTCCTTTGTCACTAAAATAGAACGACAAAATCGAGTAATACTGCAGCGATATCTATCATCACTAAATAGCTAAAAGATCTAAGAGTTCATAAAGCTAAGTGAGGAATGTGGCGCATCTCCCGTTGTAGAAGAGGAAAAGCCGCCATTTTGAGATAATTTTCTTGCGTTATTTTCGTCTCGCTCGCTAGTTTCACTTAGTTCGATTGTGCGTCTCACTAGTTCGCGCTCGTTGGGTTATCACGTACCTTCGTTGTTTTAGTTTCTCGCTCGCACCCGCCTCGTTGTTGTTATCTCGTTCGCACGTACTATCACGTACCTTCCGCGTGGACGTGCGTAATCCACGTCTAGTCGCGGAACACCTGGTTGTTGTGTCTCACTCGCACCAGCCGCTCGGGGTGCGTGTAGTCGCGGAACGCCTCGTTGCTGTTGTCTCACTCGCGCGCACTATTACGTACCGTCATTGTTGTTGTGTCTCGCTCGCACCAGGTGCTCGGGGTGGGTGTAGTCGCGGAACGCATCGTTTTTGTTGTCTCACTCGCGCACACTATTACGTACCTTCGTTGTTGTTGTGTCTCGCTCGCACCAGGCGCTCGTGGTGCGTGTAGTCGCAGAACGCCTCGTTGTTGTTGTCTCACTCGCGCGCACTATTACGTACCTTCGTTGTTATTGTATCTCGCTCGCACTAGGCGCTCGGGGTGCGTGTAGTCGCGAAACGCCTTGTTGTTGTTGTCTCACTAGCGCGCACTATTACGTACCTTCATTGTTGTTGTGTCTCGCTCGCACCAGGCGCTCGGGGTGCGTGTAGTCGCGGATCGCCTCGTTGTTATCTCACTCGCGCACACTATTACTTACCCTCATTGTTGTTGTGTCTCGCTCGCACCAGGCGCTCGGGATGCGAGTGCGCCAGCTGCGTGTAGTCGCGGAACACCTCATTGTAAGTGTCGTCCGATGACATTTCGCTCTCTCGCATCTCTTCATTCAGTTTGGTTAGACGAAGCCTAGAAAATATTTAAATAGATATAAAATTCTTATTTGCATAAAAGTCACAGTTAACAATAATAAAACTAAGTTAAAGAGGAAACTGTACGAAATGACGATTTACTGCTGACAGCAGTTTCTTATAGACAAACTAAATTTAAATTTATCACAATTATCTAATGGTTTCATAGTGGTACTAATTGTTGCCCGTGGCTTTGTTTACTTAAAATTTAAATTCTTTATAAATGTATCTCCGTCATAAAAAGTTACATATTATATAACCTTCATCGATGACTTATAATTTCTTGATATTCATTTACATAATACTAGCTTAATCGCGCGGCTCCGCCCGCGTAAGTACAGCATCCCACAGGAACACTGCACTTTTTCGAGATAAAAAGTAGCCTATGCAATGTATGCAAGTAGGAATGCAGTCACTCATCAGTGCAAAAGCTAAAATTCACATCAGCGGGGACGCGTAAATTTTTACCAATAATGCGTCACTGTAATCATAATGTGAATGAGCCCTACGTTTATTTGCCCGATATAGCTTGTAACTTTGTTCGCTCATATTAAGAAAATTTGTCCAAACTGTACATTTGGCGAACATAAAGAATAAGCAGCCTATGAACTATAATATTATGTACGTCTTAATCTTACAATTCTATTTACTTACTACTATTATATTCTTAATTCTTATTATAATAACTAGCTGTTGCTCGCTGCTCTGTCCGTGTAAATCCAATACTCTACGTGAACACTACTTTTTCGGGATAAAAAGTAGTCTATTAATATAGTTAATCCAGAGCTCAAACTACTACCATACCGAATTTCATCAAAATCCGTTCAGTACTTTTTGATCTAAATCATCTAACAACTAGTGTAGTGAAGGTACTAACAATGTGACAATATCGGCGTTGGCGTTGGCAACCGCTATGTCGAGCGGCGTGCGCCCCTGCTTATCGACTATCGACTGGTCGGCGCGGTAGCGGAGTAGCAGGCACACCTGAAACATTATAAATAAAATCATTACTATATTAAGGGGCTGTCCACATATTACGTCATGCAAAATTTCTAATTTTGGAACCCCCCTCCCCTATGTCACGCTTTTTAGCATCCCTGTACCTGTACTTAACACATTGTACTATCACGTTTAGTATCTGTTACATTTTTAACCGACTTCCAAAAAAAGGAGGCGGTTATACGGTTTTTAAAATTTTATTTAAATAAATTCTTATTTTAAGTTATAAGTATTTAAAATTACAAACTGAATGAATAATAAAATAAACAATTTAAAAAATAAAAAAACCCGACTGCAAAAAAATACTAGAGATACCTAACTAAGCAACACACTAAAAATACTGAAACAAGATTGACAGAGAGAGACAGACTACACTAAAAGCCTAAGTGAAATAATTGACGTTATGTTTATAGCAGGCGGGACCCATTTGCAAACTATAAATCGTACAAAAATATATATTTTTAAATATTTTTTAATAATTTTAGTTTATCCAACACCCACTTGGTCGATTTAAACCAAAAATCGACTATTTGAATGCATTGCTTACAAAATTCTAATGATTTAATTAAAATTATTCCTGATTAAATTTAAATACATGACATATATTATGTATATTTTTTAAATCCCCTTTTAATTTCCTTTATTTTGTACTCGATGTGTTTGTTTAAAAAAAAATTGAACTACTTACAAGTCGGCGCCAAAATCCGCCATTTTGTAGTTCTTTTTTCTTTCAACTAGCTATCTAAGGACACTTGGGGTTTTGAAACAAATCTAACGATATCTTAATTGTCGAAATCCATCCAGCCCTTTGGAAGATAGGTGGGTATAAAAGGTATTTACAAACATAATATACAAGATACAAGATACACGCGAAAAACATAACCCAGTCGGGTAAAAATGCAATCTGATTATATCAAAATTATATAATTATATTTATTTTTTTACTTTTAGAAATATTTTTATTACTTTTTAAATTGTTTCAATGTTCAGTTTTATAGTTAGTATTGTATTTGGAACAAGGTACACATCTAACAAAGTAACAATTAATTATGTACTCAGTTATTATTATTTGATAGAGCTTATTGTTCTTTAAGAATCGTGATCTTAAAAAACAAAATCGTCAAGTCTTTGTTCGCTAAGGTGAGATCTTGTTAGATACTAAATGTTCCAGCAGTAAAGAAATATAAAAAAGTGGAATAGCATGTGATCTTTTTCAAGTTTTTTTTTATTATCTTCACCATCATCACCGTTTTCGTAAAGTGTCATTTCTATGTGAAACTAACGTAGGCAATTTAGTACAGTTTAGTGAAACGAAATGAAACCTTTAAATTGAGTTCCGAGGAGTAAAGTAAAATCATTTGGCATAATATTATAGCCCCATATGTATGGTCGAAATTGAACCACTTTTGAGATATCAAAAGTAAAAACCCCATCTGTTTGGGTTATAATAAGACACCTAAATGGTGCTTTTAATTCCCTCGTAAATTAACAGAAGTACAATTAACAGATCTAAGCACAATTTCAACTCGATAACTGGTTTAAGATCTTTATTTTAACATTTTACTTACAAATCAACAGTAACATCTTACTCGTCATTGGACTTTGAAGTTACCGCGACTATAGGATGAAAACTAAAAAATTTATCATTGGTTTAAACAATAGTGATATTTTTGACAGCCACATCTTATCTCTATTATATCTAAGAAATAATTTCGTCTACGCAAAAACAGGAGCGTTGCATTCGGTTTTTCTACTGATCGGTTAGGTTAAGTTGGTTAAATCGATTTAATTTTATTTACATAAAAAGTTTTTTGTTATTACCTCTATTCATTCGGCAAAACTATCTCTAACCAGCCAGTCAGTAATTATCGACTCCGAAACAACTTACTAAATTTTCTAAAGGATTTCTTCAGATATCATAGAGATAAGATTCAGGTGTTAGTACTTAGGTAAACATTATTTAGAAGATAATTAAATGTAAGTAGTTGTTTTTTAACCACATTTTTTTAAGTTGTCATATTTAGTAGAAATTTAAAAGTGCAATAGTATGTATGTTACTGTTGTTTCGTAAGTATAAGAATTCAATATATATAAAAAAATACAGGTTTACATTGTGTTTATATTTGCTTATTGTACTTCTTACTACTTGAGCAATTGAAACCATATTCAGTGTTTTTATAAAGTGGGTCACCTCCTACTACTGAAAAATATAAAATGGTGAATATCTTAGAAACAGTCCAATATCGGCCATAGCAGATCTTCATCCCTCGGATTGACTACGTTCTACCAAATAACCTGTATAACATGTAAAATGTGACAATAAATTCAGCAGTACAACAAAAAATGTCGAATTATTCAAATATTGTACGTCTAGATTACCTAATTATATTTACAAATATGTAATTTTTGATAATAGTAACCAAGATTCAAAAAATTCAAAACATCCGGATTTTTAAATGAAAATTTTATTTTACGCCGGAAAATTCGGATTCTTCGAATTTCTCAAATTTCGAAGTACCAGGATTGCAACCCCTAAATATGATATCGCCACAGTTAAAGTTAATGTGGAGGAAGGTGTGCAGAAAGGTAATATTTTTTAAATAATGCTGAGAAATACAAAAAAAAAAAATAATCAAAAATAACGTTACACACACTACCTCAGATTATTAACACACTACCGTGCGTGTGATATATTTTTCAATGTTTGATTTTGAAACTTTAGTTTACTGTAAGGCTTTTAGCAAATTGATTGATCACCGTTGATTGAAAGTTTAGTGCTTCAGTAATATTAATTCATATCATTCTAAATTTTACCTGTCCCGTGTGTCCGGCCTCGGTGGCAAGATGTAGCGGCGTCATACCGTCCTCGTCCTGCGCGTTCAGCTTGCTGCCGTTCAGTAGCAGAAACGAACACGCCATCACTGAGCCCTGATTTAAAAGTAACAAAACTAAGGATTGGCTATGACGTACATTTGACAGAACAAATCTTCATAAAAGAAAAAGTTACGCCATCTTGATTTTACCCCACCTTTAATGTCAAAATAGCCTCAAACAACCACAAAAGGGCCCTACTTTTGGGGTTGTTTGAGGCTATTTTGACATTTAAGTGGGGAGTGGGGACAGTTTTGCCTCGACATGCCTCGTCTTTATTATATACGTCTATGACTATTGAGCCCTGATTTAAAAGTAACAAAACTAAGGATTGGCTATGACGTACATTTGACAGAACAAATCTTCATACAAGAAAAAGTTACGCCATCTTGATTTTACCCTACCTTTAATGTCAAAATAGCGTCAAACAACCACAAAAGGGCCCTACTTTTGGGGTTGTTTGAGGCTATTTTGACATTTAAGTGGGGAGTGGGGACAGTTTTGCCTCGACATGCCTCGTCTTTACTATATACGTCTATGATTATTCTATTAAACAAGTTTCCAAGATACGTATAACTGAACCATGTTAGGGTTTTTAGATATTTCCACAAGTAAACGTCATAAAACGCTAATATTACAAACCGTTCATATACCATTATTTAAAAAATGATTTTATATGTATGTGTTAGTACACCATCACGCGTCGCGTCCGCTAGTCTTGTCGGTAAACTATATTTAGTAGTAGCCATTTAATCTAAACGTAAACCATAAGATGAAATTTAACCAAAGGATGGATATGATAGATGAATGGATGGATAGATGGATGTTTGTTACTCTTTCACGTAAAAACTGATGAACGTTTAACGATTAAATTTGGTATGGTTGTAGTTTAGTCTCTGGATTAAAACATAGGCTACTGTTTATCCTGAAAAAGTACAGTATTCCCGTGGGATACTATATTTACGCGGACGGAGCTGCGGGAAAAAGCTAGTATTATATACGTACACTGAGCACGGCGGCGTGAAGCGGCGTGCGCGTGTCGTGCGCTGGCTCAGACACGCGCGCACCCGCCGCTAGCGCCGCGCGCATCACGCTCACGTTGTGCGCGCGCGCCGCCACGCACAGCACTGCCTGCGCCGACAGCGCGCTGATCTCGCCGAAACAGCCGCCTGTAAATGTACAAATTGTATTTTCAAAATGAAAATTTTTCTTCTTGTATATTTATTTAGTCGCTTTCAGCTGGTATATTCAAGGAGAATCACACGACATAACGACACGAAGAAGACGATCGTACAGACGTCTTATGAATAAAATAAATAAGTTATCACGGTGCGCCTGGCAGTCTGGCTGACGAGAAATAAAGAATTTTGTACAGCGACGGACATTTATGACGTACCACATTTCGACGTTACTACAATGGCAATAAAGTTCAAAACTTGTACACTGGATTTTACGGCGACTGTAGATGTCTTGGCGTCGCGGGACTTCAACTCACCGGCTTCGTCATCCTCGCCCTCGGTGGAGTCGTGGTCGGAGGGGAGACTCAGGTCCACCTTCCGCTCGGTCGCCAGCTCAGTTCCTATCAGTAGCACCGGACTGTCAGATTTGCTCGAACTTTCTGACACTGAAAACAACATTGCCGTGAAATAATAGTAATAATAATATCTATGAACGCTTCCACACCACGTCATTTTAGTCCTGTACTAAGTATCCGAAGAACTTGTATCACATGTACCAGACAACGGAAATATATTTAATACTTTTATACTATACCTACACAGTACACATAATTAAGATTTTTATAATAAATAAAGTGATCTTATGAAAAAAAATTACAATGTCTCTAACATTGATGATACTTACAAATAATTGCAAACACTCACCACTGGCGTTGCTATTCTGGTCACTTTTCTCGTCTTTTATAGTTTCTGGTATGGCTGGGGTTGTCCGGACCCTAGGAATTATTTGAAAATAGCTTGAATGGTTTGGTTTGCAATATATTTTATTATATGAATTAAAATTAGACAACGTAAGTATAAAACTTAGTAGTCGTAATCGAATAGGCCGGCTGTACCGATGAAATACCCCGGCCTTACAGGAAACCGGCGGCGGAAAGCTTGTGTAGTGTAGAGTCAGGGTATCGGTGACCGAAGGGGGTTGGAGATTCAGAAAACTGCAAACGCACTTGTAAATTTAAAAAATCGCCCGCACTTGTCTTTAGCCCCGACACAACAAGAGGGGTATTATAAGTTTGACGTGTCTGTCTGTCTGTATGTATGTCTATCTGTCTGTGTGTCTATCCATGGCATCCTAAACGAAAGGTACGATTAAGATGCAGTTTTTTAGTTTTCAGGTGTCCACAAGCGCCGCCATTAGGCGATCCACTGCTCGTTTGCCGCAAAAGACTGCCTACCTGCGTCTAGCGCGCCGCACCGACCACCGGCGACCGTTCCTCAGCGGCGAGTCGTTCGCCGGCGAGCCGCAGGAGTCCACTATGTTCTTCACGAACAGTAGGCGTACGTATTTCGCGCGGATCCACGCTTCACGCACGGGCCTTAACAAATAAATAATACTTTACTTGTATGCTTCAAGTTTCTGACGAGTGCATAACATTATTACTGCATACGAAATTGTAAGTATAACAATGACTAATTAATTTATAAAAAATACGGCTATGGTTGTACTGTTACGCAAGAGTTAGAATTTATACTACTTTGAAGTTAGTAACGAGTTTTCACGGAAACTTGGGCGATAGTAATCAGATAACTTCATCATGTCGCTTTTTGGCTCACGGTAAAAAATTTACACGCATTTTTTGCAAACGTAGAAAAAGAAGTATAAATTCAAAAATAATGTCTAATCACTCACGTTTCGCATTCCGGCGTCGCTCGCACTATGGCGGTACCTTCAGTATTCGCTTCATAAATTAAATTCACCACTTTGTTACCCAGTTCTGCCATCACCTAAAAACACAAATATCCTTATTTATTCCAAAAAAAAATTTATAATACTTGTTCGATTAATACTGAATATACCATTAATTTATATATATTAATATGTATATAATGTTTAGCAATTTAAACATAGAGCATAAATTCAGAAATAGATGTCGAAATAGATTTCTCGACCGCAGATAAAAGTGATATTTCCGAATAACTTTTAAGCATTTTTACCTTTATGATGTCCGGTTCCCAGTCGTCCAACGTGAGGGATCGTACTTTACTGACGTGCACTCCCAACGACCGATGTATGCCGGAACATTCTGGAAAACAATTTTACACTATACAAAAAATAAAATTACACTAGTTTGCTTCTGAAGTTCCGACAAGCTGTAGCGCCATCTGTTGTCGCGGTAAAAAACTAAAACGAATTCAAAAAGAAAACAAATTCTTTTCCACATACTCTATCTCACTCGCACGCTGCGCTGTCTCACTCGCACACTCACCGATACACAGCGTGATGCCAAGGTTGATGCTGGCCCAGCGCGGGTTGGCGCCGCCGCAGTCGCAGCACGCGTTGTTGCCCGGGATACTGAGCAGTTGCTCCCAGATCCTGAAACCCACGACTTATATGGCGAAACCCAGGAATCAAGTAGACGGATAGCTACGGTAGAAAGTCAACAACGCTAGTTCAAAACAGTAAAGTTAAAATATAAATTTATCTACCTGATCTTCTTCATGGCGGGGCTGACGCTCTTGCTCGTGTCGTCGGGCACCAGCACCAACTGCGAGTCAGGGTTGTCCCTACTCTGGCCCTGTTGTATTGCCGCCCTGATTCCGTTTTGTAGTGCGGACACCCAGCTGTTGAGCATCTCCTCCGAGTCCGCTTGGAGCATGTGACTCCTGTAATTGTCAAAGAAATGACTTAACTACAATACAGCTTTTTTCTGGAGCAAGATAGGCAAACGAGCTGGGTCATAATTCTCGTACCTCGAATCTCGGCTCGATTAACGCGCTGACTCATTCGCATAGGCGTCAAATCATGCGAGCGCGAGCGGGACTGACTGACAGCCGAACCGAGGTTCAAGAATTGGGTCCTGGTGGATTACGATTTGCAACTCCAGTGATACAAGTCAATTGCTGGGGTCATTAAAACCCTGAAGGTATCGGAGACCCAAAAGGTCTTTTAGCGAAGTAACACAAGCTTTATTTCACGACAATTTTCTGTAAGGCCGTGGTATTTCTCTGATGGAGCAGGCTCATTTACGTTGAAGTACGGCTCTGCTAAGTTGGTATAGTTTAGTTATATTTTTAGAGTAATATACATAGTTTTTTTTTATAACTATCATCAATCAAAGAAGCAAAATCCAAGTAAAAAATTCGAGTACCTACCTATTTTCGTAAAAGACATGTCGCACAAGGTCAAGTGATTTTTATTCACGTGTTAGTTGGCTAAATACTTAACTTTGCTTACTCAGAAAACAATACAGAGGACGTGGGAATCGTACAATATAACGGTCCGTTGTTGCGCAACCACTTACGAAAACACATTGTTTTCCGTTTTAATAGAAAATAACTTTTAAAAAATGGTAAACCGTCGTGGAACGTCCAGCAGTGAAACATCGAAATAAATTATATTGATACGACATCGGGCTAAACGTAACTTCGCCACTGGATTCTTAAACCATGCTTACGCCACATTATATGTTTTTTTTACAAAAAAAAAATGAGAAACTTTTCTTAAATATCTATTCTTAGCTATAGCTTATTTTATTAAGAATGATCTTCAAATGAGACATGTGCAATACCAGAGGGTCAATTCTGCTAATTAAAACCTGCAATACTACAATTACAATCAATTCCCGATACGCATAAACTGCCAAAACAATTATGATATCAAGTCGCTTCACTTATAATACAATCAAAGTAAAATTAAAGAAAAATTACTTTAAATACGAGAATTGAGGTTCAGGAGTCTCGCTTGTGCGTTACTCACTTGCAAGGCGACAGAACTTCGAAGCAGAACCGTCTCTCACCGTCGTGCACCTGCTTCACGGTGCACAGTCTTAAGTCCTCTTCCATCACTGTCACATTTAGTTCTCCCGTTCTTTTCCTAAAAAAAGGAAACAAAATTTTAAAATTTAAATAACTCCCGAATCGTCAAGCCTATAGCGCTGATGATGATAAATTACAGCTAAGAACACTCTCGATCATGCCAGGCATTCAGACAAAAACAACCGCATCTTAATCGGACCTTTCGTTAAGGAGCTACGAAGCCTCAGACAGACACGTCAAACTTAATAAGTATAACACCCCATTTTTGCGTCGGGGGTTAAAAAATAAACATACATATTATAAGCAAGCTATTCATGTTAAATCTATATAATTACTAATATTCTACATTTTATTGTTTGTATGTTTAATAATAGATATCTATGGACGCTTTCATTCCACGTCAATCTGGTCCCGTGGTAAGTTCCTGAAGAACTTGTGTTACGGGTACCAGACAACGGAAATAATTAATAAAAAATTCAATACTTTTATACTACACAATATACATTTATTTAAGATTTTTATTATAATACTCATATAACTCTCCCACACCGATTTCGGTGACGGTGGCCTGTTTCATTGAAACCAGGTCAGTTACGCAGGAGTAATTTTATAGTGCTTAAGTGTGTGTGCTGTACACAAGAGCACTCTCTCTTCCTTTACTCTCGAAACCCAGTGGGACGGATAACCGACACGACTAGCGAGAGATCATACGCAGGTCGGACTTTTTACATGCATGGATCATCTTTCTTGTCAGATAATCTGATGATCAGCCCGCATTGTCCTAACCAAACTTGGAAACAACATTTTATTGTTGTTCCAATGCGGGAATTGAACCCACGACTACCGAATCGAGAGCCAAACACTAGCCACTAGACCGCGGAGGCTGTTACACAATACTCATTACACACCCGAAACCAGGAACTCGGAAAACTTTTTTGTTCCCTGGCGGAATTCGATCCCGCGACCTTCGGGCTTGAGCGCCAACGCGTTAACCACTGAACCACAGAGGTATGCAATGTTTTTTTTTCATAGAATAGGCTCCGAACTACTAGACCGATTTTGACGAAATTTGGTGCAGATACTTTATAGATTAGACCACGGTAAAGGACATTTAGACTACTCTTTATCACGGCAAAATGTCCGGAACCGCGAAATTTTACGCGCACGAAGTCGCAGGCAATATCTAGTAGTGAATAATACGAGATTGATTCAAATATCAACCCCCAGTGGGCTAGCGTGGTGGGCAGTGGACTACAACCTAACCCTTCTCACGTTGAGAGATCCCTTAGCAGTGGAGACAATATAATTTATATCACAATTTTAAAGGCAGAATTCGAAGACGTTTCTCGGATTCTAAAAGTGTTAGGTATAAAAAAGCTGTAATATTGCGATAATAAGTACAAAATAGTTGTAAAGGATATACAGAATGATGCTGATACTAAGGAACCAAAACATTATCTAAGCGGTAAATAGGCCCCACCAAAAATATATTCATGTTAAAATATTGCCAAGACGACACGACGACTCGAACTGTCAAAAAGTATCAGATCTCATGTAAAACCAAGCTTCTGACTCTACACGCCCTAACAAGACTAGCTTCACAAAGTCTACACCTTAGTCAAGATATGTGGCCTGGCCATTTAGGTACTTGGGTGTAAGCTAAAAAACTCACTGACTGTTTTTCTGTCAAACAGCGGCTTTACAACAGAGGTGTATATTATTGTCGTAAAATTGAGCAGCGCTTACGCCCCTGGCCTATTAAAAAACGGCTTACAACAGTTTCACAGTCACGTGAGAAAGCAATCAGTATGCCACCGGTCAATAGATTCGCAAATAATTCCTTTGCGTTCAAGAAGCTGTCCCAGCAATGGTAGAAGCGACTAGTGACTACTATGCAGCGTAGGAATAACGAGAGCGCATAAAAAGGGTATAAAAGAATTATCATGAGGGTTACTTATATGATCACTGTCGGTTCTCCGATAGTACATGCAGGGTCATTACAGCGCCATCTAGTGTTGATTGGGGAAACTAAGATTACTGTTCTATATAGGAGTGTGTGTACACTATGTGTTTTACTAGATGGCGCTTTTTACCAGATTTTATTTTCTTCTAAGCTAAGTGCATACTGTAAGTATTTGATTTACAAAAACTAAAAAGTATGTTTTATGGCCTAATATTATAACATTTTGTTTTTTGATATTCATATTTACTTCAATTAATTAATAATAGTTTTGATGATATATCATAATATTTTTTAGTTTTGTTAAAGCGCCATCTATCGCGTATAACATGAACTATGTCAGTTATCGCTATATATATATATATATATATATATATATATACATACATAAAGGTAACATTCAAATTATTTATTATTTTACACTTATTACAATTATTATTAAGATTAAAAATACTTATTGTGTTTTTGTTGTCAATAAAGGGTGTACTTGTGTACTAATAAATTAACCATATATGGTTAATTTATTACGTTTTATTGTTATTATCGGACCCTACAACAGTATCCCTACAACAATTTTTAGACCTCTAGCGTCAAAATTTGTGAAAGTCTCATACAATTTCCATCTCCTAGTTTAAGGGGTTGGCGGATAAAAGTTTCTATGAGACTTCCGTTTAATAATTAGAATGTTACCTTTGTTTCATTCTCCGTTGAAATTACTACAGAATACTGGGGAAATAATTATTTCAATATTACGTCAATTAGTTTTTAATCCAAGCGACGAACGGACGACATAACTAACATAGTTCATAATATACTCGATAGATGGCGCTTTAACCAAAATTAACTTTCATCCCCTAGTTTAAGGGGTTGGAGGATAAAAGTTCCAATTTTGTCAATTTTTATGTTGGTTGTGTACTAATACAACCTTACGTACCAAATTTCAGCTTTCTAGGACAATTGGAAGTACATATAATTTTGTTGATCATCAGTGAATTAGTGACGAATTCAGGAGTTTTTAGATATCAATAAAATCTAAAGTATACAATCAAAACTTTACATCTGTATCTGGTATAATCTAAACCCAAGTTATGAGGGTTCAAAAAATCGACGAAACGCTTCGAAAAATTGTGGTTTGGTAGTGCCCTTGCGCTTCGCTTGGCTCGTCTTGGCGGGGGCACTACCGTCCCCCCAGATAAGACAAAATTACACATTCATTTACATACATTAAATATGTAAATATATTAAGAACAAAACGTAAACAATATTGACTGGAAATATTACTCGCACGTACGGTATACGAATATTGCAATGCTTTTGTTGGGATTTCTTTTCTTTTTTTTTGTTCTTCATACTGGCAATTACGTCATATGGCGTTTCTTTTTTAAGAAAAAAATCAGTCCATATTAGTGAAAAGTTAATAGTGAAAGTAGATATCTTTTGAGCAACTAATATAATGTTCGGTAAAATCAACTACGAATATTTTGGGCATATGATCTACTGCTTATGTATAGACGTTTTGGCAGAAAAATAATTGTTATACTCGAAAAAAATAAGTCCTTTATATGGGGGAGTTTGCGTTGAGCGGAGATTCACCCATTATGAGATGTATTTTTTAATTTTGAGTTTGACAATTTTTTTTTTTGCCTAGACGTCTTTATTTGAGCAGTAGATCATATACCCAAAATATCCGTAGTTGATCTTACCAACATGGGCGTACCCAGGTAGGGGCAGGGGGGGGCAGCTGAAGAAGATAAAATAAACGTCAATTTTCCAATTTTCAATATACCAGACCGACCATCTTCTCGAAACAGGTATGAGCTGCCCCCCCCTAGCTGAAATCCTGGGTACGCCCTTGCTTACCAATCTCATATAAGTACAAAAACAGCCATTGCAAACCTAATGGGAGACCGGAGAACAGTTAGTGCATAAAATCCCTCACATACAAACCAACAAAGTATAGGATCAAACATATTAAATAAATATAATAACAAAATAAATAATAAATCATAAGACCCTGCGTTTGCGCCCTACTAACTCTCAACCTTCGTGTAACTCTGCGCGAATAACTAGCCTGTACAGTTTACTAATTAAATTAAATAATAGTAGTAAATTATACTAGTTGCAATCCGCGACTTCGTACTATTTTTATTAACTGACTTCCAAAAAAAGTAGGCGGTTATATATTCGGCTGTATATATTTTTTAAATCTAAAATACATTCTAGACCATTTCAAAATTGCTGAAATCAATATTTTGCTACAGTATTGAGATGAATAGATATATTCTGTCCCTTTGCATTATTTCTAGATCCATTCAATAATTATACGGTTTGATAGAATTAAAAAAAATCTATATGTACTCTCACAAATAGACCGTCTACTCGTATGTCGTCACAGCTGTCACATAATATGATACAAGGTGTTTACAATAGGCTTGTTGGATGATTATTTTGTTGCATAAATGAATAGTAAAAAACTATAACCCGACTGCGTAAATTATATAGCCTATGTTACCCGGGCTATAATTAAGAATCTATTGACCCTTCATTTATTAAAATCGGACAAGTATTTTAAGCGCTACGGTGGAACTAACATATCTACATACATAGACTGCCAAAAGCATTACCCTTCCTTTTGGCTTCGCCGTAGTCGGGTAAAAATTACTAATTAATGAGAACCGACAGTAAATATACACGGAACAGCATAATATTAAAAATCAATATCTTCAAAGGAGCAGCGATTTGTTAACAGAAATTCGTAAGTCAACTTGAAAACGCACCACACAAAAGTCGCTGAACCTCTGACGTCACATGTTCCTAAACTTATATGAAATGTATAATTAGGGGCGCAGGAACATAACTGCTAATATTTCCGAAATTTGTGCGTTGAAGCTCATACTTAAACTTATACTATACTTAATGAATGTTTATATATGATGTAAATAAAAGCAAAAAAATTTAACTTTTTTGTAATTTTCAGATGTATCTCATTACAAAACATACACACAAAATTTTATATTTTTTTTAACATTTATCAAGTAATAATACCTCAATATTTCGGAATATAATATATAAATGAAACTCAATACTTTACATGTAGTCAACACCTCTACTCTGCCGAAATTTAGACTGCGCGCAAGTAACGCTCGCGACTGTACACATGCGTGGATCCAAACACGCAACACATGTAAAAAACCGGTCCAGTGCGAGTCGGACTCGCGCACGTAGGGTTCCGAATCATTATAGCAATGTTTTTCATGTTTACTTTTTATCTTACTTACTTACTTTTTTATCTTCTTATCGTTATTTTTCTACGAAAATTTCCTAGTAAACGCATTTTAAAAGTTAGGCATAACTCCTAAATTAACAAAGTTATATAAGCCGTTATAATTTTCTTCTAAAGTTCATCACATGGACTTCGATCTTGATGTTTTTCAGATTTTTCGAGCCAGCCGCCTTTAAGAGGGGGGGACGCCATATTTTACAAAAAAATGCCCTGTAAAGTTGAATATCTCGCAAACGGATACCTAAGTCAAAAAATCGTCCAAGCAACCTCTCAATGTTTTTAAAATACGTATCTAATGATACACACTATGGGGTAACCGCGAGACAAAAAATCATCCCCACGGGAGGTACCCCAAAAAAATAGTTTTCATGATTTTATTTTAGCACTTTGTCTAAGCCGAAGGCCGTCCGGACGGACGGATATCATGACGAAACCATAAGGGTTCCGAGACGTGAGCTACGGAACCCTAAAAATGAAACTCACCTGTACACAAGGCGATTATCGTACAGATAGAACCATCTTCGGTTCCACGACTTGAACGCGTTGGAGGTCCTCTTGAACAGATACCCTTGCATTCTTGGCATGTTCTTCAAGCACGGGGTACTCAGTAGCCCATCCTTCGAATCCCCCTGTACGGGTACCGACTTACAGCTCGGTAGCACCGTGTCCTTGCTGTTGACTATCGTGTGTCGGTTCTCCATCTCCTTATCCAGTGACTTGGTCTCGTTCCGCATAGCTGCGATCTGCAATGTCATTAAAGCGTTTTCTTAATTGTATTTCGAGCATCGAATAACTTCCGAGCGTGATTTAATCTAATTATACACTCGGCTTGTAAATGTGTTAAAATTGCTTGAATTTTGTTTCGTCAACATTTTTAGAGCAACGTGGTTGCAAAAATTAATATTTCGATTTGAGATGCTTTGATGAATTAAATAAGTACTGATTTGGTATTAATTATTATGTTAGTTTTAAATTTTATTATATATATGATATGAAACCAAAAAATATCCGGACAAATTAAAAATCCGGGAAAATTGTACGTCCCGACACGTCTGGAATAATCTAGACGGATGGTAACCAGTAGCCATTGTCATTTTCTATGGAAGCACATGAGCGGAGCGATTAACGCCCCCTCAACCCTTTGCGGGTTACTAGCCTGTGGCCTACCCTGAGGGTTGTTAGCCTGTGGGCCTACCCTAAAAGATTTGAGATATGAGCACGACACAGCTCTGGAAATAATGTATCGCTTTTTCACATCATCACGACTCCCTTGTGCTTATCACGGGGAATTTTGCAAAGGATCGGGTAAATTATAATACCTATCTATGTATTTTAAAAAAATACCACGTGACACCCATGGGACGTTGTTTCAATTATCTTCATGATATGACGTATTATTTAATTTATACAAACATATACACATGCTCATAGCTCAAGCCTAACAGATTCCTATCACTTCGTTCACAAATTCACAATAATTCTGAGTGTCTGACATACGACTGATCTAATCTAATCTTCGAGTAATTAAATCATTTCTCGCTGGTCGTCAACGAAGTACAATACCTCTAAACCTTAGTCACCTCAATTTATCCTGTTGCCTAATGGCTAATTGCAATCTTAGGTTTCGTGAGTCAAGTATCTAAGTAAAAACTAAATTGTAATTACTAATGATCCAGTCATCGTAGTGGTTTTAGGTAGAGAAGGTCGATGGACTTACGAGCTTCCCCGAACGAATCTTTCGATAACACAGATTGTCCTGGCGCCGCAGAACGAGGAGACCCGGACCCCAGATAATGGGAAATGGCTAGGACGAAGAAGAAGAATGATGACTGGTGGTTTTAGGTAGAGAATAGTCGTGCAGACAGTACATACGTCGTCAGCGGTGGTCTTGAGAAACGGTTCCAAATCCTCAGCCAAATCCGAGCCCTGATGGTGGTAGGTGCAGCACGCCTTCATATATGACAGCAACTGCGTAAAAAAGGTAATATTATAATAACTACAATTTTTATAAAAAAATATAACCCGACTACGTAAATTATATAGCCCATGTTACCGGGCTATTATCACGAGTATATTGATACCCCATTCATTAAAATCGGATAAGTAGTTTAAGCGCTACGATGCACGATGGAACAAACAAACATGAATAGACTGCCAAAATCGTTACTCTTCCTTTTGGCTTCGCCGTAGTCGGAAAAAAATACACAAAATGTAACAATTACTAATATTCCTGGCCTTTAAATACACAATACAATATATAAATATGGTTTACCTTGAGTGAAAAATGTAAATTACAATAACGAATGTAGTCATTTATAACATGATTTAAAAATATTTTAACGCTTTAAAAAAATATGCGTGTCCTTACATTTTTCCAGATAAAGAGTAACATATCCAAGAATAAGTAATCCACAAACAATGTGTGGCATAAATTTCTATTCTTCTAGCAGTTTTTGCGCGAATTATCTTAGTAGCTAGTAGGTACGGTCGAGGAAATTAAATGTTTAGCAGACGAACTTCCGAAATTGGTTTTGTTACTAGATACTTATTTCCCGCTGATAAGCGTCTAATGACTGTACACGTTAAACTTAACATTTCGATCTTGGGTAATTCATTGTCTCTATATGGATATGACACACAAATAAGAGCTCCGTAGCCTAGACCGCACTCGAGAGAGTGCAGGTTTGATTCCCAGGTTGTGGCGTGTACCAATGAGACTTTTTTAGATCTCAAGTTCATTATACGGACGCGACGCTCTAACTTCGAAGGAAAATATCGTGAGGAAACCCGCACATGGTTGACAAGTCGTATTGACAAGTCATTCCTCTGGACTAGGCTGACAATAGGTTGTGGAATGCCGTATGTGCTTGGGCAACCATACGACATATTTTAAAAACCAACTGTCCCAGGCACTACAGTATTTCACGAGTGGTTACTTCGCTCGGAGAATACTGTATAAATCATCCAATAACGGATGAAAAGGCCTAATTTTTTTTTACACAAATAGTAAATAGATTCAAATATAAAGCACACTGCAAATTTTTAATTTAAATTATGATAGTTGCTAGTTGCTAACACCTTGCGAAATCCGCATAGAAGGATCGCTTTAGAAAGTTGACTCATGTGAATATTTATATGGTTAGTTACTTAGACGTATATATTATAGATGATAGGCATGTTGCGGCAAACAGTGTCTCCAGTTAAATGAGATCTCCACTTTTGAGATTTTTGGGGCCATTTCGACATTTGAAGTATGGTGAAAACAAGATGGCTGACATTTTAAGTATGGTGTAAATTAAGATAGCGTAACTTTTTCTTGTATGAAGATTTGTTCTGCCAAATGTACGTTAGCCTATCTTGAGTTTTGAAATCTTTGGTTTGTTATGTAATACAGTTAATAACTAACCAAAGATTTACATATACAGTACAATCATTTTAATACATTGCGTTATATATTATTCACATATTAGAGACAGATGTAAGAAGCTATAATAAAATCACAGCTGATTTTAGGAAATCTACTCTACTTACTGGAAATCCTTAATAATGAGCCATCGAAAGTTAAAAGACATAGCGAGTTTTTGACTCGCTTTTAAAAAAAAGTCGCGACCCCAATCCAAAATACCTACTATTAGATTGTACAATCTTTATTCACATTTCATTTTCCGTAATTAATTTAATTCAGATCCAGGGAGAAGTGGAGATACCTAATCAATATATTGTTAATCATTATATTTTATATGAATATTCGCTGAAATGTGTCCATAAAATATCAGTGTTTACCTCTCTACCCTCTACCTCCTGCAGATATGCGACCTATTTCGTTGTAATATAGATGCGATTACGCTTACTTTTGTAGCCGTACAATTATCTTTGGTAGCCGTGGGTAATCGTTGCATAGTAAAATAATGTCCTTTACATTATCAGAATCAGCAACAATTAGCCGCCTATAAGAGCAAGACTCGAGAAGATACCACTTGACTCTATGTCTCTTTACACTCTCTCGACTCTCTCGCGCCTATCGCGGCGAATTATTATGCTAGAGCTAAAAACAAAACGTGAACCAAAACTACAGTTGTCAATTAATTATTATTATTTTATTGTATAGGTAGTTTTGTGATGTGTGAGTAATAGAATGACGTAGTCAGGTTATAAAAACCTACATAAGAATAGTAAGTCTTCATTCAGACACTGTTTTTCCTTGTTTATATTTTTCCAAACCTAGTATAAAATGTAGTACCTCAGCGTATAAGGAAGTAAAATCTTACGGATTTTTTGCCAATATTTTGTAACTGAACAAAAAAAAAACTTACAACGCTTCAGCACCAGTATCTAAGACTTCAAAATATCCTTATTCACAATTTTACGCTATTAATCACGTTTATTAATAACATAGAATCACATTATATTTATATAATAGATACATAAAGTACACCATGCAACGCCATTTTTGTAATAGCGACTAAAAAACTATAGGCTCCATGCCCATAAAAGATTGAAAAAAAAAAAAAAACTCAAAAAACACAGCCTCAACAAGCGATCACTTGGTACGGTCTGCGCGAACTGCGAAACACCGATTACGCCAGACCTGTCATGGGTGATTTAATATTGAGTATCGCTCCTGATTCTGATATGCCGATGAGTAATCTATTTCTTTGATAGCTTATCAATTAATAAGGAATTTGTAATTTGATGTTTGTTAACAGATAATGTGGATATTTGCCGGCTATTTTACGGTTTGTCATTTATTAAATTTTCATCAATCATTCAATACTCGTTCGTACTCCGTGGCCTAATGGCAGCCCCGGATCTACGATTTTTTCGAACCGGGGCAAAAACTTGATAGTGGCGCTCCCTTCAGTGTTTGATAAAAACTGTAAAATTGACAAATGAGTAGCATTTTTTGTGACCACTTGTGAAAATATTAATCCTTTAATTTTAAGTTTTTTATTATCTATTAGCTAATAACTTTATTTGTGACATAAAACAGAAACACAGAAAAAATATATGACCAGAAAAAACTACAAATACTACTACTGCGTGCAATCTTTTCTGCGAAAGAATCTATTAGCTCCTCAAAGTTCGTCGCACAGGCAGTTTTGTCAGGCCTCTGTCACTTGATGTACTTGGGCGCGTTAAATGACTACGGCTCGCCGCATCTTGGCCGATCCATTTCGCAGTGGGTTGTCGACAGCAGATCGCGGCGCGCGCGTACAAATATTTATTAAATTAACATGACGTCGTCTGGCATTTTATGTGTTGTTTATAGATGTAGATAAAATAAAAGAAAAAATAAAGAAAATCGTTAGTTTTTCCATTTACCTAGTGAAAAACAACTACGAGTGTATTTCTTTGTAGTGAGCAATGATTACCGATATTTTTTGTAGCTCAAACCACATCTCGTTTGTAATAACTAATAGGTACAAGTTACATAAGTACCTACAATACTAAGGCAATATGTTAGCAGAGTGCTAATAGAAAGTAGTGGTTTTGCTGTTGTATTCGCTTATTGAATAGACGAGGCGAGTGTTTATAAACCAATAAATAAAAATATAACACATATTTTGTAATATTTTTAAACATTGTTTATAAAAACAATTAAATGTATACATAATAAAACATTTCAAACTTAATATAAGAAGTAACTTTATTTACCTACTTATATATTTAATTGTAAGAAGCAACCCTGAGTGGTCCCCGACCGATTGCCTCAGCACTTAAATGCCGCGTCGTTGTGCGCTATCGCATTAGAATAACAATCGAGCGTCCGAGCATTTAAGGTTCATTTTTACACGCAGCTGTGACCTTCCAGTAACTGTAGACATTTATAAAAGTAGGTATTGAGTTTTCAAAAATCTGTGTCAAAATCTGTCAAATCATGACAGCGCCTATACAAATTTCATACGATAACGTTACGTTTACGCCGCTGTCAAACGTTCCTGCTAGGGTCTAGCAGGTCTAGGATGTGTTCAGAGATCTTGCATCAGGTGACCTACTCGATTGTGACTTTTCATGGCACTTTTCACTCAAAAAAAGCCAACGCTAAGAAGTTCTAGCTACCAATATATCTATACTGAGTGGTCGGAGTATAATTATAGCTATCAGTCAACAACCTACACAAATATATAAGTTTTTTTTACAACTTTAATAAAACGTACTAGTTTTAATTTGAGCTTTTTAAACTCATTTTCTCAATTTAAACTTGAGCAGATCTGGGTTAAAATGAACCCTGAGTTAAATACATGTTATCTCTCTCGTTCTACGTATTTATGAAAGCGAAGGCAAGATATATTAACCCTGGGTTAAATTTAACCCAGATCCGCGCAAGTGGGCCCGAGTAAACTAAATGCAAAAAATTTACGCGTTGACTTGACAACCTCCTCCGGTTTTTTCGTCGGTTAAAAAACAAGGTGATTTTGAGGTTTTGAACCGTGATGATATATTTAACTACATTATGCAACCTGACTACTTAGGTGTTAAATTGTGGATGAAAATCTATTTTACATTTTTTACGGTTTAAAAATTTTATACATCATGCAACCTTTATATGGGAAACATAACTCTATAATATGTTATTTTAAAAAAAGTTCAATTTACATTTTATACACATATTTTGATGTTAAAAAAGTAATTATGTGAGTACATTTATATATTAATTATTAATTTATTATTATTATTAACGCTAAGCCAGTATTATGTAGTATGTAATGATGAGCTCCATGGCCTAGTGGGTAGACCGTTTGATTCGCACACGAGTGAGTGCAGGTTCGATTCACAGGTTGTGGCGTGTACCAATGAGACTTGTTCAGATCTCATGTACATTATACGGACGCTCTAACGGTGAAAGAAAGCATCGCGAGGAAGCTCGCACATGGTTGGCCCCAGACGTATTGACCAGTCATTCCTCTAGACTAGGCTGACTATGTTGTGGGAATGCCGTATGTGCTTGGGCAACCATATGACATTTAAAAACCAACTGTCCAACCAAGCAATACTTGTTTGTTATATGACGTAGGCATCCACTAAGGAAGGATTTTTCAAAATTCAACCCCCAAAAGGGTAAAATAGGTGATAAAAGTTTGTATGAAACCTTTTTATTTGTTGGATATATTTGCATGATATACTGAGTATGAATTGAGTACGGAAAAAAATATGAATTACGCATTTCAACGTTTTCTAAAATTCAGCTCCTAGGTTGGTAAAATAGGGGTGATAAAAACCCCTATTTTACCCACCTTAAAACACGCTTAAAACCTAATTTCACGCAGGCGAACCCGCGGGCAATTAATGCTATCTTTATTTACATTCTTTTATTTATTTGAATGATTGTGTCTAGATCACAAGAAGACCTGGCTGCAGCGTATACAGCCAAGGATATTTTAAAAAATAAAAAAAGAGAGTCGTAAATATTCAAAGTTAAAAACTATGTTGTCAAAATCAATTACTTATTATACTTATTATAAGATATTTTGGGCATATTATCTACTGCTTAAGAAGTATGTCAAGACGTTTAGGCTGAAAAATAATTAAAAATTTCGAAAAAAGAAAAAAAAAAAAATTACAATGCCCTCTCTAAGGCGCTGAGGTCATTAACCTCACAGAAACAGGAGATTTAAAGAGGAGGGAAAGACTTTGCCTACATAACATCAATAAATTCAGCGGTGTAAGGTTAATGACCTTAACAGCGCCGTAAAGAGCGTTGTTATTTTATTCGATTTTTTTATTATTTTTCAGCCTAAATGTATTTACTCTTGACATAAACAGTAGATCATGTGCTCAAAATATCACATTACATAGCCTGTTACACGGGCCATCGTTGTGAATCTATCGACTCAACAATAGTTTAGGCGCTACAGTGGAACAAACATACACATACATAGACCGCAAAAATCATTACCCTTCATTTGGCTTCGCCGTACTCGGATAAATACAGCAGATTTAACCTTTTGCTTCCACCACTTTCATAATCAGCCAAGAAGATTAAAAGATTTTATGTTCGAGCTACAAGATAAATGTCAGTATTTTGTATATACTCAATACTTATTCTACTGTACTTTTTTTAATAATACAGAATGCTATTCTACTTATTAAAATCTGTCTTAAATCTTACTTCAACAAAAGATAAATGTTAACATCTTCCAGATAGTTACTAAGTTTTACAATGACTGGTATTATTTAATTTACCCGACTACGCAAAGCCAAAAGGAAGGATAATGATTTATTATTTAAGTAAGCAACTAAGCTACACTGTATATGTATAGCATATTTTAATAATTATTTTGTGGTCAAGTCTTCGCGGCAAAAACTGCTGAGTGAATTTCAATAATATCCTACTACTAAAATTATAAATGTGAATGTTTGTGAGGGTGTATGGATGTATGTATGGATGGGTTTGTTACTCTTTCACGCAAAAATTAATGAACGGATTTTGATGAAATTCGGTATGGTAGTAGTTTGAGCTCTGGATTATAACTATATTAATAGACTAATTTTTATCCCGAAAAAGTAGTGTTCACGTAGAGTATTGGATTTACACGGACGGCGCAGCGGGCAACAGCTAGTTATTATAATAAGAATTAAGAATATAATAGTAGTAAGTAAATAGAATAGTAAGATTAAGACGTACATAATATTATAGTTCATAGGCTGCTTATTCTTTATGTTCGCCAAATGTACAGTTTGGACAAATTTTCTTAATATGAGCGAACAAAGTTACAGGCTATATCTGGCAAATAAACGTAGGACTCATTCACATTATGATTACAGTGACGCATTATTGGTAAAAATTTACCTACAACGCGTCCCCGCTGATGTGAATTTTAGCTTTTGCACTGATGAGTGACTGCATTCCTAACGCGAGTATAGTATAGTTACCGTGGCTAGTATTTCGTGTCGCTTCCTCGCCTGCAGCATGGTGATCTTCTGCACGTGGTCCAGCGCCGTGTGGCGGAAACACGAGCGGGTGGCCAGCAGCAGGTTGACCACCTCCTCCACGTCGGGAGGCTTGTGACGTGACACCTACAGGGATAAGGTGTTAAATAATATTTCCCAATAAAAGATGTTTCTGGTACATGCGAAAGAAGTGAAACTTTCAAAATTCTTTCAAAATGTACATGCCAAGTAATCCATTTCACACATGATAGAAGTAAAATCATCAAAATGTCTTCTATACTATGCTGCACATTTTCTAACAAATGCAGATGTAGACAATTAATCTGTGTAATAAATCCATAGATATAAGATATTCTGAGATATTAAACATGTACAATGTTTTATATTTATGCAGCTTTACAATTATATTATATTGATTGCACCAGCACCATGAGAGAAATTCACAGATTAAAAAAAAAAAAAATACCTGTGAGTTCCTGTTGAGCGCTACATCTAGATCGTTGGAGATTTTATCAAAATGATGTTTACTTTCTTTCACTCCTTTTATGTCCCTGTATAAAAGTATTATTGTTTATAGCTGGTGCCCACAACTTTGTTTGCATGAAACTATTAATGGAAATGGAGCTCTAAGATAAAAATAGCCTAAGTTACTCCTTAACATCAGTTAGTTAATATCAGCTAGCTGCCAGTGACAGTCCGGTCAAAATCCGTCTGGCCGTTTTAGAGATTAACCGGAACAAACAGACAGGCAATTTTTTTTTCAACTTGTTACACCAAAAATCATGTAATTTGAAATTATAAATACACTTCAATTTTATTTATTTGTATATATTAAATGGTTGGTGAAATGTGAAACTATAAAATACTAGCTTTTGCCCATGGCTCCACCCGGCTTAATACAGTATCCCACGTGAATGCTGTACGTGTTCAGGATAAAATGTAACTGATGTGTTAATGCAGAACTCAATCTACTACCATATCAAATTTTATCAAAGTCCATTATGTAGTTTTTGCGTAAAAGCGTAACATTCATCCATCCATCCATCCTCACAAACATTCACATTTTTTATAATAGTAATAGGAGTTAC